>JAMWYP010000314.1:0-480665 GCA_025563575.1 Acacia pycnantha | reverse complement strand
GTCTCTTAAAGTCGAACCAATCCACACATAGCATAGTGATAATCAACATCACGTTTTAAAGTAACTATAAAACACTAAAGTACGCGTATATGGGTGCCACTTAATCAATATATATAAAGTACGCAGGTAATAGACGCCACTTTAAACACTATATATATCAATTTAAAGCATGATAAAACACTAAAGTACGCTGTGTTATGGGTGCCACTAAGCAATATATATAAAGTACGCGGTGTTTTGATGCCACTAAACACCGTATATATCAATTTAAAACATGATAAAAACATTTTAAATCAAAACCAACGTATCGCCTGAAGCTCCCAAGAATATTCATTTAGAAGGAAGATCGAGTTTTTAACGTAGTATCAACTAATGTTAGATGAACTGGCAAACAAGCTCTAAGTAAATATTCACTTCCCAAGATTGACGATCTATTCCATATTCTAAAAATCCTATATCCTCGTCAAAGTCGACTTACGCCTTATCACTAGCTAGTCGTAAATCAAAACTAGCAATGTTTTGAAGATAGTCTTCGTGGACTTGAATCACGCGTTTGAAAAATTTCTTGTGACACTTTGACGTTAACAAGTGCACCTATCATGCTCTTAGAGTGCTTAAATAAAGTTTTTCTCCTAATACAGGCAGGATAATGGAGGCGTTGATTGACGACGTCCCCATCCTGCTCAGAATAAGAAGTGGAACGCCAAGAATGATGACGATCCGTAGAAGTAAAGGATGACTCTTTACTAGATTAACAAAACGCGAGTGTTGGCGCCGTAAATAAATTTTTCTCGAGCCATGTTCCATGACACAATGATGCCATGGATCTACTCTAGACAAAGTAGGAGCAATTTTGGAACGAGGATGACTAGAAAATAGTAAAACGTAATGTGTAGTTTGGGTCTAGCGGATAGTACCGCAGATTCAAGTGAATTCTCGCTAAATACTAAGTAAGTATAAGACTACGATAAGTAGCAACCTGATAGAGAAAACTATCTAGAAGGTACTTTACGTAAGATTGTACCAATATCTCATATGATGATTCAAAGATCTAAGCCGCACGAATACGAAGGAAGCATAATCTTGACAAAGGAAATTCCCCACTTAAGCTATAAATGCGCCCGACGAAGCCGAACTTCCAAGTTTTCTTACAATCAAGATGGCACGGATTGACGCCTTGAGTGGGTAAAAGTGTAAATCACTTAGATTGCTCGATAAATTTATCTGAGCAGTAGATTTTCGTGAGTTGGGTTATGATTGATCACATCTCTTAATAGCTACAAGTCACAAAAGATCGTGGAGAATCTTTTTAGTGAATGAGATGATCGTGCATCCCTGCATGCCGGTGTCAAAAGAACACCTCAAAGACGAATGTAGTTCACATTTCGTGAAATCATTCTAAGTATTTGTTGAAAACTAGATTCGCTTGCTATTAGATAGCCTTATCCCGAACCTCGTTTAGACTTCCATACGACGTGACAAGATCGCTTGCAAATGGATTTGAGATAGAGTAGAGATCCTAAGTTAACAATTCAAAGTTTAAGATAGTACGGAGTGTAGAGGATAGAGTACAAATTTCGAGACCTAAATTTTGTTTAAGGGGGAAGAAATGTAATACCCCAAAAATATGTATCATAATTTGTAAGATTATACCTATAAAAAGTAGGTGAATATGAGATATCAAATAATAAGATATAATTATCTTATTTTCTAAGGAAAATCTCTCTTGAAATTAGAGAAATTAAGGGCCAAAGTGCCAATGACCAAAATGCCCCTGGGACATAAATATTTAGGAAAATTGTGAAAATCCTAAAAGTCAGTGGAATAATTATTTGAATAATGAGAGTATGTTATCTCTAATTAGGTAATTTAATAAGTTACAAACTTGGAGAAATTGAATAAAGATATTCAAAAAGTATTGTAATGACTATAATGCCCTCACAAATTCTAAAATGCCAGCAGAACACGTGGAAACAAATGTCGTTGTTATAATTACGAGGTAATGGGACATTCTAATTAATAAAATTATCAACTAATGATAATAAAGTGATTAAGTAATTTCTAGCTAATTACTTAAGTCCTGAGCAAAAGAAATTATGAAATAAATATGTAAAACTCAAAAATTAGTGGTAATTGCCTTAAAATTAGTAAAAATATATTTACTAATTAATTGGAAATTTTTGAGAGAAATAGTTGAGTTTAGGTATTTTTAAGCCTAAATACAAGAATAGACCAATTAGGTAATTTTGTGAAATTTTTGGAAAAATTAAATAAATAAATGATTTAAATAATTAATTAAATAAAAATAATAATAAAATAAATTAAAAAGGGCCAGAGGTTGGTGACCGAAATATAGGAACCTTAAGGGTTAAGTTTGAGCAAAATAATATCCAAAAATTTTTTTGTACAACTTGCATAATATTATATATTATAATTAATTAAAGTAGAAAATTGTGAATAGTGATTTAGAAATTAGGAAAGGGATCCTATCTAGAGATCTAGGAATAGGAATCCCAGGTCAAGGTAAAATATTGATCGCTGAGTTTTTACCTTTAAGTGACCTCTTCCCTAAGTTAATTCGAGCCCGTTTGTGCTTTTCCTAATAAGACGAAATAGGGAAAAATGCATATAGGTATATTATTGGATATAAAGAAAATAAATTCTAACTCAATATCTAGGGATGAGTTTGAATTTATTTTGACATATTTGGAATCGTGAATTTTTCTCAAGAAGTTGATGTTTTCGTAAATGCATTCAAACCGAACGCGCTTGGACACGTTTTTCGAGAAAACTTCAACTGGACAGTTGGAGACCTATATGGGATCAAAATTTAGGTTAACTTGGACATTTCTAGTAAGAGAGAATGTGTCTTCAAAGTTGTAAATCCATAATTTTGAGATTTCTCCGAAATCACGCGATCGGTACCGATCGGAAATCGCCGCACCGGCATAAGGTGGCAATTGTCACTATTTTTGGACCACTCCTAGGCTGCCACACAGCCCTTGTGCATGTCGACCAGCCCCTCCATGGCCAAGGATTTTCCACCATTTTGTGTTGAATTTTCCATGGTTATAATCAAAAGGAAAATTACAACTTTGGGCACAAAGTAGTTTGTGAAATTGCACCACTTGCCCAATCTTTTCCTATATAAATGCATGAGGGGGTCTTGAAATTTCACACCACTTTCTCTTGCTTGGGCCGAAAGAAGAGAGAGGATTCTAGAGAGAGAAGCTCTGGAAAAAATTCTCGTAAGTCTTCAACTGTAAGTCTTTCGGGCTTTGGTTTTAATTCGAAAGATAGTAGAATTTGTTAGGATAGCCTTTAAATTTCAAGTATGATTGGGTATCATATGGGAGGGCTATTTTAGTCATTATTTTCAAGAATCATAATTGGTCGAAGTTCGCGAAATTTTGGAAGAAAATTTGTAAGAGTAACGGGTCACGGCGAAATTCCGCCAATTAGGGGTATAGGGGCAAAATGGTAATTTTTACCTAAAATGCCGCTTATGTTGTCAAATCACTAATAAAAGTGATATTACCTTTATAGGACATCTAAAACTCGATTTGTCAGTCGTTACGCTGTCCTATTGAGCCGTTGGACGCTTTTTTTTTGAAACGTGTCATTTCCGCTCAAAAGTACCGAAGTACCATCAAACGAAGGTACGTTCGCGGCGCATCGTAATACTAACTCGATGCTTATAGTCCGCTTATATATGGTACGGATAGTTTCATAAGCCATGGGTGGAACTCTGCCGGGCCATGCACAGCTGACTAAGGATGTTACACTTAGATAATCACTTACATGACTTCACGGGTTATAGTAAATATAATACCGTCATAGTTTTCCTAGCGCTACTGGACACGACCGTACATCGTGGCACACAATTAAAGTGCATAAATAACTTTGCTTGTAGGGCGCTTGTTATTAAATGATCATGTATCATTGCCGTAATCATAGAAATATCTCATTGAACATAAAGTGTTATATAAGCATGAGGTTAACCGTTACTCCGAGATCCGATGAACGTTGGATCTCGGCTCTTACTATAGCATCACATCAAGGTCCGGAGAGAGACCATGGACGGAGGGTAAGAGTAAGCAGAGAGTACATCACACATGAAGGTGAAGACCGATGAGATGTAAAGTCATAATCAGATAATGTATTAATCTTTATGAACAGGCGATTACGCCACTGTTATTGTTATAATCAGTTACTCAACGTTTTGTTCCGATGCTCTACTCTGATGTTTTAAAAAAAAATTTGGCTCTGAAATTGGGATGTTACATTTATAAATAGAACTAAAATAATTCTTCTCTCTCTTCCTTATAAAGTATACTCTCTCTTGTCTTATTTATAAAAGTTTGATAACTAAATTACACGGTTTAAGAAAACAACTAATTAAAATTAGTTAAAAACAATAAGTATGTCTGAAATAAACTATGTTTCAAATATACCCTTATTTGTTAGGAGGCATGTAAGAGAGAAAAATAAAGTAAATTTAAATATACCCAACCTTTTAATTAATACCTCGTGTCTTTTTTATAAGAGCTTAAAATTTGAATTGACTTTTTTCATTTTATAATAGCCTGACCAAAATTGTCTTAACATTTAAATTTATGTTTCCATCTTTGGCCCTCATAAATCATTTATATGGCATTAATTAAAAGTTAGACTTTTTTCATTCTCTCTCTTTGTTTTCTTTTACTGTATATTCTAATTATTCTACATTTTCTTCCTTACTGTTCCTCATTTATTACCCATATTCTCTCTTATGTTTATCTCCTCATAAATAAGGACATATTTGGGAAAACAATGTTTATTTCAAACATATTTATTGTTTTAAACAAATTTTAACTATTTTCTTAAACTGCGTATTATAGTTATTGAGCTCTTATAAAAACGACCGAAAAGAGTATAACATGTATAATTAATGAGGGCCAAAAATAGAAAAACCTTATTAAATATTCAAACAATTCTTGTTAGACTCTTATGGAAAGGACCAAGGCAATTTAAATTTTAAGCTTTTATAAAAGAACTAGAGAGAGTATATAGGATGAAAGAAGTTTTTATTTTTGGATTTTATGCAAATACACAAATTTGCGCTACCCATTTTAGTTTGATAATTTTTTTAGAGTGAGATCACAGGTACAAACAAGTGCTGTGTGTTCTTATGTATTGAAATATTTGTGAGTGCTCTTCATTTGACCCCAATCCAAATATAGACACGCAAAGAGCATTCAATATTTCAATTGATTATATATGCCAACCCACAGAAAACTCCTACTTTCTGTGAGAGGGAACCCATAAAAAAGACGTCGTTGTCAATTCACGAACATGATAAGCCAGCCAATTCACACTGATATTATCTTTTTCTAAACCTCTCGTCTCATTTTTTGTATTGGTCAAAATGGTCACTACCTGAGTATTCTTATGCTATCAAACACAAACTGAAAGGACCCAAGTCAGCAACTAGATCTAAGCTAGGCAATTTAGGAAGACAAATTAGAATCAGCAAAGGACCAACATGCTTTTAAGGTCCCGTGTTGACTTTCCATTTTTAATGTAATACTAGGTTGTTAGCTATCCGATAGGGGTGGCTATTGGGGTTTGTGAAAGGTGTTTTACTTTTGCTATATTAGCTGTGAGGGGCATGAGGGAAGGGGAGGTATTATTTTTGTGAGAGTGAATAGGAGAGGGAACCGTGGACGACCTGATTCTTGTCTTGGCTGTTAGGGAGTATTCTTGGCTCCCAACAGATTTGTGAGTCTTATTTCAGAGTAATATATCAGATTAGCAGTATTTTTTGGGGGTGCTATTTGTTAGTTCCTAACAATTGGTATCAGAGCAATAGACCTGGGAAAGAATGGCGGACGAGATTAGAGAGTTGAGGGAGTCGGTTACCAAACTGACTAAGAAGGTTGATGACCTTGCTGCCCTTTCAAGCCAAGTGACAGAGCTCAGTGAGGGCATGAAACCTGACGAGGAGATTCAAGAGAATGGACCGTAGTTCGAGCAAGGAAACAATGACCACCAAGATGAAGAGAAGTCTCATTCGAAGGTAACAAGATAGTAACGATAATGAGGAAACCAAAAGAGGGATGACAGACTTAGAAAGTCTGGAGTTACCCGTTTTTGAAGGGATGACCCTATCGGGTGGTTTTGCAGTGGAAAGGTATTTCCACATCAACCACGCCCGGAGTCGGGCAAGTTGGAGGTCATTGTCAGATGCCTTGAACACCGAGCTCTCAACTGGTACCAGAAAGAAGGAAGCTCGCATGCGTTTAGTAGTCGGTCGAATTCAAACCGAAATTGCCGGAAAGATTCCACACATTCCAGCGAGGGGGGGAGTACAAGGAGCTATTTTCGAGTAGGCAAGAAGGTTCGGTGTTGGAGTACGTAGAGGAGTTTGAACGCCTCTCCTTCCCGCTCAAAGGGGCACCGGAGGAGTGCCTGATGGGCGCCTTCTTGTTCGGACTAAAGACGGAAATACAGGCCGAACTCGAGGTGGCCGACGAGACTGACCTGGAAGGTTTGATCAGGATGGCCATTCGCGTAGACGGCAAGAAGCGAATGTTGGAGATAGACAAACCCGATCGGACCCTTAAAGCCTACCCAACCAACACCCCTGGATATAAGATATACCCTACCAACCAACTTATTCACTGTAACCCAGATAGCTGAGCCCAATCGGGTGCCACATGCATCCCACCAAACAACCCAGCCACCTAAACCCGACCCGAAGACCATGGAATCCAAATCAGGAAGTTCTTCTTCGATGGCGTCGACGACGCACAAGCCAGGGTGGAGCCGACGGTTGCCGACTCCTGAGATGGCACGACGGAGGAGTTAGGGCTTTGCTTCAAATGTGGCGAGCGTTATAGCCAGCCGCATTCCCGCCGAGACAAGCACTTGCAGTGTTCCTCATCGACGTTGACACCGAAAACAGAGAAAAGGGCGCCTACGAAATAGGAGGGAATGGAGGAATTTTTGGAGCCGACTGTGACTTTACTCGAATTTCACCTTGAGGACAAGGTGAAGCTTTAGGGGATGGTAATGAAAGGACCCAAGTCAGCAACTAGATCTAAGCTAGGCAATTTAGGAAGACAAATTAGAATCAGCAAAGGACCAACATGCTTTTTAAGGTCCTGTGTTGACTTTCCATTTTTAATGTAATACTAGGTTGTTAGCTATCTGATAGGGGTGGCTATTGGGGTTTGTGAAAGGTGTTTTACTTTTGCTATATTAGATGTGAGGGGCATGAGGGAAGGGTAGGTATTATTTTTGTGAGAGTGAATAGGAGAGGGAACCAGGGGACGACCCGATTCTTGTCTTGGTGTTAGGGAGTATTCTTGGCTCCCAACAGATTTGTGAATCTTATTTCGAGTAATATATCGATTAGCGTATTTTTGGGGTGCTATTTGTTAGTTCCTAACACAAACCTTTCATGGAGTTAACTGCACAGGCAAGTTTGGCTTGTCAGCATCCTCAGTCCCATCATAACTTGAGACCCTCCATGATTTCTATAAGGCTATAGGCACTATGGTGATACTAGCATCCTAGTTTCTTCATGAATCCTCTAATCTAATCTTGTTGCATTTTTTTCACTATCGCATAGGTATTCTCTTATTAAAAACAATCTTGTTCTAAATACTTTTGAACACTAAATATTGACACCTTTTTCAATGGAGATTCCAATCTTTATTCGTCATGTTGTGAGAAACTAACTCTTTATACTAAACCGAACCTCTTTGTTTCTCATGAAACTGTCATAGGTTATTTCTCTCTCATCCCCTAACCCATTTACATCTAGACAAACCCATCCGCCTTAAGGAGGTGTCCCCATAGATACTTAAGTCTGTTTGAACAATCCCAAAGGATCTTTTTATTTCTTTCAATTTTAAGGTCTTCAATTACTTAAATTTTTTCCTTTTTTTTTTTTTGTTTTTGCTTCCAGAAAATCCGAGATTCTTCAAACCTGCAGGTAAACAGCGAATTCAGCAGGCTGTTGGTAAGAAATTCATCATGATGATGAGGTACAATTAAATAAATTCTTCTTGTTGAAATTGTATATCTGTAAAGAGTAATGAACATTCTGCCTTTTTTGTATTACAATCATCTGTAATAATTTACAACAGAGGCTACATTATGGATACAAAAAGAATAAAGATACAAAGCAACTCCTAATGTGAAATTTAAACCAAAAAAATAAAAAACACTATCCTTTGGACAGTATCTGATGAAGAAATCTGGCAACTGGCAGGAAAAACTCTAATGTAGCCTCAAGAATGTGTAACTTTACAAGAAAAGGAAAAAGGGAAAGGAAGCATAGGGCCCAAAAGTAAAATCTCTTGTTATCTATGTATCTATGTACCATGGAGTTTAGATCTTCTGAAGCAAAAAGATTTCTAATGGGTGTGAGAGAGAAACATAAAAAGGGAAATGCTAATCTGATCTCCTTCTTCTCTTTTCTCTATCTCTCTCAAGCATCAGAAATTCTTAACGAGAGCTTCTATTTTCAGAAGATCCAAATCAATCAATCATGATCTTGGTGGACCAACTGGAATGGGATGCATTTCTATATCTCCACCAACCACAACCCTAGAAGCTTCAACCTTCTCAGCTTCTCTTGAGATCTCGATATCATCAGGGAAGTAATATTGATGAATATACTTCACCATGAAACGAGGGAGCAATGCTGTGATGATGATTCCAAGCAGACAGAGCCAAACGGATCCAGTTCCTAACGCATGAAATATGGCCCTGAACAAGTCATCAGAGATGACCAAAAAAAAAATCAGTCTTTACAAACTGGAAAGTTTATGTAGGATTGCAGAGACAACACAACCTCACAAGATGCTTTTTTTTTCATGCTCAGTCATTAATTACATAAAAGATCACAGATCTGAGATGCAATTAGTTACTCGACCACCAGTCGATATTAAGAACGCAAATTCAATGGACAAGGAAACAATGAAGGATTAAAAAGTCTGCTCTGTAAAAGAACTAATTGCTATCTGCATGCTTCAGCCTACAAGCAAGAAGTTATTAGGTTCCTCTTTAGAATCTAAGAGTAAATAACTAAATATGTGTGTATTCTTTTTCAAAGTGTGAAGAGTTTTTTTATTTTATTTTTGGGTGAAGGAGTAAAAGAGTGTTTGAATAATTTGATCCATTAGCAAAGATAGTGCAGTTACCTAAATTGGATGAATTTTCAAAGGGTTAATATAATCTTTGATCCCTCAAGTTTCAAACCATAGGTTTTGGTCCTTTAAGTTTCATGTTGTTTAAAACATTAGTCCCTATAACTCAATAAAAACTTGGACAATTTTGCTTTTAGAGGGACTAAAACCAATGGTTTCAAACTTGAGAGACCAAAACCAAAATGAGGGCAAACTTAAGGAACTAAAGATTATATTAACCCATTTCCAAATGTGAAGAAAGAATAAAAAATGTGGAGGACTAAGAATGGACCTGGGTCCAAATACTCATGCACAACAAAGGTCACGAGAAGAAAGAGAGAATGCATACCAGTAACCAGGAAGTGTAGGGATAGCATCGATGATCATGATGGAGATGAAAGTTGCAACTATAGACCCCCAAATGGAAACATGAGCAATCCAATTCCACCTGATAACATCCATGGCCAAGTGTATATTAACTACAATAACCACTGCAAGAGTCCAAAGATCTCCAATGCTTGCTACATCAATAGTGCTTCCCCAATATGCAAAGAAAGCACCAAAGAAGATAACAATGCTTTGCCACAACGTATCAACCACTGTAATCCAAAATAACTTTCTGTTGTATGCCTCGTGTCTCTGTCCGGCCCCATAAAGCTGAGGATATTTTATAAGAGTCCTTTTACTAAGGTCTTTGTCAAGAATACCAACGACAATTGTTGGCAATGCAGTGTAAACGATTGAGAACAGCATGCTGCTCCATTCATTTACAGCCGTCGTCAAAGAGAAGGCGGTGAAGAGCACATACCTGGAAAACACCATCAAAAAAGTATCATGTAAGAATCTGCAGTCATGCACCCTAATTATTCTAAAATGCTAGTGATGTATTCAATTTGGATTTGCATGGCCATTACACACACAGATATGTCTCCCAAATTATTTACTCACCAAAATAAGACCAGAACAAAGACAGCATTTCTGTAAAAATTGTATAGTATCATATAACCCAAACGTTGGTAATTCCAGTGTCCATGCACCAACAAGAGGGGAACTAAAAACCTAAACTGCCCCATCGCAAAATCAGATGCCATTACAGCTTGCCGACCTTCCTGTCCACTGATGCCAACTCCAACATCAGCCATTTGGATCATTGAGACATCATTAGCACCTGCAACACATATAAACACACAATAAATTTACAATTTCAGAATCTCAGGCTGCTCTCTGTTGAAAGGGATTGACACTCTGAAACAGGTCAAGATGAGAACTCATACCATCTCCAATAGCTAGTGTCAAGTCAGACGTCCTTTTTTTCACAAGGGCAACAATCCCAGCTTTTTGCAGTGGAGCCACTCGACAACAAAGAACCACCGAACATTTGCTTGCTAGTCCAAAGAGCTGAAATCAATAGCAGTAGGTGAAATTAGGACAATGTCATCAGCAAGTATGTTGTAAACATAATCTGAGATTTAACACCACTAACCTGTTCTTCGAGTTCATTATCAAGAACATGCACAAGGCTGGTACCATCAATGATCAAGGCTATTGGAATTTTAGGAGCGAAAGAAGTTTCAGTAACATTGGCAACACCAGAAGCAGCCATGAGTTTTTGGGACATGACAAGGGCATCTTGTAATTTCCTTCTACAGGACTCTTTATTCTTGCTATTAATTATAATCTGAGTCATGTCACCTGTTAGGAGCTTTGAGGAGTAGCCAATTGATATTGCAGTTTCCTGTTTGTCCCCAGTCAATACCCATACCTGAATACCTGCAGTCCTCAGAGACTCAATGGATTCTGGCACCCCTTTCTGCAACTTATCTTCAATAGCAGATGCACCCAATATGCAGAGGTTGTTTTCGATATTGCTAGCAACCTTACGAAGTTTAGCAGCCCGACCCAGCAAAGCACTGCTTGCTGCCTCAAAGGATTTGTGCCATTGCTCAAATTCTGAAGTATTCAATTCCCTCATTCCAATGACAAGAGTCCTCAACCCCACAGAAGAGTAAGAGTGCAGATGGCTCTCAGTTGCATGTATTCTGTCCATGTTTGATGACTTATTTATTACACTTAACATGGATGTATCAGCACCCTTGACCAAAAGTTTCACAGAATTGTCGGGATACCCCAATATGACTGACATTCTCTTCCGGTCACTATCAAATTCATGCAAGCCCAAGACATTGAACCTGCACTAACCAGAGGGGAAACTTTTAGCAAAAAGTAAACAACCATGAAAAATTTATGAGCACTACATCACAAGAGACCTAAAGTGAGAGCAGAGAATTGATTCAAATGAGTTGTGCAAAAGATAACAATTGCCACCGGTAATTAAATAGACAAAAGCACATGCATAGTATCAAAAAGTAAACTTATTAATTATTATGGTTATCGGTTGAAAAATGCAAATCTTGTCAGTTAGAGAAGACTGATGAAGAAGTAAGAAATACAAAAATAACATTTGAGCTTACTTGTGTCTCTCTCCCTGAATATCAATCATTATATGGCCTGAGGTCCGTTCTAGAAGAGTATAACCATAGGTGGCAGCCGCATATGCCAGTGCTTGTTCATCTGGTGACTCCCCTTGATAATCTATCAACTTGACTTTAGGATCAGATGTGTCAACATGAATAGGAACAATGGTATTGCAGGCTGCCAATGCTAGGAAGAAGTCATGAATTCGTTTTCCTTTGTCATTTTCAAGTCTACTTCTTGATAACTGCAAAAGTTCTGGATTTACTTTCACCTTCATCTTGGGCCTCAACACTTCTCCATCCACTAATAACAAACACAAAACAGTACGTTGATAAGTTACAAATAAGATCAGATACATTAAAGGATTTGCTAAATAAACGAACTATTTAATGTGAAGAAGAAATTGTACCTTCAACAGAGTATTCAACTTGCTCATTCTCCTGAATTTCATTTGTCTTACTGTAATCAACGCCCCAGATGCTAGCACATTGAAACTCCATCTTGTTCTCAGTAAGTGTGCCAGTTTTATCTGAGAAAACATACTTGATTTGCCCTAAATCTTCATTGATGTTTAAAGCCCTGCACTGAAATCTGGAATTTGATGCCTCATCATACATTCTGTTGTCTCCGATCATGAAGTAGGCCTGGCCAACACGGACAAGCTCCATGGAAATGTACAATGATATGGGGATCATGACCTGGAAAACTATAACAGACATAAGGAATGTGAAAACAATTTCCCATCCCCATCCATAATACTTATAGCTCTTGAATTCTCCATCGTCCTCTCTATCATTAAAGTTCAGCTTCCTATAATAAGGCAACATATCCAACTCATCGTTGTGGCGCTTTAACCAAACAGCAGCACAAACAGATATGACAGTACACAAAGCTACAAGAAAGAAAGAGAGCATGATTATCTCGGAGTTCATCCGAGTCTCCAGCCGGCTCCTCTTAGATGGAGCTCCTGAGCTGTTGAGCATAGCTTTGGTCTCTCCGCCACAATATACAGCAACACCAAGTGCCCATTTAGTGTTCTTGAGCTCACAGCCTCGAAGAACAATATTGGAGGATCCAAGTGATAAACGCTTCTGATCAACTTCCATGTTAGCTTGAAACCCATATATGTTCCTATTGGGTTTTTCACACTTAATCAAACCACTGATTCTTTCTGTTTCAGGCAGCTTTGAAAGGGTCTCTTGCTTTGCATATCGAGTCTTCAAATTTGACTCTCCATCCAAATTTATAGTCTGCACATATGCAACCCCAGTTGGATCGCTGGTTGATAGCAGCACAATATCACAAGGGATGGTTTCATTTGCATGGATTTTAACAATTTCACCAACTCTAATATCCTTCCATTTCTTCTGTTCAAATTGTTCACCAACTAAAACAGACACCGATCTGCTGTTCTCCACTTTATCTGATCGATGTCTCCTCCAATCCTCAAACACATCCTTCACGGCTGTAACGAGCAGAACAAATGCTAAAGGCAAAACGGAAACTCCTCTACCAAAAACGGCGAGCTGAGGAAGCTGATTAAGAACGGCTATTACAAGGAAATAAATATAAGCAACTCTATGAAATTGTTCGAACAAATTTCTGGGCAAGAAGGTGATGATGGAGTATTTCCCAGTACGAACAGAATTTCCTGAGAATTCAAACCTCTCGTTTGTCCTCTCCGGATCGTTTATATAAACCAACCTCGCATCCTCATCGTTGATTTCCTTCCGCGACATGCTGAATCCTTCCGAATCAGCGCCTTTTGACCCATACCGAACAGGCTTCGATCCTGAATGACTTAAAGGCACTTCCCGAACCGAACCCCTGTCGGATCCCCGAGAGTGACTCGAGGTTATGCTTGTTCGAGATGATGATTTCAAAGCCGGGTCGAAATGTGAGGAGTTTCCAGCTTCATTATTCGAGTCCATGACAGTATTTGACTTTAGTTAGCTAGATCAGAGAAAGCAGGTACAGAGTGAAGTTATTGGAATTTGAAAATTTCTCGAAGATTAAATCAGAACTACTAACTTAGAACCCATAATCCGAAAACAACAGGCCACTGAGAAGCAGAGATTGAACAACTCACTCACAAATATACAATCAGCACGAGTTTTTTTTACATAAACAGAAGAGCAGCTCACAGAAGTTGGAAAACAAACAAACCTAGAAGTTTAAATCACCAAAAACTACAGAACATGCAGAGGAAATTTCGGTGCAAAATAGGCTCTATCCTGCGTGTGGAAGATACAGGAGGAATAATAACTGGTCAAGAACAGAGAAAATATTTAAGACCGGTTATTGCACAGGGATATGAAGAAAATTCGAGGGTAGTCAAAGTCATGGAAGAAGAATGAGAATGAGAGCGGGAAGACGACGGCAAATACAATAATGAAGAAGAAGTAGTCGTAATGGGTGGCGAAGGCGATTATGAATAGAGGCTAAAGAATTGGGATTTTTTAGTTTAATATATATATATATAAGAATTTCGGTGCAAGGAAAGTCGATGTGGCGTTGTTGAGAGAGAGAGAGAGATGAGGGTGTCACCACCATGCATGAACAAATCTCAATCTGGAAGGGATGTTTCTAGAAGCAGAGGAGGCTGCGAGATTATGATTGGGCAACACAACCTTCTATTTCAATTATTATTATTATATATTCTAAATTCTAAATCTAAATGGGAATACGAATTTGACTTTTTGAGGAGAAAGAGGAGCGTCTTCAAAGTTCAAACGCAGATAATAGAGTCAGTCAAAAAACCAGAGAGCAGCCTGCCGGCATTTTCTTCTTACTGGCAGTTACTTTTATATACAGAAAATCAATAGTACAAGCTTCTCTTCCAATTTTACAAGGACACAAGTTACCTATTCTGCAACTTATGTCATTTTCAATGATGGGAAAATTTCACCCCAACTCCGTTTATCCAACAACCCCCAAACTTTTTTAAAATTTGAATGGATCCTAGTACTAAACTGAAATTAAAATTTATAGGTAAAAAGGTAATTATGTGTTTGCTTCATAAGTCAAATATAATTATTTACAAGACACATGTGAGAATTTAGAGGTCAAATATACTTATTTACAAGATAAATAAGTAAAATAACAAGACTATATAGGCGATATACAAGACAAATACTACCTCTAATTCTAAATAAATGATATAGTTTGTGATACAAATTGCATGACATATGTAGGAATTTGCAATATCATCTCGATCATGTATAATACAAGGACATTAATATCTTTTTGGCCAAAAAAAATTAATTTTTTAGTTTAGTCCTAAGGATACAAGCTTAGTTTCAAAAAGTTTGAAGGCTCTTTGATGTTAAATGGGGGTGGAGATAAATTTTTCCGCTAATTAGAAAATAAAAAGAACATATGTGTTTACATTTTTCTGAATCAATATAAATTATATATTGAACTTATTTCTTAAGGAACCACATAGTATACAACAGCTATGATTATGATTCATTTAGGCTGAACCCATTAGAATCATTATAAAAATAATTAAAACTCTTTTAATTAGTATTTCACATTTTTAATGTAAAATGTAACCATTAATAAAAAATATTACGATTTAGACAGAGTTTTAAATATTCTCTCTACCACACCTCGCTGTATATAATAAGGTGGAGATTGATAAAATACAAAAATCATGTAACCAGTCACATGTATGTCTAGCCAAAAAATTGGACATAACAATTTGTCTCTCTAAGCATAATATTCATAGAAACTTTTTGAAAAAAAAAATATATGAAAATGTTTTTTCTTAATTTATGAACTTTTTGACATTTTAAAAATAACAAAACTCATTTAATTTGGGATTTAACGTAACTTAATGAGGATTAATTGAAGTCTAATGTACCGCCGTACCGATAACCGTGGATCTCATGGTTTGAGTTTTCAAATCCTAGAGGACCCAAGTTTGGTTACTGGTATCACCCCCTAATTGAAGTCTAATATTACTTTTTAAAAAGGATTAAAAAGCAAATTGACCAACAAATTATTAAACTAGAAGCATCTGACACAAAAAAGTTTTGAGGGTACCAATAAACAATTGAAATGTTTTAAAACCCACAATATTGTCAATTGGTCATCAAACTTTTGTTTAAGTGTTAAATGAAGACTGCCAAATGGCTTTTAGAAGTCCAGCTAGCCTTATTTTACTTTCTTATTTTACTTGCAGATGCTCTAAGTCGACCAGTCAAAACACGAAGACACGAAGAGAACAAAAAAAACCCAATACTATCGAGAGCGACAGAGAAGGCGAAAAACAACCTCAGTGAAAGGAAAATCAACCTCAATGAGACTTCCAGGAAAGAAACCTGTTTCGTTCATAGCATCAATCTCATTGAATCCTTCAAGGAGCCTTTATTGTTTCTTGTAATATTCTGCTACCTTGCGTTGCTTTCCTAAAAAAAAATTCAAAAAAAAAAAAATCACCTTCTCTGTCGCTCTCTATGGTATTGGGTTTTTTTTTTTGTTCTCTTCGTGTCTTCGTGTTTTGGCTGGTCGACTAAGAGCATCTGCAGGTAAAATAAGGCCAGTTGGACTTCTAAAAGCCACCCTGTAGTCTTCATTTAACACCTAAACAGAAGTTTGATGACCAACTGACAACATTGTGGGTTTTAAAACATTTCAATTGTTTGTTGGTATTATTGGTACCTTCAAAACTTTTTTGTGTCAGATGCTTCTAACCTAACAGTTTGTTAGTTAATTTTCTCCTTAACCCTTTTAAAAATAAATAAGGTCACACTACTAAACATGCATAAAAACAAGATTAAGTGGTATTAAATATCAAAATGTCTCTCCACTCTATAGGCAAATCATTGAGAATCTTAACATTAATTCTCTTCATGTTGAAGTTGGTGGGTTAGTCACTCAGCAAATTTATGAGTTTCTCTAAAATTAATGTCATTTCTAAGGTGAGGCAATGGTTTGATATCTATAAGATTGATATATAGACAATGGAAATATATGAGCTAATCTTAATAAATTGAACACATTATTAATGTTTGAATTTCGACACTACTTATATATCCCTTATTACATTTTTATATTCGAGCAAAAAAAAATTACATTTTTATCCTTTTAAAATTTAAGTGGGTGGTTTGAACTTTGAATGATATAAAAAGGGCAGCAGTTTATAATTATTTTAATATCATTTACTTATTAAAAGTATTGGGAGGCGCCCGAATATGAATTAAGAAATCACAATAGAAAGCCGGCATCTTTTTACTTGTGGCCTAACTTCAATACTTGCATATTTTCGTTCTATTTTATTTTTTGGCTATTTATTATGAAAAATGAAATACAAAAATACTAATTAAAACAACCTAAAAAGGAAACATACTTCATATTCCTAAATAAACAAAAAATCGAAAAACAATTATGTTAAATAATAATAGAGATAGAGTTACTCTCCAATATATAATAAATATGAAATATCTAATAAATCACATTTTTGTTTGTCATGAAGAGGAATTCATCTCTGTGAAATACCAAATAGACAAAGTCAATTTGATGAAAGACAATTCAGCTTGAAAAACACCAAAATAATTTTTTTAAAACAAATATTTATCATATTGAAGCACATTTGAAAGTAATTACCAACTTAATGCAGTCAAATACGTCACTTGAAAGGACGCCACCAGCCTGCGTCGAAAGTGTCACGCCGCTGGGTAGTGACATAAGACTGTCGCACATCACTAGGTAGCGGCGTAAGTCTGTCTCACGCCACTAGAGTGGTGTGAATATTAAATTCGCGCCACTCTAGTGGCGTGAAACACATTCACGCCACTAGTGGCGTGAGACAGTCTTACGCCACTACCTAGTGGCGTGACACTTTCTGACGTGACTGGTGGCGTCCTGTCAGGTGACGTATTTGACTGCATTAGTTTGGTAATTACTTTCAAATATGCTTCAATCTAGTAAATATTTTTTTAAAAAAAAAAATATTTTGGTGCTTTTCCCCAATTCAGCTCTGTGCTCTGCAACTCCATACTGTAATGGTCAACTTCATGTGAGAAATATAACGTGAAAATGACTTAGGCTGCAAAGTCTTCATAAAAACAGACGTTAAAATTGTTTTTTTGTAACAGTGGGGATGGTTTATTTTGCAACTTGCTCTATGAAGCACACACCCTTATATGCTATGTTGCTTTCCCATTTGTAACATCAAACCCCTCTATTTACAATGAAAGTGGACGAAATGTTTTAAAGACAAGAGTATAAAGATAAGAGCAAAAGGTCAGCCACATGCCTTCCTTAAATATAGAATAGCAATCAGGTAATGGAAAATCTAATTCTATGCTTCGTAACTCTACACTATCAAGGCTAATTAAACATGTCATGAAAGTGATTAGAAGGACAAACACTAACCGAATAGTATAGAATTGCAAGCATGTTCAAACCTGTAACCTCCTACTTACATTGAAATTAAATATTATGGTTCCCTGTAAACAAAGGGATCCGGCTTTAGTCATTTGATGCTCCCATCCATTGCATCTAAACGGCGCTATTTTAGCTTCAAAAAATTGAAGTTGCACCTATTAGTATGAGTAATTAGTAGTCTTGTATTAGTGGTGTAGTCTTGTATTCCTGTATTAGTTGTATATTGTTGAATGGACTTGAGTCTATATAAGGCAGAGAGAGTCACTGTATATGAGACTTGACAATGATGAACCAGATACATTCATTAGTTTAACAACACCCTTTTATTTGAAAAATATTTAACGGTGCTGATTGGTACTAAATTGATACTTTAAGATAACTGAAAAATTATTTTAGAACTCTGAAAAAAATATCCTGAAGTATATTTTTAGTATCAGTCAGTACCCTGAAATATTTTTTCAAAATCTTAAAATAATTTTTCAAGGTCATAAAGTATTTTTCAATACCGTTCGGTATCTTGAAATATCTTTTTAGTACCGGTCGCTATCCTTAAATAAATATATATATTTAAAAAAAAAAAGTGCAGCTTCAATTTTTTGAAGCCAAAACGGGGTCATTTAGATGTAGCATATGGCAGTAGATGGAAACATCAAAGGACCAAAGCCGGATCCTAAACAAAGAGGGTTTTTTTTTTTTTTGATCGAAAAACAAAGAGGGTATTTGAAAACATAAAGAGCATCATTTTTAGATGTAGCTCAATCAATTTGGGTAGTAATGGATGCTGACTTGGATCTGTTCCTTTCCCTTGTCTCCTTCCATGTGACACTACTTTTTGGCTGCTTCTCTAATTTCTATTTCTTATATTATATATATCCATCATCATTATTTGACACTTGTCTCACATATTCGTTTTTTCATATTACATTTTTTTTTGGAGTAAACACCCTTTTTGGTTCCTGACAAAATACACGGACCCCATTTTGATCCTTGAAAAAAAAAAGTCATTTTTAGTCCATAAAAAGTATGAATAAGGGTCGATTGGTGGACATTTTAATCCCTCACAAATTTTCAAAATGTCATTTTTAATCCCATAAAAAGGACGGGTCAATGATCAAAATGGGGTCTGTGTTTTTGTCAGGAACCAGAGTATTTACCCTATTTTTTTCCTTCATTAAAATATAAATTAAAAGCTTACAACCATTATACAGATGGAGCAAGTTGTTATTATCAGATGCTACAGTGACATAACGTGAGAGCAAACAAACATTTGCAGGCTAAGTTATGAGATATATGTATTGGTGGGTTGGTGCGTCATTTGTACGGGACAACTGCCTCTTTGTCGCTGTTTGTAATTTTAAATTAATAATTATAATTTTCTCTTTGTTATTTTCGCCTTTCACTTTTTTTTAAATCATAATAATTTGTGGCCACCATCTCATGGATTAGTTGAAAAGGCCGAAGTGACACTAGATTTGGTTTTTAACAGTTTAAATAAAGTAAGAGAATCTCATGATGAGATCTAACAACGTAGATATGTGGAGGATTATTATATTAATGAATAATAATAATAATTAAATACCAAACAGTAACTCGTGGCTGAGTTACCAAAAGAAGAAACTCTATATTAAGGTACCAAAAATCAGATTGATTAGTATAAAAAAATCGGACTGGTTATTAAATCAATTGAGAGATAATTATTTAAATTTTATGGGTGTAATCATGGTTGAATTGACATTAGAGTGTACAAAAATATTGATAGTTTTTTTTTTTTTTGCTCAGAATATAGATAATCTTAAAAAGAGTAATTTTTAAATAAAAATGTATTAATACAAAAGTAAATGGGGACATTCACAATCAATAAACTATTGGTTGAAGTGATAAACAGTCTCATCTTATACTTGGGAAGCGCACGATTAAGAAAGATAAAAACTTGTTACATTCTAAAAATCTCGAAAAGGGTTATACTCTTGATCAAATTAAAAATTGGACATTCGTATATAAAGCATATTTAATTAAAAAATGAGTTACTAAAGCACAAATATATGATGGATGATTAATTTTTCTTAACTAAACTTAATTGAATCAACCCAGGAACTAAACTTAGATTGAATTTTAATACCATGCTCCATACTACTTAAATTTTAGGTTTGAATATTGTGAATAAAATTATATTGAAGAGTTATTTTTATTTGGAAATTGGGATTGAACAATAGTTCAAATTGAATTACTACTTAATAATGTGGAATACCAAAAATTATATACATATGGGTGTAATGATCAAATGTATGTTTCAACGAAACAAAGAGATCAAATTCATAATTCTTTAAATTAAGGAATTTATTTGCAATGTAGCTATTAAAAAATTATTCAAAAGGATTTTTGGTTTATTTATTTGATAAAAGTGTTATATTCAAAATAACTAAAAGATGAATTCTTGAACATTGATTTATATTCTTCTGTTTCTTGTCCCATCTAGAGACCAAGTGGATTTTAATTATGAGATTATAAGAGGTGACGTGGATTTTCCTAATATGATCACATGCATATGTAATCAGTGGCGGAACCAGAAATTTTTTTTAGCCCGGGCCAAAAAATAAACATATTGAACTACTCTCTTTAGTTCTAAGTAATAATTAATAAAAATTAATTATTAGTCTTTTTTTCGAGAAAAAAAGAGAGTAATAATTAATATAATATTAGAGTTTAGTGTAATTAATAGGGATAATAGTGAAAAATACTTAAATTTTAGGACAAATTTAATGACTTTAATTGTTTTTATTGACTTGTGAAAATTGTTGGTTGTTTCTTAAATAAGGATCAAAGGGAGTATTTACTAAATAGTATCAAATAACCTTGAAAATACAAATAAATTATAACCGATAATTATAAATCAAAACAATATATAAGATAATACTGACATTTTCAGATCTCAAACAAGAATTTTACTTTCCTCTCATGGCCCAATGAGTAATGAAACAAACATTATCCTTACAGAGAAGATAAAAAATTAGCTGGGGCCAAATTTGTGGCCAAATAAAATATCATATAATAAATACATACATATACTAACGTATTTTATAATATCAATCGGGGCCAGCTGGGGCCAAGGCCCAGCTGGCCATGAAGACCTTCCGCCTCATGTAATCTTCCGTTCCCTCCCAATTTTCCTTTTAGATATCTTTCCTCAAAATCTTCTCAGGGTTGATTACAAGATTTCTTCAACATTTATGATGACTATACTTTTAAGACCAGTAATTCATGTTAGGAATTCCAGCTATAGGAGTTGAGGTAACAAGTTTTTTTTTTTTTTTTTCAGTTCATCATTCTCGCTAAAAATAAAGGTCACTCCTTGAATATTAATTCATAAGATTATATGACTTTTGTTATTATAATCCCCAATTTTATAAAACACTCATAATACAACAGGAAAAAAAAAACTCATTAATTAATATTCAAAAAGTTACATTTTAGTTATTTTTGCATCCAAAAAAGTTCATAGTTATTTTTACACCTTTGGTATAAATTAATAGCTATTTTAGCACCTTAACCATTTGTAAAAAAACTCACATTAACAAACCTTGAGATTATTAACGTCATAATTACTTTTCTCCACTTTTATAATATTTATGACTATTTTTGCACCTAAAAAATTTATAATTACTTTTACACTTTTGATATATATTAATGTCTATTTTATCACTTAACCCAAAGAAATTTGGTGCAAAACCGGGTCAGCGATAACTTCATATGATAGAAGTGGTCAAAATAGCTTCTTGACTTTTTTTTTTTTTGGCACTTGTTAGGGGTCATCTTCTAATTAATGCTAAGCAGAAAACTTTAAACGTTTTTTAATTGGAAAATTTCTCCAACGTGTTGCATATGCATTGAATAAATCATAGCATTCATAATTTATAAATAATAGTAAAAGTACAAATAGTACAAATTGTTATAGATTTCATATTACATATCAATATATTGATTTTAAATATTCAGGAGGGTCAAGACTTATGCCTAATTCTTTTTAAATATAATTGTCTATAATGAGTGTTTATATATAGTGTTAAGGGAAAAAACAGTAAGTCAGATTATTTTTAAGTGAATCTTAATTTTTTGTTAACATATTTTTAATTTCTTCAATCATCATGTGTAAGGATAATTATTGGATAAAAGAGATATTATGAACTAAGCCTACTTTTCTATGTATTGAGCAAGTAATCAAATGTTTCTTATGAAAAGGGACCGAGAGGGCATCTTTTATTATTATTATTTTTTTCTAATTTCTTAAGTTAAATTTTTACTTTTTTGTTGTTGTTAAATGTAGTTAATTAAGGTTTTAAAAAGAGCCTCAAATTTCATTTTCCCTTTTTTTAAATGCAAAAACCTTCTGTTTAAGGAAAAAGGCAAACTTTGAAATTTGGAATTTTTTAATGCACTTAAAATTAGGTCAAATGTTATACTCCATCCGGTCCTTATTATAAGACACCAACTAACTTTTCTCACAAACCAATAAAAGTAGTCAAAGTCAATAAAGTTGTCCTAGAATCTAAGCAATTTCCAATATTACCCTACTAATTGCACTTAATTCTAATATTACATTAATTATTACTCTCACCCACTACCTTTATTAATTAGGGGCAGACATGGAAAAAAAATAAGTATTGCTCATTGGGAACATGCAAATGCCTTATAAAAAGGATCAAATAAACTTGCTAGTTGGTGCCTTATAATAAGGACCAGATGGAGTATTTTTTTTTTTTCTCTTAAGGCGGCTCTTAATAATTGTTGTTCATCTCCATGCAAGTCGAATAAAAAAACAAAGCACTCAACCTTATTTTATTGTATATATTCAACGAAGTTAATGTTTGTGTAAACAAATATTATTAGCTCATGTGGCCACCACATTAATGAAGTTTCTTTACTTTTTGAATACTCCATTAGGATATAAAAATATTAATTTTGGAACATACATATCAACAAAAGTGCATATTTAATTTATTTTTTTTCCAACACACATTTGATTCTTTAACTTTACACAAATTTTATGTTTATTTTCTTAATTTTATGAAATATCTTTTCAGTTTTATAGCCATAATATTGTTAGTCTCAAAATGTTGCTTTTTATTTATTTATTATAATTATAGCTATATTTTAAAATTAAATTTAATGTGTCAACATTTGAGAACATTTTATCAAATTTAAAATTTTAATTGTAGAAATTTTTGTTAATGAAATTAATGGTAGTAGTATTAGACCCTTAAAAAATACTTTATAAAATTATGGGATTAAAATTATACTTTATATAAAATTAAAGGATCAAAAGTGTGCTTTTGCTCTCAAATTAAATAAAATAACCAATTCAAGCCTCAAATTTCAAGAATAATAATTAATTAAGTGAAAATAAGTTTATCATTCATAATATATTTTTTTAAGAAATTTTTGCATTATAATTTATGGAAATAAATACCTCACTTGATTTTTCATTTTTTTTTTCAATAGAAATTAACAATCTTTTTAGAGACAAATCTTTTGAGAAATATTGATAGAAAGTGACCATTAAAAATATTATTAGTTAGAATAACTCAATAAATTTTTATGCATAGTAAATACCAATATTTTGAAAATTTTATATAGATTGGTACTTTGATTTAGATTATTATGGCTAATAAATTTTTAATAGAGTATTTTCCCCCAAGTTTTGACCAAAAAAGTTAGATAATATGGAGATTGTTAAGAAGATTGGTTTAAAAGTCTTTGTCAACTGTCAAATGTAACTCCTAACAAACGTGGTCAGGTCAAACATGAAATGCCACCTGCTTCGCTCATCAATGACGCCTCCCAAATCCCAATAATGCTCCTTACTTATGTCAGACTATTACTTTAATTTTTAATTAATTACTCCCTCTGGTCCTTATTATAAGACACAAACTACCATTTTCTCGCGGACCAAGGAATTGAGGTTAAGTCATTAATTAGGTCTAAAAGTAATAAATGTTTCCAACTTTACCCCTACTTTAATGATGTAGGTTTAAATGAGTTAGTTAAAAATGAGGGCATAATGGAAAAATAGTAATAAATGAGTTAGTTAAAGTAAGTTGGTGCCTTATAATAAGGACCAAAAAATGTTGGTGGTTGGTGCCTTATAATAAGGACCAGAGGGAGTACATACTACCACTATGATCCTATTTATAAGTCCAGTTTGACCAAATCTCACATACCAAGGAGAGATAGTTGACACAATGATTATGGGGGTAAATTTTCAATTTTGCCCTCATTTATGATTGGATGCTTTTCAATTGTTTCTTCTCTCTCTATCTTCATGGATATAATTAATACTATAAGTAAAATTGTCACAATTTCATTTATTATATGAAACTGGACTTATAAATAAGACCAAAATTTTTTGGTCAAACTGAACTATATAAATAAGACTAGAGTGGTATCAATAATGTTTTTTAATATCCGCACCGGAAAAAAACACCTTGATTAGTGCTCCCTCTGGTCCTAACTCCTAATTATAGGATGACATTTGAGATTTGATTTTGGTCCTAATTACAGGACAACATTTTAATTTTTATCAGTTTCTTCCTAAAATACCCTTATTTTATTCTCTCAAATGTGTTTGGTTTTGGATAAATATATATATGTGAGTGTGTAGACTCTTCCGATCAGTGAAAATTTTAAATTGTTGGATTTTAATTTATTTATCGATCATCTGACGTTAATTTGCGAATATATATATGTGTACACATATATGTATATGTGTGTGTGTATACATCTATGTGTATGTGTGTCTGTCAATATACACATATATGTGTGTGTGTCTGACAATATATATATGTATATTTGTATGTATAGATCTATATGTATACATACATACATACACACACACACATATATAGCAATATCATTAGTTCAATTAAAAAGCGTGTGAAAAGAAAAATTTTAGGTCGGAGAGGCATGTGGTAGGGGCTGTTGATTCACTTTTACTTATGTCATTATTTTCGGAAAATGAGTAAAATTAACTAATTTAACTCCTCTTCTTAATCTCCCCAAAATTGATTAGATATGTCTTATAATTAGAACCGGATGGAGTATACTTTTTTCATACATTGCATGCAAATACTCCTTCCATCCAATAAAGATCCAAAATTTTAAATTAGTCCGTCTTCTTTTATAAAATCCACTTTCGGTTTGCTTTAAACTTTAAATGCATATTACTTATTTTACCTTTAATTAATACTATATCTGATTCTAAATATAAGACATAATTTGTAGTATGATTTATTCTATAAACTATGTCATATATTTATGATCAAATGTAGTACTATATTCTCTCTCATTATCTATTTCTTATACATTATCCCTCATTTTTTTTCTCAGTCTCACCTATCCACCTATAAATATGGTCATATTTGAAAGGAAAAAAAAAGAAGAAGAAAGAAAGTATATTTCCCACATATTTATTACTTTTAATTAATTAGGGTTTACTTCAATCTTAAATATAAGTATTCAATCTACTTTGTTCCCTAAAATTATACTCCCCCCTTGTCATTTTTATAATAGTCGAAAATTTAAATTATTTGGGTCATTTTTATAAGAATCTAATAAGAGTTGTCTGAAGATTTAATGAGTTTTTATATTTTTGTCCCTGATCAATTATATATATTACATTTTTTTTCTTTTTTTTCCCCACCCGGTTCATTAGAAACTTCGGTTCTAACTAATCCTGATTCGAGTTCTACAATAGCAAGGACGACCTTCCCAACAGTGATAGCTCCATACATATATATATTACATTAATTAAAATGTTGTTGATACTTATATATAAGGACATATTTAGGAAAAAAGTTTATTTAAGACATACTTATTATTTTTAACCAATTTTACTTTATTATATATGTTGGTCATTGAATTTTATAAATAGCGCATGAGGGAGTAACTTTGTGTGATCAAAAGTGTGTGAATTTGACCAACGGGGTTGCCACAAGTGGTAAGCGGCTTGTGTCGCTTAAGCATGGTCTCGGGTTCGAGCCTTGTGAATGCAGAAAAGCCCCGCTGGGAGACTCACCCACCATAGCCAGGTGCGCGACCTGGGTCGGATTCGGATTAGTCAGGGCGGAGCTCTGGATACCGGATGGGCAACCGAAAAAAAGTGTGTGAATTTGAAGCCATCTATGCGGCCTACTGGGCAAGATTTGAACGGCTAGCAAGAGTTTTGATTATATTATTTCCGGTCTTAATTATAATATATAGTTGACTTTTTTTTAGAGAGATTAAAGAAGCTAAATAAGTTATTTAATCATTTCATATATTGTATATTCTTAGATTATATATTAGTTTATTAGTCAAACTAAATAGTTTGAAGGAAAAAAATAAAAATAAAAATACTCTAAAGTAATTTAATTAGCTTCTTTAATCTCTCTAAAAAAGTCAATTAGGTTTTATAATTAGGACTGGAGGGAGTAGCTACTTTGTAAATATACATAAACCCATGGGCGGACCCACGTTCATGGTTGGGGGGGCAAGTGCCCCCCAAAAATTTTGGGCTTTTAAAAAAAAAATAAAAAATAAATTCAAGTTAAAGGAGTTAGAATTAGTAACTTGAATATAATGGTTTCAAATTTTCATTAGCATTAGTATTATTTATGTACTTTCTTTGAATTAATACATATTTGAATGATTGTCCACCCTTAAATTAAGTGTCCACCCTTAATAAATCAAGATTGCACTTCGTAATCGGATGAAGATGAATGGTTGAATGATTAATTAGTACCTTATATTGAAAAATATGTATTTGATAGCATTGATAATAATGAAATTATGATGGAATTCCAAAACATAAGGCCTAGAAGGATGACATTGTAATTATTTTTATTATAATTTAATTTAATTTTTTATTAAAATATATGTACTTGAACTTATTGAGTGTCAAATTTTCATTGTAATTTATATAGCCGCATTTCTAACAAAAGATTTAACCTTGCTTTTTTAAATGACAAGTTTGTAAACTAATTTCCTCTTTTATTACATCATCAATATTCACTTGATTTCATAAATATTTTTTTTATATATATATTTTTCTTGTTTATATTCTTTTGTTTTTTAATGCATTTAAAACTTTCCTTAAAAAAAAAATTTCGGAGGCGCTGCCCCCGAACCCCCGAATCCCCCCACCAATTGTGCCCCCCCTTCTGTAATTTCCTGGGTCCGCCCCTGCATAAACCTCCATAATATCTGGATTAACCAACATTGAAATAAATTTAATTTATGTGGAGTTTATTTTAAGATAAAACCAAAAGAAATATAAAAGTCAAAACTTTTCTAGAAGGCTATTTATTTCTCTTTTGACATCATGCCTCTTATTTTCAAAGTTTCATACGTAGAGCACAACATTTAATTATTTAATTCATGTTGGTTTGAATAATAAATTCTAAAACTAAAATAGGTATCTTTTTCAATCTGGCTCGTGTGATTTTGGTAAGCATGCTGCATGCCATGTGAATATGTGATTGTACCTTCTTTATACTTTCGAGAAGCCAGTAAGAGGGATAAGCTAAATTTCTGATCATATATAGAAAATAATACAGTAATATTTAAAATAGGGAAAATCCCTAATAAAGAATTAAAAATCCTTAAAAAAAATTGTGTTTTGAATATTCATAATATGAGAGACATGCTAAGCTCAATTTGCCTTTTTTAAAAAAATAAAAAATAAAATGAAATAACTAAATTTCCCTTGCATATATTTTTTTAAAAACATATTACCCCTATCACCCCTACCGCCCGCTAACAACCACCCCCTACCGACGGTCAGAGCTCCAGTGAGCAGCTGGCCACCAGAGCTTTAGGTGGAAAATTCTAGTAGGGTTCAATCCTGGAGTTAGTTAAAGTGTTGGAGGAGACATCCTAGCTCCTAAGTGCCTAGGTGAATATCTAAAGGTAAAGGACAGTTCGTCCTGCCTAACATTGGTATCACTTAGGAGGAAGGGAGATTTCATCCTACCATTGGATTGTAGATGGGTCCAACTCCTTTCTTAAAATTTTTGTATCAAAATATATATATGTCAACCTTTGATCTTTAACCCAGGTCATTTCACAAGTTTTGTTAAAGAATAATTCACGACATTTCATTACGTTGTTAAACCCTAAGCGAATATTAATTTTCAAATGTCATGAATTCCTTAATAAAACTTGTGAAATGACTTCAGTTAAAGATAAAGTTAACACACGCACACATATATTGAAAGCCATTGGTGTGGTTCAAACCCTGCCCCACAAATTTAGGATATTAATTGTTGACAGAAAATTCCCACCAAAGCTCTGGCAGCGGCCTACCCACCAAAGCTCTGATCGCCGGCCCCCAGAGCTTCGACAACGACGGTCAGTGGGGTAACACACACGCACGCGCGCGCGCACCCACACCCATACATATATGTATGTATGTAAGGCAATTTGGTTATTTCATTTTGATTTCAAAAAAGACAAGTTGAACCTAATATCTTTTTGGGATTATGAATATTCAAAACATCTTATTAAAGTTTTTTATTAGGGATTTTCCCTTTAAAATATTTCAGATCCAAAGTTTAAATATTTTTCTTTCTAGAAGGTAGAAAGAAAAAAGACTTATCTAACTTGGGGGCATAGATTTCATTCCATGTCTTTTTTTTTTTTTCCAAATTGTTTTGGTGAATATATTCTAAATATTTATAATATTTTATATTTTTAAAAAAATGAACTGAACATTTTATTATGCTTAGAGACTGGAATTTTTAAGAAGCTTAAATTTGTTGGCCAAAATAAAATAAAGCCTATATATTAAAGTTCAACAATGTAAAAGTATAATATGAGATTATATGAAGTAACACTCAAAGGCATAGCGTCATTGTGTGAGGAAAATTTATGAAAAACCAACAAGCATTTGAAACTTGTATTATTCAAGTTGATTTTGATAATGTTTGAATTTGCTTCAATAGCACTAAATATCATATAGTTATATAAGAAATTGTATGCAAAATTGGTTATTAGATATATAAAATTGTTTGTTTAAAGCACGTATATCATATAAATTTTAAAATTCTGTATTTTTTTATGTTCTAATATATTTTTTATTTTCAGGTAAAAAAATGCCTTTTTTATTTGCCAACTTCATGTTATAATACCCTATGATTATGAATAAGTTTTTCAAATATGTTCAACATTGTATTACTTCCTATATAAGTAGAGTCTTGTAAAGGAAGGCCTTTTGAATACATATAAGAGGAATAATTTTGGTATATAATATTAAATTTAATAGAGAAATTACATGATTATTGATAACATATAAATAATAAAAATTATTATAAAATTTATATTTAATATATTAATATAAGCATTAAGCACAATGGCGGAACGTAGTGATAGGATAGCTAGGTGGGGCCTTGGCCCCAGTTGGCCTCGATTGATCTTATAAAATTTATTAGTATATATATGTATTTATTATATGATATTTTATTTGGCCACAAATTTGGCCCCAGCTAATTTTTATCTTTTTTGTAAGGATAATGTTTGTTTCATTACTCATTGAACTGTGAGAGAAAAGTAAAATTCTTATTTGAGATACCGAAAAGGTTAGTATAATCTTATATATTGTTTTGATTTATAATTATTGGTTATAATTATTTTTTTATTTTCAAGCTTATTTGATACTATTTAGTAAATACTCCCTCTTGTCTTTATTTAAGGAACCAACTAACAATTCTCACAAATCAATAAAAACAGTTAAAGTCATTAAATTTATCCTAAAATTCAAGTAATTTTCAATATTAATCCTATTAATTACACTAAACTCTAATATCATATTAATTATTACTCTCACTCACTACCTTTTTAATTATGGGTATACATGAGAAAAAATATTTAATGCTATTTGGAAACAAGTAAGTATCTTATAAAAATGACCAAATATACTTGTTAGTTGGTGCTTTATAATAAGAACTAGAGGGAATAGTTCAATATGTTTATTTTTGGCCCAAGCTAAAAAAAATATTGGCAAGAACGAATTCTTGAGATCTCTTAAAAAGAATTAAACTTTAGCCCATCAAATGTTTTTGTCCTTCGAGCACTTTTTTTAGGTCCAATTGATATAGAGCTCAATGCGAAGATCAGATTTGGTTTTTTTTTTGGGTAAAAAAAGATCAGATTTGTTAAAGCGCTCAAAAACTAAGTTCTTATTATGGATTAGTTCGGCTTTTATTTGTGTTAGGCCCAAATTAATAATATTGGCCTGTTTCCCCGTACTTGCCCCAAAAGAATGCTAGGTCCAAATGAGCATTCCCCCCAATAAGTTTTTATTATGGATTAGTTCGGTTTTTGTGAACTAAAGTGCTAGGCCCAAATATAATTTCTCCTTTTTCCCCGAGGATAATTTGGTCTTTTCACAATGCGATTATATTACCCAAATATCACCCCTCGTCATTGGGTTTAATTGGCAAAGGGGTCGGACACTCTTACCAAAAGGGAAGAGGTTCGATTCTGGAGTTGGTCAAGGTGTTGGGGGAGGCATTCTAGGGGTCTACGAAGCAACGGTAACCTAGGCTAGGGTGGAGGCATGTGTACTCTTAGTCCTGAATTCCTTGCGGAGTGGGTTCCAAGCGCCCTGTCCTTAGATTATAGGTGAACCCAACTCCTCTCATAAAATTTTTATATCAAAAAAAAAAAAATTACCCAAATATCCTAGAAGATTTGTCTACAAATCAGAAATTTCAAGGGACCTTTATGTCGTATTTTTTTTTAACTTGGAACCTTAGTACATATTCCTCATTAATTTATAATTTGTATTGTACCAAAAAATATTATAATTTTTATTGATGATGTGATTAATTTTAAATAATTTCATATTTTAAGATATTTGTAAATGAATTTTTATTTATTAAAAACTTATAATAAAATGGAAATTAAACTGAAATATATATGAAATTGACTTCCTTTTCCCATGTGTGTATATATATGTATATGTATACATACATACGTGTGTGTATTTTCAAAGATTTGGACAAGACATTGAGATATAAATATTAAGGAAAATGATAAATAAATACTAAATAAAATTCCAAAACCAGGAAATGTCTATTGAAAAGGAAGAGGATGGAGAGGTAAGCATTATGAATTTGGGTTTTGAATATTTGAACAAAAAACCAAACTACCCTTATTCTTCACCACTGGCAGAGACCACGGCCTCTTAATCTCTTCTCACCACAGTAATCACAAGACCTTTGTCTTCAACCTCAATCATCGTCCCATTGTCTTCAACCTCCCTCTTCAAAGAATCAAATCTGCAAAAAACCAGATCCGTCTTCAACCTCAATCGCGTCGTTTATGTTCGTGCTTTCTTTCTAGATCTGTTGCGCACAACCTTCTTCTTAGTCTGTTGCGCACCATCAAACGTACCCCTCCTGAGTTGAACAATATTTGGGTTTGAGAAAGAAGAAGATAAACAATAAATGTGAGATTTAACAAAAATCATAATAAGATTAATAAGTTTTTCAATAGTATTTACAAGACTTGTAATGGGTATAACAAAGGCATTTGTTAGATGAAAATATATCAGTTTGGGTTCATCACATCTGAGCATCATAAACAAAAGTTATAATGGGACTAACAAGTTCATCAATGGTTTTCACAAGACTTGTAATGGGATTAACAATTTTTTTATTTATGAAAATATGTAAGTCAGGATTCACCAACATTGTTATTAATCCGATTATGAGACTAGTCAAAACCATTACTAAACTTATGAATCTCATTACGAAACTTGTCAGACTCATTATTTACTGTTCACATTCTTCTTCCTCAACCTCTTTTTTTATCAGAAAACATTTTTGCGAATCCCATTACAAAACTTGTTAAAACCATTACTAAGTTTGTGAATCTCATTACAAAAAGTGTCAACCTCATTATTTATTGTTCACCTTCTTCTTCCTCAACCTCTTTTTTTCATCAGAAAACACTTTTGTTAATCTCATTACAATACTTGTCAAAACTATCACTAAACTTGTGAATCCTATTACAAAACTTGTCAACCTCATTATTTACTATTCACCTTCTTCTTCTTTAGCTATAATTTGTTGGGATGTTTGAGTGCTTTTATTAGATCCATAACCAAGCTATAAGCTTATCGCTCAAAACCTATAACTCCAAATCAAACATACACTTTTTTTTTTTTAAAAAAAAGGTTATGGAAACAAAGAAGGAGATTCCGGGGACTTAATGACAAGTGTCCCTTAAAAAAAATCTCACATTTTTGCGCACTATTAAGCCAGATGAACAAATTAGAGAGAGAGAGTATTTGCGTTGCCATGGCAGAAGAGGAAGATGAAGAGAGGGAGAGGAGAGAGAAAGAGAGGGCATAATGGTAGTTCAACAACATTTTAAAATTGTAATTTGATCCCGATCACCTTTATGTCCTTTACAAATTTTAAAGGACATTTGAGGATTTTAGAATTTCATATGGTATTTATACGTCATTCTCCCAAAATATTAAATATTTAGAGTTTTTTTTTTTTTTGCCAGACTGAAATATTTAGAGTTGTTAAGAATAAAAATGACATTTGTTTTATATATAATTTTCACATATAAATTTGAAGAATTGCAAGTAATAAATGATACTTGCAATTCATCCCATAAGTTCTTCCCAGTTTTATTTCTTTTGTTTTTGTTTTTTATTTTCTCCCCCACCCATAAGTTCTTCCCTTCAACATATCAAGGCTTGTTATATATTCTTGATAGTTGATACTCATTTCATGACTCGTGGAACTAAATGCACCGAAAATATTCTACAAAAATAAATAAATAAATAAATGCACCGAAAATATTACCCCTCCGGTCCTAATTATAAGAGCTAGTTGACTTTTTTGGAGAGATTAAGGAATCTTATTAAATTACTTTAAAGTATTTTTATTTTTATTTTTTTCTTCAAACTTATTAGTTTGACTAATAAACTAATATATAATCTAAAAATACACAACATATGAAATGATTAAGTAACTTATTTAGCTTCCTTAATCTCTTCAAAAAAAGTCAACTAGCTCTTATAATTAGGACTGGAGGTAGTATTTATTAAAACGGCGCCAAATAGAAAGAGGAAGATTCCTAAGAAACAGAAGCAACTTGAGAAAACACGCCCTCATTGGTAGCATGGCTGCACTCCAGAGCCAAGTGTAACAATTCACCCCCTCCTTCACTAACCATAGTTAGTTAACCCAACTCCCACTTTAACCGATGGTTAGCTTAACTCACCCCACCTTCACAATATTTAATCTCCCCTTATTATAAATCACCTTCAATTTCTTCTCCTCCATTCTTTATTCTGATTTTCTCTCTCCCTCTCGCATTTGGTAAACCACTTTAGGTTACCAAAATAAACTGAACTGTACTTCTCTGCTCCTACAAATACGCAAAACAAATCATCATCGCATTGTGCTTTTCTCTCTCTAACATTCACACACACAGCTATGATGAAGAGGTATTCCAGTGCTTCTTCTTCCTCTTGCTCTTCTTCTTCTCCATCTCCGTCGCCTTCTTGTTCGCCGTCTTCTTCTTCTCTCGCGTTTCAGAATCCTGATCAGACGGAAGCGCGAGGCAGAGCGAGTAATAAGCGACCCAGAAGAAGTGTTAAAGGTAATAGTAATGGCAATGGCAGTGGAAATAATGATGATAATAAGGCAAAGAAGGTGAAAACTATAAGCTCGAGCTCTTCTGCCATCAATGGCGGACGAAGAAGTTCCGTTTACAGAGGAGTCACCAGGTAAGTAACTGACTAAGCTTCTATTGATATACTTTAGCGAGAATTAATTGCTGTGTGGTTTGATTGAATCGAGATTTTCCGATTTTGGACTGAACTGACATTGAGATTGATTGTGGAAGAAAGAGGCCGACGATTGCTGTTTGTTTTTCATGAACTGGACGAAATGTTTTGAATTTTTGCGTTTTTCTGGTGTGTTTATTGAAGTGGATTTTGAATTTGTATTTGCATGTGAGAATAATTTTGAGGAATTTGGTCTGTAGGCATCGATGGACTGGGAGGTTTGAAGCTCATCTCTGGGATAAGAGTTGCTGGAATAATCTCCAGAACAAGAAGGGACGACAAGGTACCTTTTTTTTGGGAGATTTTTTTCTTGTTTTATTTATTTAAAAAATGGGGCAGTTTTGATTAATTATAAAGAAAACTTGTGGGGGAAAATCAGGGAGATCTAATACCTTTGTTAATTAATTAATTATTTGTTTTTTTACGGTGTTATTATTATTATGTTGTGTTTCTGACTGTGATGTGTCTTCTGTGTCACTGCCAACGTTCCATACGCCTTTTTGTCGCTGCCGTAGTTTATTTGGGTAAGTCTTCATCTTCTTGGATCTCACTCTCTCTTCTCATTTCTTAATTAGATTTTTTAAGAAAATAAGTTAAAATACCACATGATTTTTAAATTATGTACATATTTTTTCTCGCGTTTCAAAACTTAATGAATTTTCCAATTTGAGATTATTTCAAGTCGCCTGACCCATTAGAGAGCCTTAGCTTTAGAATTTAGTAAACCCTGTAAATAGAAATTGACTATTTTTAGATATTTAGTTACATGTAACTTATTTTAGACCAGCTTGAAAATAAATATTATTTATTTTTTAAAAAAGTATTTTATTTAGTTTTTCGCATTATTTTTCTGTCAGTAAGTTGATAGATTTTGAACAAGTCATTTGGACAAAAAAATTAAACATTTTAATTTGTTGGCGTTAGTACATAGCTGTACACGGTTTATAATTAACTGCTGCTGTTATGTATTTTGGTATAAAAATTATAAGAGGACCATTCACCGTATGTTGCTTGCAATTGAATAAAGAAAATAAATTAGTTTCTTAAAAATGAAATTACCAAAATGTATATATTTATAAACAAGAAACAAATTAAGTTTAAATCCCTCTGTTTGTAGCCGTAAGAAGATTTCCTCCAACTCTACAGATTATTTTTATTTCTTAGGAATATTAAAATTAGAACCAAATCATGCTGTCAGATATTAAAATACTCCCCCCCAAAAGATGGTGAAAGTCCGACAAAGCATTTGGAGGATCAAAACAAATTTGGTCTTAAGTAAATTATCACATCTCACTGTTCTAAAATAACGTGCCAAAAAATTAAAATAAATTCCCGAATAGTCAGTTAATTATATTATCATTTTTAGAATTTGTTAGTTGGATCTTATTCTCTTTTTAAAATTCTTAATTCTTAATTTTTTTAAATATCTATAGGGGCTTATGACAATGAAGAAGCTGCCGCTAGAACCTATGATCTTGCTGCTCTTAAATACTGGGGAAGAGAGTCAACGTTGAATTTTCCGGTACATGAATTGATTTTCTCTTTTTGAAGCACATGTTACAGTGTTTACCATCATACTAATGTTTAATTTAAACTAATCAGACACATTTGCCCATACATATTTTTAGAAATTCCATACTTTTTTTGATAAGTGAGAACAACAAATTCCATGCTTTATGCTTTTGAACTAGAAACGGCACCATTTACAAAGCTGTCTAGCCTCAAGCTTCTTCATGAAATACAAAGGGTCAAGAGGTTTTTTTTTTTCAAATAAATATTTATAAGGTTCCTGTGATAGAGTTCTTCACTTATTCTTACAAGTACTTTTAATTAGTGTTACAATAAAAAGTTCATGTTTAACCATCACATGAATATATTTTTCATTTTATTAATGAATAATTGCGCAGATAGAAATATATGGCAAGGAGCTTGAGGAAATGGAGAAGGTCACAAAAGAAGAGTACTTAGCTTCATTGCGACGACAAAGCAGTGGATTTTCTAGAGGTGTTTCTAAGTATCGAGGGGTAGCTAGGTCAGTATGCAGCAAACTTTTGTTATTTATATTATTTTACCTCAATTAATAATACTTTCTTGGACATTGAAACATAACATTTTCAATTTTAGTAAACAAATGGTTCACCATGCAATGTACACACATTTAAGACATTAAACAGAAATATATGATACACACAAAACGATAATTTAAATCTTTTGTAACGGATTGACCGTGTTTGTAAGAGAGAGGGGTGAACCACGCCTATTAAGTGGAGTCCACGTTGTCTATCTCTTTCCTCTTAAATGGTTTATTTGCAGAGGTTTAGATTAAACATTGAGCTTGGATTAATGCAAAAAATGATTTGATTTGAATAGGCATCACCATAATGGCAGATGGGAAGCTCGGATTGGAAGAGTATTGGGCAACAAATATCTCTACTTGGGCACATATAGTAAGTTTCATTCTATTTCCTCTTATATAAAACTTGCTTTATGGATCCTCATTATATATTTTCTTCTAATTTAAATGTTTGTTAAACTTCAAATTAGAGATCCTTTGAAGTTATTTTAGAGATGCCTCATACATACAGACTTCAAAACACTCACATAAATCACGCACCAGTCAACACAACAACACTTCAAAGTTTTAATATATGTTCTGATATCTCATTGAATCATACCCTCTTGGGGATTGGAATCCAACAATCTCAGTTTACTAATTAATAAGCATTTGGTCCCCTATTTGACTCTGACATTCTCAACACAATATAGAAACCTCAAACACTCGCATTGAATATTTTTCACGCACAGAATTAATAGCACCTCAAGTCCACTATATATGAAACACAAAACACATTATGAGTGGAAAATAACAATTCAAACTGTTGCATCACAATGTGTTGCATACAACCAACAATGTTTGGTGGATTAAAATCTTGGCGACCAAAGTGGTCCACATGATCACAAGTCTCTACTTTGACCAGATTGTAATAAATTGGCAAAAAATATGAGAGTTAATGCTGAAAGAAGTAAAGTCACGTGCCTTCCGATCTCTTTTATTAATGGGTCCAATGTGTTCAAAGTGGCCACCACGAGGGAGTTATGTGTAGAGATCAGGATTTAAAGCTGTGGAATATGGATCCAAATCTCAAACCACAGTTTTTTTTTTCAAACTTTTTAAAGGTATCTCTATATTTTTGAGTACGAGATTAATCTTATATGAGATATTAATATATTCTTGAATAGTTTTAATTCTAATAATTAGTTATGCTCTATCCCTCCATTGTCTTGGTGACTGGGTCATGGATAATTAGCACAAAAATAAAATTACTTATTGATTTTTTTTTTTTTAATTTTTTGCTTTCCTATGATTCTATTTTCAATTGAGTTTTCTTGAAGATCTGTTTCTATTTTTTTTTTTTACTACAATCTTGATTTTATTTGAATTTCATAAATATTTGCTTCCTGAGATATTATATATTTTCCTTTGAATTTTAGTACTACCATTGCTTGTGTGAATTGTGTAATTTTTCCTACGAATTATTTCAATAATGAAAAAGAAAATGTGTCTAGGTTGGTTCCCTTATTGATTGTATTCTCTGATTAAACTCAACCAAGTTTGATGCACTATTAGTTGGCTAAACACCAACCCAACATTTTGACAAATAGCCCTAAATCCACAAAAGCCGGTAGTTTGCATATGTTGGAGGATACAACATATCCTTGACTTTTACCTTCTCTTGAACATGCACATGTTTCATTAAGATTGAGAAATGAATTGTCTTCTTACAATTTATGAATAGAATATGTAATTCATAATTATAATCTTTTTGATTGGATAATAGTATATTTAAATTGATTGAATATGATATAATTATTATATATAGAAAAAAATTATTTAGTTTCATAATTTTGACTCAATTACAACTCAATCCGATTTAATTTGGTTTCACTTTTTAAACATTTAATTTATTAGTTTCTACAATTTATAATAATTCGATTATAACTCAATCTCTCTAGGTAATTTTTTAAAGTGTAGGGACTAACATACTAAATTGTTGAAACCGGAAAAAATGAGCTGAAGTTGAACTTTTGAAGACTAAGTTGTAACTTGTAACTGAAGTAAAATTATAGAGGTTGTTAAATGATGATTTTTTTTTATTAAAAAAACAATAATACTATGTGAAGCAAAATTTGAACTCGATATACTCCCCCGGGTAAGATTCAATTTTAATTTTTAAATGTTCATACAGTCTACATCAACAACATCCTTCCAAAATCTCAGTCCAAAGTAATCTGTTCATTATTATAAAAAATAATTGTGGGGTTAATCTTCAAAGATGATTAAAAATACAAAAGTGGGGTCAGTTTGGATCAATGTTGTAGTATTTTACTGAAAGATACGGAGATTTTGAAGAAAAAGAGACTAGATCAAGAACACCTGCCTCTCACAAACACACCCCAGTAGGCACGTGAATTCTAATCCTACCCTTACCTCATAATGTTCCAACTTTATTAGATTCTGTATCTTAAAGTCATCTTTTCTGGGTTCTTTTCCCTCTGCTTAATCAGCCACAAACACATACTGTTTTTAATTACACTACTTTCCGTTGCTAATCTTTATCAAATTCTCTGCCATTGTACGTAAAGTCCAACTTTCTCAGATACTTTTTGGTAGTTTATTTTGGCCCTTAACTAATTCATTAAATAGTCCCAAATTCTTCTTTTTCTTCTTTTGTGCTACATTATTGTTACTCTTTTTTAATTACTTACTTCAAGTTAGTCTACAGTTTGAAATATAAAGGAAAATTCCAAATCAATCCTTAACTCAATATATTTTTTATGTGCCATCAAATTAAATTAAGGGAAAATTCATTTCAGGGCCCTTTTAACAGGAAAAATTTCAAAAAATGCCCCAAGATTCTGACAAATCCAGAAAAGGCCTCAGGACATTTTCTGAGATTTTCAGAATCTACGTGAGTTGTTAACGGGGTACTGATATAGTTATTAATGTTACTGATTTAGTTGTTAGCAAAGTGTTGTTAACGGGGTTGATTTAGTTGTTAATGACCTACCCGTTAACAACTATATCAGCCTTGTTAACAACTCACCCAAGATTGGCCTTTTCTGAGATTGTCAAAATCTTGGAGCATTTTTTGAAATTTTCTCTGTAAAAAGGGCCCTGAAATGAATTTTCCCTTAAATTAATCTAATTTGACTAATTATGTTATTGTTTTTTATACATAAGAATTATGTCAATTGTGGTGGTGAATAATCACAAAATTTATCTCATTTATCTAATTTAAATTTAAATATAGGTACCCTACCCGTGACATCACGAAGGCCTTTTATTAACCTTTGAGTTACTGATAATCACGTGACAGTATATCAAAAAAGAGTTAATCATGTGACGTCTTTAGTAAACATGGAACATAAATTATGGAGGATAGATTCTGATGGGCCTTTTTTCCCCGCCGATTAATTAACTATATTGATACTGTTGATAAGGATATTGCATGTGATTGGCCAAGTTCATGTCCTAAATTAGGAAAAAGGATTTAATTTAATATAGTTCTAATTAATTGTTACTTTTGGCTGCCAATGATCTTGAAGGTACTCAAGAAGAAGCGGCTACAGCATACGACTTGGCGGCTATCCAATACAGAGGCGCGAATGCAGTCACCAATTTCGATATTAGCAGATACATCGACAAGATCAACCTACTTAACCAGAGCAGCAATGGCGAATCCCAAGAAGATCAAACTGTAATCACAATACCATCACAAGTAGATGAAGTAGAGGAAGATGAAGAAGCACCTCCTAATTCATCCTCCTCATGTTCCTCCGAGTTAGAAAATCTGCAGAATCAGAAGCAACCACCACAACAGCAACTGCAAGACCAAGAAATTGAACCTGAAAATCCTCATATTCAACCTAATCAGATCTCTCCACTGAAAGAAGAATCCTCGCCGATTGCTCATGTGGACCCTACTACGACGACCGCCGACGAACAGGAGCTTCCATGGATCTTCATGGACGACGGCGGATTCTCTCAGTTTCAAGTTCCAGATCTGTCTGATGGCGACTTACTGAGCGTGTTCAGTGATGGCGCACGAAGATTCGACGACGACATTGGATTTCTGTTCAGGCCAGATCCCGATGTGGCCGATTTCAACCTGGACGCGATTTTGAGCAGTCCGAGCTATGGAGACTTGGCGATGGTGGATTCGACGAGGTTGGTGGCTGATGATTATTGTGGGCAAGAGAAGTTGCTCTGTTCTGCAAATTCTGCTTCTTGTTCACCAAACTCTTCAATTTCTTATTCGGATTATACTTCATAATCGATCTGTGATGTGGAAGGTGTGATGGAGATTGTTGGATCTGCTTTGATTTGTTGGGTGTTTTGTGATAGGCGGTTGGTGAATTGTGCAGTGTTCATGGATTTGCCTTAATTATCCGTTACATATTTATTTCCTTAGTTTAAATTTAGGTCAACACAGGTGACCCAAAAAAAGAATTCTAAGAACTGTGAAGTTACTTGAATGCAAAGACATCCATTCATCTTTGGTTTTCTCATAATTGTTTTCCTTAATATTTGTAGGAAAATTTGAATTGCAAAATTTAAATTTTTGGAGGTCTCAATTTTTTAAAGAAAATAAGTGTACCTTAACCTTTTGAACCTGAAATCTTTTATTTAATAATAATTTCCATCCCAAATAAAAGACTGATTTAATTTATTTTGAGCTTAATGAAACTAATTAAATTATTTTAAAAGTATTTATATTTATCGTTTTTTCTCTGAACTAATTTGTTTGACTTATAAATTGATAATTTAATCATATACAATATATGATATGATTGAATGACTTATTTAATTTCCTTAATATTTTCAAAAATAGAAAAAAGTTAACTAGGTCATATTTAGGGATTCGGCTTCAGTTCACTGCGCGTTCCCATCCACTGCCATCCACTTCCTTAAAACAATATCGTTTTGGCGCAAAAACAACACCTAATCTCTCTCTATTTTTTTTTAAATAAATATTTCAAGATACTGTAGGGACTAAAAAGATACTTCAGGATACTGATCGGTACTAAAAAATACATTATGATCTTGAAATTCTTCTTAGGATGTTAAAAAAATATTTCAAGATGCTGACTAGTACTACAAAAATATTTTAAGATACTGACTGAGGATATTGGCTGATATTTAAAAAATACTTCATGATTATAAGGGGTGCAAAAAAAACTAAAAGGGATTAAATCTCATACACACTGTCAAATAAACTCTGAAGATGAGACGAATACCCATCCAAAAACTTGGAATAATAAACCACTTTGTTTTTTAGGAATATGTCTTTAGTTGCAACTCCTAGTCGAGCTCCATCAAGCTTCGGATTTCAAGAAATATCAAGTCATATGTAAAGTTTTTGTTTGGCAGATGTATCTTTCTATTGGAAACAATCCTAGAAAATAAATAAAGATTTCAACCTTAATTCATCGTATCACGAAAGACTAGTCAACTTGGTAGCTACATGTAGAGTTGTTGCAATCTTGTTCGCATGTCAATTAAATCTTGGGAAAATCCATACAGGTGGTCAATTAAAGGCTAAAATTTCAAAAAATGCCTCAACAACTTTCACATACCTAAAAGGGCCTTAGGACATTTTAAAGATTTTTCATTAAAACGTTAGTTGTTAATATGACTGATTTAGTTGTTAACCTAGGTGATATTGTTGTTAATGTGACTGATTTAGTTGTTAAAATATTGTTGTTAATGCGACTGATTTAGTTGTTAATGGGTATTGATTTTGTTGTTAATGTGGCTGTTTTAGTTGTTAACGTTTATACCAGAAAAGACCCTAGGACTCTTTTTGGTATGTGAAAGTTGTTGGAGCATTTTTTTTAATTCTAGACCTGAATTGAACCCGTGCATGAATTTTCCCTTAAATCTTAGAATCTGATTAAAAACGGACCTTCCTGAATCCCAAATCATCTGCCAGAGACAGCACTTTAAGGACAGCCCATTCTTTTGCCTAGCAGGAACAAGTTGTCAAACTCACAGATCCCGAAGAAAAAATCACAAGCATAATAAAAGGCCCATGCTTCTTCTTGTTACATGTTGGCCTATGGTTATACAGGCCCAATTTGAAGACCGCAATAAAACATTAAATTACAAATGGAAATAATTTTTTTAAAAATATATCATCAATATGATCAAAAAATATTAATTTGGGAAAATTTTATATAAATACCATTTGAACTTACAAAACTTCAAAAAAGTCTATTAACATATGAAAATGAAACAAGCCCTTAGAGAGAAATATGAGAGTTTAAAATATTGTGTTTTTACAAAAATGTTTATCACTTTTTATTTTTACAAAAAGGTAATGTCCCATCGCCAGCCACTGCCACCATGCTAATGGGCCGGCTGCCGGAGCTCCAATGACAACTTGAATAATGCAATTAACTATTTAAGTATATAGATTGACAATTTCAACTCCCTAAATCTTATCAAGCGTCGTTGACAAGTTGAATAATAACAATGATAACTAGCGTATAACAATTTGCAACTATGGTATAGAGAGTGACAACTTGGGAGCTCAGATTAAATAATCTTTATACTCAAATTGTCATTTTCTTTATTCAACAACGCCTGATAGGGCTTAGGGAGCTAAAGTTATTAATCTCAATACTCAAGTAATTAACCGCATAACTCAAGTTGTCATCGAAGTTCCAGCTGCTAGGATCAAAGCCTCGACAACGGTTGTCATCGAAGTTCCAGCGGCTAGGATCAAAGCCTCGACAACGGGCCCGCAAGGCGAAGAGGAGACCTTGCCTTTTTTAAAATAAAAGGGAAGGGTATTTTGGTAAAAATACAACATTTCAAAATCTTATATTCCTCCTGAAGGATCTATATGTCATTTTCATGTGTTGACAGACTTTTTGGAGTTTTGTAAGTTCAAATAAACCTTTGAACCTGATTGCCTCGATTCTTAATTCTTGGCAACTCTTTGTTCATAGTCATGATTATCTTGAGGAATTGGAGGTTAGTGCTTCGCAAGCTCCACCTGAAAAAGCTGGATCAAGATTAATGTGGACAACGCGGTTTCTTCATTTGAAAATTATGCAGTCTGGAGGTGTTGTGCATGACTCTCATGGTGCATGGATTGTTGGCTTTTCTTCACGGATTAGTATATGTGGTCCGAAGGAAGCGGAGGAGTGGGCCTTTTTAAAGGGGCTACAACTTGGTTGGAATATGAATTTCACTAGAGTTGTAATTGAATCTGATTCAAAAACTCTCATTGAGACCTTAATGGAGGAGCAGAGTAATACTGAAAGCTTGGTTATGCTGCAAATTCGAGACTTTTTGACAAGAAGCTGGGAAGTAAAATTTGTCCATGTTCCCCGTAGTCAAAACTGTGGTGTTGATAAACTCGCCAAGGGAGCTTTATCTGTTTCTCAATTTTATGATGTTTGTCCTAATTTTCTTAGGGCTCTAGCACTCCAAGATTGCATGAGAATTTATTCCCCTTCACTTTCTTTTTAATATAAGGCTATGCCTCCTTTTATACCAAAAAAAAAAATATTTATCTGAAATTTTCCTTATTAATTTTTGAGGCTAGATTTGACTGTATATTAAATTAGTTAACACAACATGTTTTGTTCTAAAACATCCTAAATTATGTTTCTTAATTCCCTCAATATCTCTTTTACTTGATCATTGTTTAAGGAAATATCAACATAAATAAATTAAGAGAAATTTGACAAATATGAGAAATAAAACTTATATTTAGTATCAAGATTAACTCCTCAATTATATCTTACATTAAGAACTATAAGACGACCAATATTGTATAAAACTCATTATTATTAACATACTTAACACCAAATTTCTTATATCAATAATTAAAATGTCCAAGAAGTCGAACACACGAACTTAATCAGTCTAAGAACTAATGGAAAACAAGTCACAATATTTTTTTTTAAAAAAATTTAAATAATTTTTAAAATATATTTTATGCATTATAAATATTAAAAAAGGAAAAAAAAAGTATGTTTATCATAAATTTTAAAAATATTTATTTACATTATATAAATAGTACATCTCATAATTATTTTTATTTTTTGAAATATAAAATATTTATTAATTTTATTAAATTAAAATTTTGAAATAATAACATTTTTATTCAATTGGAGAGAAGAAAACATCTCATTCTATTGCCTTTTAATTTTACATACTTATAAAATGATATGTAACAATAAAAAATAAAAAATAATTTAAATTCATTTTGTAAAATAACATTGTTCAAATATTACCTCTAATATATTTAACATATATAATTTAGAGTAAAATACTATGACCACCCTTCTGTTTTGCCTTAATTACACAGACATTCCCTCTACTTTGGAAACCCATATAAACCACCCTTAAAATTCAACATATGTTACACAAACTTCCCTTTCATTTTGAGATGCTATTTCCATCCATCCAAATTGTTAGTTGACCGTTAAGTTTGACTTTTAAACCTTTTTTTTAAAAGTAAAATACTCTGATTACCCTCCTGTTTTGCTTTAATTACATATACCTCCCTTCTATTTTGAAAACATATGCTTAAGTTCAAACAGTTAACTCCGTTAAGAATATTCTAAAAAGATTCTAAAAATATGTTTTTAACTAAATTTTATATAAAAATAAAATTTATTTACTATTTTACCCTCAATACTAAATTTTTTAACTAAGTTTATATATAGAAACTTAAGCATGGTTGATGTATTTATTTTGTCTTGCACATTTTGACTAAAATTGTTTTAAAGAATTGAAGAGTTTTTTTTTTTATTTGTTCCTTAATTTCTATTTTTATCTTTACAAATAGTTATTTGTTTGATGATTTTAGATTGGTTAATGTAATAAATATCACAGACGACGTTGAATATTTAAGTAAGTTATTAAATAAATATATGATTGATCAAATGTGTTTCTAAATATTTGTGAAAAAAGTATTAAATTATAACTTTAAATGACACATACAATCTCAAACTTATATAGTTTATTATGATGATGATGATGATTATTATTATTATTAAATAAACATGTGATTGATCAAATGTGTTTCTAAATATTTGTGAAAAAAGTATTAAATTATAACTTTAAATGACACATACAATCTCAAACTTATATAGATGATGATGATGAAGAAGAAGAAGAAGAAGAAGAAGAAGGAGGAGGAGGAGGAGGAGGAGGTATATAGATGATGATGATGATGAGGAGGTTAACTAACGGTTTGGGTGGATGGAAGTAGAATATCAAAATATAAGAAGAAGAAGAAGAACTTCGAATCTCAAAATATAAGAATATAAGAAGAAGAAGAAGAAGAAGAAGGAGGAGGAGGAGGAGGAGGGAGGTTAACTAACGGTTTGGGTGGATGGAAGTAGAATGTCAAAATATAAGAAGAAGAAGAAGAAGAACTTCGAGTCTCAAAATATAAGAAGAAGAAGAAGAACTTCGAATCTCAAAATATAAGAAGAAGAAGAAGAAGAAGAAGAAGAACTTAGAATCTCAAAATATAATAAGAAGAAGAAGAAGAAGAAGAACTTAATGGTTAACTAACGGTTCGGTTTGGGTGGATGAAAATAGAATCTCAAAATATAAGAAGAAGAAGAAGAAGAAGAACTTAATGGTTAACTAACGGTTTGGGTTGATGGAAATAGAATATCAAAATATAAGAAGAAGAAGAACTTAATGGTTAACTAACGCACTAGTGCAAAAAAGGGCTTTAAGACTGCCTCATTTGGAGCGGATAATCGACGCACCGGTCTTAAAGGTGTGACCGGTGGCAGTTTTGTAAATAAAAAGAACTTCTTAAACAATAAAGGGCTATAAGACCGCCTCATTTAGAGCGGATAATCGAAGCACCGTCTTAATGGTGTGGCCGGTGGCGATTTTGTAAATAAAAAGAACTTCTTACACAATGAAGGACGCCTCATTAAGATAGGACTAATTATCGAGGTCCTAAATATGTGACCGGTGGCATATTTGTAAATATAAAGAACTTCTTATTCGATCAATTTTTCATAGATCTTATCCGGACTGTTAAAATAACAACCGGCCTTAAAAATGTTAATAAAAAAATTGAAATATCAAATACTTTTATGTAGAAATCTCATCAAGGCGAGACTTATATTTTCTACACTCCAAAATAATACGGAAAAATATAAATATAAAGGTATTAAAGTTTTAAGACCGAACATATATAAAAGCCGGTCTTAAAACTTTGATTTTTAAGACCGAACTTAAAATTTGTCCGTACTAAAGTTTAAATAAAAAAGTAATAAATGTTAAGACCATTGTTACGAGAATGGCCAGGTCTTAAAAGTAAGACTTTTAAGACCGGACAAAAATTTGGCCGGTACTAAAGTTTGAATAAAAAATTAATTAATTTTAAGACCAGGACATATATAGAGATCGGTCTTAAAGGTTATCTTTTAAGACCGTATATGTGTATTTGTCGGTCTTAAAAATGAAGCGCCAAACGTTAACTTCGCGCGGACGCTTTTGTCACTCTCACACTCTCACCGAAGAACCCCGTTCACGTTGCGAAACCCTTCTGTTCCATTACCTCTCTTCCTCGCCCGCGTCTGTTTAGCCTCTGTTACTCCCTCATTTTCTCGGGCATTCCTCTCTTCTTGTCTTGAAAATGAACGGTGAAAACGATTCCACTCGTGTTCTTGAAACTCCAGGATCTTGGTTTGACCGGGAGGGTCGGACAAACGAACCCTCTTCATCTCACATTGAGCCTCCTCGGCGCCGTGCACGCCGTGGTAGAAGCGGCACACGAATGATGGAAGTATCCCTTAGTCGAATACGGGACGAAGCTCGAGATTCATTTTGATGAAAATTTGCAACCTTTCGGTCCTAATAAAAGCACATATACTAGTTTTGCCGGCGCTCTAGTACGCAGCAAGGTTAGCATTTTGGTGATGAGTGGAAAAATGTGGACCAAAAACAATAAAGGATCCTATGTGGGACACTATCCGGCTTACATTCACCGTCCCCGAGTCCGAGAAGTTCAAAGACTCAACATTGTCTTATTGTCTTTGAGCGGTTCGGGAAGTTTAAGACCTTTCGGCTAACACTTATATTTTTGCCGAGGAGAAGCGACCATCAACCACAGGACAAGTACAAATTTATTGATGAACAAACTTGGCAACAATTTGTTCGAAGCGGACCACTCTGAAGCTCGGTGAGTTATATTTAGTTTTGTTTGCACTTTTGTTTGCTTATTAACTTTGTGAGGATATGTGAATGTTATTGTGTACATCTAATCCTGTTAGTTAAATGGTTTGGTGTGTGAATAGAAGTATACATTTGCTGCCTTTGTCTGCATGAGAGGAGCATGTCCTAGTTCCATGCAAGTTTGATATGTAAAGCGTGTAATGGCCATGGTTAGGCGTTCTTTGTTAGTTAGTTAGTTATTCTAATATGTGTAGGAACCATTTATGATGAATGAATGAATTGGTGAGTTGGCGGCATTTACGCAACTCCCTTTCCTTTGGTTTTCCCAATTTCTTCTACAATGCTACATCTTCCTTAAGTAAAATGTTGAAACTTGATGAAGTGAATTTGACTAATGTTTGACGTTCATATCAAGCGAAGTTCTCTAATTTCTGTTAGTGACATGGCTGGAATTCATAATTGATATATAGTTGTTTTCAATCCCGATTCACGAAAAATAAGGGAAAAATATCGGGAGATTGGGAGAAAGAATGATTGCCCACACAGGGGCTTCTCGCGGCGGATATGAAAAGGCCGAAAAAGATTTGATGGCGGCCAAACGGAAGAGATTAGAAGATGAAGCTGAATCCAATCCTTCTACGGTAGTTGACCAGCCGCCATCTCCAATACGTCGCGAGGAGCTCGGTTGTATATTCGGCAAAAGCCAAGCGGCGCCTACAGAGTGAAAAAACTCGTGTAGTTCTTGAACAATTGTAAGTATCGATATTGTTATTTTTACTTACTAAACATGTTTCATCACTAAGCTTCTCGTTATCGTATCTTACAGGAAGATCTTAAAAAGAAAGAGGCGAGAGGGATCTTTTGCGTCGGACGGGAGGAATGATGTTCGACCGCTGCGGCCGGAAAACCAGATCACGCGGGCGTGTAAGGGGATTGGAGGACGGGTAGGCCTAAAGCAATACTTTGGTAAATCCAAACGCCACGAGACAAAGTATGGTTACCGGGAGGAGATGGATCGACGCAGGCCAAATTAAGTGAGGAATCGGCGAAAGATGCTACATTGAGGATGTTTCAATCGAGATGAGCAAGATGAAGGAGGAGATGGAGAAAATGAAGTTCCTCCCGAGCTCTCGGCCGAGAGACCAGTGTGGATCCCTTGACACCTTGGTGAACCTATGCGCGAGAGCACTAGAGGGAGCTGCATTGTTGGACGATCAGTCGAGCAACCTTGTCATCTGTATGTGGAGGATCGTGATGGTTATAGACAATTGGTTGCTAAAGGGACTGTCCACAACTTGGGATCAAGCTGTACACCACGAACAAATGGTCGATGATGAAGTCGAGTGTCGGTTGAAGAGGTGATCTTTGATGCACTGTCCCTCTCCCAACCGATGAGTGAAGGTTGTGAGTGATGTCAAGGGAACCTTCATCTCTTGGCCGGTGAAGCTTGTAGATGTCTCTACTCCTCCTCAAGCTCCACCCCTCCTCAAGCTCCACCCCCTCCTCAAGCTCCACCCCCTCCTCAAGTTCCATCCCTACTTGCTAACTTGACGGCCAAGGAAAAATAAAAGATTTGGTAGCCAAAAATGGTTTAAAGATAAATCGTGGCTGTCAATGAAGTAGTAGGCCTCCCTCATCCTCAACCGCTTTTAGTTGATAATGAAGATGTAGAGTCCATGCTTCTTCTGGAGCTGAGGTTACTAGTGCATGTGTTCAACTATTTATGAAGTAAGTATCTTCTTCCTTGATTACATAATTGAAATGCACCGTTTAGACACACATATATACATATATACTAATTCCCTCATCGATGTCATTCTTGTAGGTGCATGCACGGAAACCGGTTCAAGAGGGCGAATTTCGGATTTTGGATTCTTGTGCCCAGTGTATGCAAGCACAACACTACCTCTGGAATTGAGACAGAGTACATATCAAATAGGTTGTGTAAAGTGCAAAGAAAGGTGTACTTGTTTCCACACTTGGCTCGGGTATACATATATACTTGTCTGCGCAATTCACTTAATATAATTATGCTACATATATATATATCATTGAGTACTTTCTGCTGTGAATTTTCAGCAACCACCGGCGGTTGGTCGTCATGAACATGGAGTTGCATTATGTTATCTTCTTATGCTCCACTCACGGCGATCCATCGACTACGTTGAAGGCGATGATCACCAAGTAAGAATGTCATTTTGATCGTCTTGTCGAAATCTCTGTTGTGAATTTTCGGTGAACATTGCGATAAATTTCGATTTTGATGATAGTGCCATGAAGACCTTCCGTGTTGATGTAAAAAAAAGCGTGGTGCTCGGCTCACGAGATCCTAAATGGCACAAAATTAAGGTTAGTACATAATTGGACATGACATAATTGCCTTCGAAGTTGGTCGATAAGCTATATATGCTCTTATATATATTTATTGTTATTTTTAGACCCGTCGGCAACCTAACGATCGAACTTATGTGGCCGTACGTCATGAAACACTTATATGATATTGTGACGGAGGAAACACTAAAGTCACTTTAAGGGTAAGATGTTATGGTGAATTCGATCATCGATGGCTTAATGTTACATATGAAATATGCACATAATATGTTAATTCATTTCGTCTTTGATGTTACGAGGTTTGCTGTGAAGAGCCATTTGATGATGATGAAATCGAGCACATACGCGAGGTTTTTGTGAATATCTGTATAAACTAGTCTTAGAAAATCCAAGTCAAGACAATAATTAATGTCCTAAATTAATTCATTTGTAAATAATATATGATCTTTGTAGCAACAATAGCCTACAGTACATTTGTTTATTTTTTCGACTAGCTAATTAATTCATTTGTAAATATAGCAATGTAATTCAATAATAAATTTGTTTATTTTTTCGAACAATTTGTGTGTGTCCATTTTGGGTTTCGAATGAATGGGATGGTGGATAAAGCTATTTAGTGCTTGAAATTTGAGGTACGGGCGGATGTTGAAAATGAGCCAGATGAGGCTCTGAAAAGTATTCGCGACTTTTAGGACCGTATATTTTTTAAAAGTGCGGTCCTAAAGGTCTTCGTCCATTTTAAGACCGTATATTTAACAAATATCCGGTCCTAAAAGTCTTCGTCTAATTCTAAAAAATTTGGGTAGAGACTTTTAGGACCGTATATTTGTTAAAAGTACGGTCCTAAAGGTCTTCGTCCATTTTAAGACCGTATATTTAACAAATATCCGGTCCTAAAAGTCTTCGTCTAATTCTAAAAAATTTGGGTAGAGACATTTAGGACCGTATATTTGTTAAAAGTACGGTCCTAAAAGTATAGAAAATATACGGCTAAATTATTAGGACCGTTTATTTGTTAGTAGTCGTCTTAAAAGTCTTCATTTTATTTAATAGATTGCCGAAACCTTTAGGACCGTATATTTGTTAGTTGTCCGCTCCTAACTTTAAATTTTAAAATAAGGCTTAATTTTTAGGACCGAGGATTTATTAAACGTCCGGTCCTAATATTCTTCATTTTAATAGAGTTGGTGACTCGATTTTTAGACATATCGTTAGGGTTCAAGGCAACCATGTTTATGGCGTTCTTCTCAAGTTTTGTGCTTCGTTGTTCTCGTTTCAACTTTTACGGATGTGAAGAACGTCATCGGTGTCCCTTTTCTTTTAGTTGGAAAAAGAAAGAAGATAACGAAACGACACTCGAAAATTTTCATCACATCCGGAAAAGTTGAGGGGAAGACAACGATGGTCCAAACTTGAGAATAGTCGTCACTCTGTTTGTTTTTATTCGAAAAAGGTAAATAATGTTTTTGTTTTGTTTTGTATGGTCGCAACGTTAACTTTATTCTCGCAAATTTTTAAGATTGATCACCACGAATAGGACAATGTTTTGTTTGTTCTTGTTGTCGGAGAAAAAAGAACATAAAGTTAAAGACAAACAAGGAAGGCGATTGGGAAATAAAAATTTTATTTAATAATTTTTTTTTCTGCTGCCTCGTAAGGCGCGTACAAAAAAACTTAAAAATTCTAATCCTCTCCATCGTTGTCGGAGGAGGGAATGGTCGGAGACGTCGTCATCGAGGTATGGTACTCAACGTCATTGGCGTCGAGTACCGCTTTCACTTGTTGTTGACGGCGTGATAGACTGAAACAGTTTGCCCAAGCTTCGGTCTATATGATCGACGCGGGCTATCAGTGCTCCGGCATCTGCCAGAAGTTCGGTTTCGGAGGCAACGGAGGAGGATATGGAGGTGCCTCAGGATTTCACCCAGAAGGAGGATCTCGTCGTGGTGGAGAAGCCATTACGGTGGAGGTTCTAGGAGGAGATGGAGATGAATGTTAAGAAAGTAACAACGGGTTTAAATAGAGAACCCATCCCGAAGAATGTGAAATGCCTAAAACATTAACGAGGAGACGCATATTTGCTCGAATACGAGGAGACGCCTAGTTGGGAAGTTTATGTGGAAGCCGAAGAGACTCGAATTCATTTCAACAATGGGGAAGGGACTCTTGAAAAGAATGAACTTTCATTTCAACAATGAGTTTTAGGACCGGATATTTGATAAAGGACGGTCTTAAAAGTAATTGAATTAAAAATTAGTTTTAGGACCGGATACCAAGTAATATATCGGTCTTAAATGAGTTTTAGGACCGGATATTTGATAAAAGGACGGTCTTAAAAGTAATTGAATTAAAATTAGGACCGGATATAAGATAAAAGTCCGGTCTTAAAAGTTTGTATAAAAGTAAATTGACGAATTCATCATCGACGTTTATCTCTCCTGCCATTTGTCTTTATATACTCCACACACTACCTCCTCTTTGTCCTTGTTAACTCCTCACTTCCTAGCTCTCTGCCCCAACTTCTCAAAATCCTCAAACCATGGTTAGATACAAGCAAACTGCTCGTAGGGGTGCATACACGCCTCACTCTCGTGCCATGGCTAGATCATTATATGGTGCGCCTCCTCCAGCGACGGTGCGTCGTATTGTTTCGAAGACTCTCGGGTCGTTGGACCCATTGTTATTTCTTCGGATGATGAAGAGATTGCTCATGCCGCACCCCCTCGATCCTTCCGCCGATCCTTTTCTTGCCGAGTTCAACCGTCATCTTGAAGGCGGCCATGCGGATGTTCGTAATCCCCTCTCCAACTGTTGGCCCAGGCGCGCCTACCTCGACCCCTCTCCGCTCTCCCGTAATGATCCATTCATATTGCGGGTGGAGAGAATAAGACAACAACTTGCCGATCTCCCATGGGAAATTAATGCTCTTCACGCCGAAATCGCCGAGGTTGTTGATCGATTCTTGTGGATGATAATATTCAGCTTGTTTTTCATTTGTGTTTTTGTTGTTGTGTATATATTCAAAAAATATCATTTATTTTATTGATTTAATATACCAATCACGAAGGCCATTAAGACCGGACATTTTATTTTATAAGTAACGGATCTAAAGATAATTTGAATTTTAGGACCGGATGTTTTATAAACCTCCGGTCTTAAAACTTAAAAATCTAATAAAATTTTAGGACCGGATAATTTTAAAACTCCGGTCTTAAAATGTTAGTTGTATCTTTAGGACCGGACATTTAATTAATAACCTGTATTAATAAAATCCAAAAAGCTAAATAAGGTATCTTTGTTGCGCGGAAAAATTAAATTTCCCTCTCTCGAACTCTTGTCGCGCCGAAAGTGAATACTCGAGTTCCGACTCGAAATTTCCTCTCGGCTTCGTCGCTCGCCGCGTACCTTTCTCGACAATCACTCTCGGTTCCTTAGCTAAACGTCTATAGACGAAGCTGTAAGAGATGTTTCGGTTAAAACTTTATTACTTTCCGACTTATCGTTCTTGGTTTTCATGGGTTTAACGAAATCGGTGTAATGTTGTTATGGGTATTCTCTCATTGTTAACGAATATTGTTTTTGAAGATTATATTTGCACTTTAGACCTACCCAACCGACCAACAAGTGTTTTTAGGTTACTCTTGCTGTCTTGTCTCGCAACATCAACGTTCGTGAGCGGAGAAGTAAGACGACTCGGCAAACGCATATGCTACTGAGTTAGTCCACAAGACCTTCATCCCCGCATTTAATTTCCTCGTCTTGCATTTATTTTGGTTCTTCGATTCACTGTGATGCATTTATGACCAAAAGTAATTCTTAATTCGTCTAAATAATATATAGGAATTCTACTATGGATCACAATTGGATAGATGCTTTACGAACGAGTATTGAATATCAGAATGGGGTTAGGGAATTTATAGAATTTGCTAAAAAAAATGCCCATGATGATGGGGGGAAGTATTATTGCCCTTGTGTAAAATGTTTGAATGAGTGTCGAAAGACAAGAGGCCTAAATTGGCAGTCATGCCATATTATGGGGTTATTGAAGAGATTTGGGAGGTGGACTATGTCAAAGTTAGATTTCCCATCTTCAAATGCAAGTGGGTTAATGTCAATAATGGTGTTCTGATCGATCGACTAGGATTCACTTTAGTCGATGTCAATAGTAGAAGTTTTGGAGATGAACCTTTTATTATGGCGAGATCATGTAAAACAAGTGTTCTATATCACCGATCAAGAAAATAAAATGTGGTCTGTAGCTCTCCAAGGAAAGAGGGTCATTGATATTGATGAGGAAAGTCATTCAAATTATGGTGATCTTCACGAGAGTACTCCTTTTACAAGGGGTCTAGGACATGAACGAAGAAGATGAAGCGGATAATGAACCCGGCATAAGAAATGATCATCAAGAAGGGATATGGGAGGATATCACTTTATAAAAGTGTCAATTCATAAGGTAATTAATATTCATATGCGGTATTCTTAGAAAACTTTAAGGTTTTAACAATTATTATATCTTGTCTATGTTCTTAATTAAACAATGTCATCATTGAATATGAATTTGTTCTTGTTTTGTTTTTGTGGCGGGATCCGTTTCAAAGGGCATGTTATAAAAGAGGATGCATGTTACGTTGTTGGGTGGGAATCAAATGAAGGCATGGTGAATAATATATTGGACTACATTTGTATGTTGAATTACGTCTTTGCATGTATTGTAACTCATTGCCTTTGTAATTAGTTATATGTTAGCTTATTTTATAAATTACTTTAGTTGTTTTAGACTTAATTAAGAGGCCACATAACTCATGGTGGATAATATTTGTATTCTTTTTCCCAATTCAATTTATTCATGTTCATAGCTTGTAGCTTAAAGTATATCGACTTTTATGTGCTGTTTTGTATGGTGGATTTGTGTATATATATTGATCGGGAAGAACAAAACAGGAAAAAAATACGGGAAAATTTAGACCGCAAATAAAAAATACGGTCTTAAATGTTCAAATATTAAGACCGGATGTATATATAACACCGCTCTTAAAGGTGTTAAGCCGGTCTTAAAAGTTGGTCTTTTAAGACCGGTCCATTGAACCAATACGGTCTTGAAAGTCAGTCTTTTAAGATCGGGTAATTATTCCTCCGGTCTTAGAGTCCGCTATCTTTAGGACCGGATTGATATTTGTCCGGTCTTAATATTTGGATCTTTTAAGAGCGGTCGACTTTTTGTCCGGTCTTAAAGTTTGAGTTTTAGGACCGAACCAAAAATATTTCAGATTTATTTAGTACGACTTTTAAGATCGAAGGTTTAAAATGTCCGGTCTTAAAGAAAATCTTTAAGACCGTGTAAAAGTCCGGTCTTAAAGGTCGACTTTTAATACCGCCTGGAACAAGACTGCTCGCGGGTCCGGTCCTAATGTACCTTTTTTGTCCGGTCTTAAAAGCCTTTTTTCCACTCGTGACGGTTTGGGTGGATGGAAATAGAATCTCAAAATATAAGAAGAAGAAGAAGAAGAACTTAATGGTTAACTAACGGTTTGGGTTGATGGAAATAGAATATCAAAATATAAGAAGAAGAAGAACTTAATGGTTAACTAACGGTTTGGGTGGATGGAAATAGAATCTCAAAATATAAGAAGAAGAAGAAGTAGGAGGAGGAGGAGGAGGAGGAGGAGGTTAACTAAACTTCGAATCTCAAAATATAAGAAGAAGAAGAAGAAGAACTTAGAATCTCAAAATATAAGAAGAAGAAGAAGAAGAAGAAGAAGAACTTAATGGTTAACTAACGGTTTGGTTTGGGTGGATGAAAATAGAATCTCAAAATATAAGAAGAAGAAGAAGAAGAACTTAATGGTTAACTAACGGTTTGGGTAGATGGAAATAGAATCTCAAAATATAAGAAGAAGAAGAAGAAGAACTTAATGGTTAACTAACGGTTTGGGTGGATGGGAATAGAATCTCAAAATATAAGAAGAAGAAGAAGAAGAAGAACTTAATGGTTAACTAACGGTTTGGGTGGATGGAAATAGAATCTCAAAATATAAGAGAGGTTTATGTAACATATGTTTAATTTTAAGGGAGGTTTATATGGGTTGAAGAAGAAGAAGAAGAAGAAAGTTTTAAAAGTCAAACTTAATGGTTAACTAACGGTTTGGGTGGATGGAAATAGAATCTCAAAATATAAGAGAGGTTTATGTAACATATGTTTAATTTTAAGGGAGGTTTATATGGGTTTCCAAAATAGAGGGGGGTCTGTGTAGTTAAGGTAAAACAGGAAGGTGGTTGTAATACCCTAAAAATCTGTATCATAATTTGGTAAAATTATACCTATAGAAAGTAGGTGAATATGAGGTATCAAATATTAAGTTATAATTATCTTATTTTCTAAGGAAAAATCTCTTGGAAATTAGAGGAAAAACTAATAATGTGCCAAATGACCAAAATGCCCCCGTAAATGTTATGAAAATGCATAGGACATAGAATACTAATGTCAATGCACAAGTTATGAGATAAGGAGTAATTCTAAGTAAGAAAATTTTCAACTTGTGATAACTAAGTAGTTAAGTAATATTGGGCTAATTACTTAAGCATAAGCAAAGGAAATTCAAAGAAAATTATGTAAAACCCTAAAATTAGTGGTTTTTGGCCTAAAATTAGTAAAAATATATTTGTTAATTAATTGGAAATTTTGGAGAAAAATAGTTGAGTTTAGGTATTTTTAAGCCTAAATGCAAGAATAGACCAATAAGAAAATTTTGTAAAAAATTATGTAAAAATAATTATTTAATTAATTAAATAATTAATCATATAAAAAAAACGAAAAAAAAAGGGCAGGAAAGAAGAAAGAAGAAAAAAGAAAAAGAAAAAAATATATAAATATATATATATAAGAATTTATGCAACTTGCAAATATAATATAATATAATTAATTAAAGTAAAAAATGATGAATAGTAATTTAGAAATTAGGAAACGGATCCTATCTAGAGATCTAGGAATGAGATTTCCAAAGTCAAAGAAAAATATTGATCAGTGAGTTATTATCTTCCGTTAGACTCTTCCGGAAGAAAATTCTGAAGCCGTTTGTGCATTTCCTAATAAAACAAAATAGGGAAAAATGCATATAGGCATATTTTTGGATATAAAGAAAATAAATTCTAACTCAACATCTAGGAATGAGTTTGAATATATCTTGACATATTTAGAATCAGTGAATTTTTCTGAAGAAGTTGATAATTTCATAAATGTGTTCTGAAACCGGACGCGTTCAGACACGTTTTTCGAGAAAACTTCAACTGGACTGTTGGAGCCCTATATGGAATCAAAATTTAGGTTAACTTGGACATTTCTAGTAAGTGAGAACATGTCTTCAAAGTTGTAAATCCAGAATTTTGAAAGTTCTCCGAAATCATGCGAATCGGGTGCCGATCGGGAAATTGATTAGGCAGGGTTTAAAGCAACCCAATTCACCATTTTGGACCACTCCAAAGCAGCCACATCACTCCTTAATTTCGTTCAAGATGCTTCCATGGACAAGGTTTTTACACCATTTTTGTTTGGAATTTCCATGGTTAAGAACAACTTGAAAAATTCCCAACATGTCCTTAGAAAATTCTATAAATAGGTGCATTGCTCTTCATATTTTCTTCACACCATCACTCCTTCCTTTGGCTGAAATCCTAGAGGGAGAAAGAAGAGAGAGAAGCTCTGGAAAAAATTGTGAGGAAAGTCTTCAACGGGTAAGTCTTTCGGTCTTTAGCTTTTAAGTTCTAGTTTTAGTTCAGTAGTTGGTAGAATTGTTAGTTAGATTTAGGAAGTAGGGGATGAAATTCCTATTCTTGTTTTTAGGCCTCATTGCATTGAAAAATATGCCTGAAGAGGTAAAAACATGGTAGGGATCGAGTCTCCGAAAAGTTGAAGCTTGTGTAGTTCTTTCAAAAGTAGGGGTTGTAATGCTAGAATAGCCTTTATCTTTCAATGTATGATTAGATATCATATGATAGGGCTATTTTAGTCTAGAATTTCGAAAATCATAATTGCGTCGAAGTTCTGGCGAAATTTCGGGAAGAAAATTTGTAAGAGTAACGAAGTGCTGACAAAATTCCGCCAATTAGGGGTATAGGGGCAAAATAATTTTTACCTAAAATGCCAGATATAGTATCAAATCACTAATAAAAGTGATATTACTCTTATAGGACGTCAGAAACTTTGATCTGCTGCCGTTTCTGTTGTCCGACGTGCCGTAGGACGTTTATTGTTTTCCGTAAACGTGTCGTTTCCGCGAAATTTCCGACGTTCGTCAACGGAGGTACGTTCGCGTCTTTGTAACACTAATCGATGAGTATTGAATGATTATATGTGATAATATGTTGTGTGAATAGTTTGGTGCCGAAGGCAAGGCTAGTCTATGTGGGTAAGCCATTTAGTCGCCGTATAAGTCGGTGAGCCCCCATGATAGACACTTACCTGACCATTCTGTTCGGTGCTAGATGCACCGTATCTATGGAACCGTACTTAGATACTCCGTGTCTAAGGAATCGTACTTAGATACTCCGTGTCTAAGGAATCGTACTTAGATACTCCGTGTCTTTGGAACCGTACTTAGATACCCCGTGTCTATGGAGCCGTACTTAGATACTCCGTGCTATGGAACCGTACTTAGACACTGTTGTGATTAAGGAATCGTATTTAGATCACTATTACGGTTTTATGTTGTTGTCTTGGCTTGATCAATCTTTGTGAAATTAGAAATACATTGTACATATCTTGTTTATAAGCATGAGGTTAACTGTTACACGAGATCCAATGCGCTAAATTGGATCTCGGCTATATAGCTCAGTCAGAGGACCAGGGTCGAGAGAGAAGCAAGCGGACCACGTAGATCGAGGACAAAGGTAGGGAGCTAGCATGAAGATCAGATGGAGACGCTTTAGTTTTGTTGTACTTACGTTAGATGTAAACACTCGGAGGAATGTACGGCCTTATGAACAGCTAGATACACTGTTATCAATGTTATTCAGTTACTCTTTATTATGAAAAAAAAATTTGTCGCTCAAAACTCTGATCGAAACGCTATGAAAACAGTTGTGAAAACCGGGGTGTTACAGTGGTCAAGGTATTTTACTCTAAAATTTAAAATCTATTAATTTTTTTTAGAACACTATTAAATTAATCATGATCATCTGTTGAATACTTGAATCAGCCGTGCGTTTTTAAAACTCATGATTTAAGTGTCAGCCCAAACGGAATTCCTTTGACAGTAACAGACAAACCGAGTTGGTTTCTTCTGGCTCTGCCTTTCAGGTCTCGCACTCGTTCTGGTGACTCGGCCTCACTCAGCTTGTATCTCGCGTAATTCTGGCTCCTCCTTCTCTGAACGAGAAAAACCTAGTCGTAAACGCGCGTGGATTCATAAAGCATGCTTATTGAAGGCGAAGGTGGTGCCAAAACACACCTTTTTCGGTAATTGAACATTCTCAAGGTATCTTGCCTGCTTCGACTCGACTCAACTCAACTCCTGGCTCCTAGGTTAGTGAATTTTGCTAGCTGCATATCGTTTCTGGTTTTTTTAATAATGAAATGGTAAACCTTGGCGTTTTGAGAATAGAGGAGCATTTGTGTGTTATGTCATTACCCTTCATCCTTTTTTGTTGGGGAAGCGTAGGACCTTTTATGAGTTTTCAATTGTTGTGGTAATGTTATCTGTGAATTGTCAGGTGTGAAACTGTGCATGGTTTGGGTCAGCTGCGTTGTGCCAAGTGTAGCTTTTGTGGGTTGTATTCTGAATGGTTTCTTTTGTCCAAAGAAAAGTTTGGTCCTTGAATTGAATTTTTGGTGCTTGCTTTTGAAGCTACGATGAGCATGTATTACTTTGAATATTTCGTCTGAGGTATCTGTGAACATAGGATAGATCAATTACTTTGCATTTTGCAGACTGAGTACTGATTAGCATTTTCTCAGCACAAAACAATGCTGGTCTTACCTTTCAACTCTTCAAGCATCTGTAATTATTGTTTTTCATAGTTTAACAGAAATATTGTCATGACCTATCAGCAGTCAAACTCTACCTAATGTGGTGCAATAGTTTCGCTGATAACCTAATATTTTTATATATTTTCTTTATTAAAAATTTGTTACTGGCGAGAAGTTTTACATGCCATTGAACTCAGCCTCCAAGTTAAGTCTTCATGGGCCTAACATGAAGAGTTTTTACATTTTGTTTTATTTTAACTTCACTTCAATTGAATCAGTAGTAAAGGCTCGTTTGATTAAAAATTATGTATTTTTTCACTTATAAAATATTTGTTTCTTCAAATTCCTTTTCAAGATTTTATTGGCCTGGGACACGATTTTGTCTATTCCTTAGATTGACCTATACATTTGCCTATTAGACCACCCTTTTGTTGATAAAAAGGAAAAATGTCCGCCCTTTTTGGGCTTGGGATACTTATAAGATCATGCTAATGAATATATGCATACCTGTAATCTGTGTTTATTTTAACCATAGAGCATGTGTAGGAAACATATTGGTCCCTGAGTACAATGCTTGTCAATTTATCAATCTATAATACTTCTTATGCCTCTCTCTATAATCAATATTTGTGCTGCTTTCTTTCTCGGATCATATAAATGAATGGTCCCTGAGTTTTCAGGATGGTGATATGCACTTTCTTCAATGTGTTGTACTGGAAAATGATTCAGGCAACTTCTACTATTCCCTCTGAAAGATGAGCATTAGGCCAATTGTGTAGTCATCACAAGGAAAACTGTTTAAGTGAGTTTGTCACTCATTGTCTTGTCATGGAAGTTGAAGCAGTGGATGAAGGAGAAAGCAATGATAGACATGAACGTGACAGGGGCCAGAGACAGAATGTAACTGTAAACCTGGCTGAAACAGAAGTAATTAATCATAGTGGTGATGCAGATATGAAACCACAAGTGGGCATGCTGTTTGAAACAGAAGATACTGCAAGATCATTTTATGATGCATATGCAAGGCGAGAGGGTTTTAGCACCCACGTGGGTCAGTTCAGCCGTACAAACCCTGATGGTCCAATTATAACTTGGGACTATTCTTGTACTAGGGAGGTCTTGAAAAGGAAGAACATAGAAAGTTGCAATGCAATGCTTAGAATAGAGAGAAAAGATGCCAACAGCTGGATTGTCACAAAATTTGTTGAGGACCATAACCATTCCCTGGCCTCCCCTAGTAAGGTGCACCATCTTCGACCACGTAGGCATTCTGCTGGTGCTACAAGGAATGCTTCTGAGACATTCAATGCTACCAGTGATGCCTATATCTCAACAAATGGGAATCATGTATTTCATGAACCAACTCGTGTAGTCAGGAGTTCCTCTCCGGTAGATCATAATTATCGATCCAGAAACACTATTCCTTTAACATATGTAACACCTACTCGAAATAGGACCCTCGGAAGAGATGCTCAAAATCTTCTGAATTATTTTAAGAAGACGCAAGCAGAAAATCCTGGCTTTTATTATGCTATACAACTTGATGATGAGAACCGCATGACCAATGTGTTTTGGGCTGATGCAAGGTCAAGAGCAGCCTATAACTACTTTGGTGATACTGTAGTTTTTGATACAATGTATAGACCAAATCAATACCAAGTCCCATTTGCTCCCTTTACAGGAATCAATCACCACGGTCAAATGGTTTTATTTGGTTGTGCATTACTTTTGGATGAATCAGAGTCTTCCTTTACTTGGCTATTCAAGACATGGCTATCTGCTATGAATGATCGACCTCCTGTTTCAATAACCACAGACCAAGATAGAGCTATTCAAGCTGCTGTTGCCAAGGCCTTTCCAGGAACTCGCCATTGTATTTGCAAGTGGCACATTTTGAGGGAAGGTCAAGAGAGATTAGCTCATGTTTACCTAGCTCATCCTTCTTTCTACGGAGAGCTATATAGCTGCATCAATTTCTCTGAGACTGTTGAGAACTTTAAATCAACATGGAATTCTCTGCTAGATAAATATAAGCTCCAGAAAAATGAATGGCTTCAGGCAGTGTTTAATGCTCGCAAACAGTGGGCCCCTGTTTATTTCCGTGGCACATTCTTTGCTGCACTCACTTCAAACCATGGGGCCAGCTCCTTTTTTGATGGCTATATGGACCAGCAGACAAACTTACCTTTATTCTTTAAGCAGTATGAAAGGGCTCTTGAGCAGTCATTGGAAAAAGAAATAGAAGCTGATTATGATACAATTTGCACCACACCAGTCTTGAAGACTCCATCACCAATGGAACAACAGGCTGCAAATCTTTACACAAAAAAGATTTTTGCAAAGTTTCAAGAGGAACTGGTGGAAACTTTTGCGTATACTGCTGACAATATTGACAGTGATGGTGTGGTCAGTAAATACAGGGTTGCAAAATATGAACATGATCACAAGGCATACATGGTAACTTTAGATGCTTCTGAGTTGAAAGCAAATTGCAGCTGTCAAATGTTTGAATACTCGGGCATTCTTTGCAGGCATATTTTGACTGTATTTACTGTCACAAATGTTCTTACCCTTCCACCACGCTACATATTGAAGCGATGGACAAGGAATGCTAAATTTAATATGCAATCAGATGATCAAATTTTAGATTCACATGCCATTGAAACCCTCACCCTGCGTTTCAATAGTATATGTCATGAAGCCATTAAACTCGCTGAAGAAGGAGCAGCAGGAGTGGAAACTTATAATGCTGCCATGAATGCTTTAAGAGAGGGTGTGAAAAAGATTGCTGTTGTGAAAAAAAATGTTGTGAAAGTCACACCTCCAAGTGCTCAGGGTAATGAAAGTAGTCAGGAAGATCATAGCAAGAATAGCCCTTTATCCACATGGCATGATCCAGTGCCACATTGCTTTAATCTTAATGATGGTGGGCTTCCTGTTGCTGATCATAATCAACCAAGTATGGCTCCTGTTTCTATTTGTCGCAATGGTGGTCCTCCTGATAACCCTGTATGATAACTGAAGACCGTGATGCTTTAGCTTATTTGATTCAAAGGTATACTGATATTTGCTATAACGGGATATCACTGGCTGATGTAGGTTGTTCTTACGTATTTCAAGTCTATGAGTTGGGTCATTGAAGATAAGAATTCAATCTCAACCAGTAAAGCAGCAATGATTAACTTGAAGGTATGAAAGTAGGTGATTTGTGTCCTCAGTTGCAGTTCTTTTCATATTTTGTTTATCAAGAAGTGGCAGACATGAGACATCTTGACTCGTTATTCTTTGATTCTTTGACTCTAGATAACATGGAATAAATGTATTTTGTCATTAGAAGATGATGAGCATTTAGAACTTGTAATTGAATAATTTGAATATTATTAATTGATTTGAATTAAAAGGGTACAAGGAGGCCTTTATATAGGCAGACTAATAAGCTAACCGTAATCCCTAATTATATGGATCTAACCATAATCCCTAATATATTTCCTAACACTCCCCCTCAAGCTGAAAGCAGCTTGCACACACATCAACTGATCTTCACGAAAATAATTATCCATAGCCTAGAACTCAAACAAGGTAATAATCCACCAGCTTCACCAGGAGCTCGAACAACGAAGAGAAAACCAAACTAGAGGAGAAGCTGCAACAACAAACGGTTTCACAAGGGACCAAATAATACTCCAAATGTCTCACTATAGACAAACACCAAACGGCCTCATCTAAGACCAAACAATACTCCAAACGTCTCACCAGAGACAAACACCAAACGGCCCCACCTGAGACCAAACAATACTCCAAATGTCTCATCAGAGACAAACACCAAACGGCCTCACTGAGACCAAACAATACTCCAAACGTCTCATCAGAGACAAACACCAAACGGCCTCAGTGAGACCAAATAATACTCCAAATGTCTCATCAGAGACAAATATCAAACGGCCTCACCTGAGGCCAAACAATACTTCAAACCTCTCACCAGAGACAAACACCAAACGACCTCACCTGAGACCAAATAATACTCCAAACGTTTCACCAGAGACAACCAACGAACGATCACACAAAAATCCCCAAATAACAAATAATTGTCAGTTTTTTTTTTTTTTTTTTTAAACAAAATTTGGACAGCCTGAAGCTACTAGCAAGAGTTTTAATCCTAGCAGTAGAAATAGGACATGCTTTAATGCAAAGCTTCTTGAGTGCCACCCACTTGGCAGCAATACACTCAATCTCTACATCACCAACTTTAATTCCACAAGGAGCAAATCTTTACAAATCTCTTGAAATTCCAAAGACCTTTTTTTTTTTTGGAACCAATTATGAGTGGCGCAAAGCTTTGGCCATTGACAAGCTCCTTAAGGCATATAGATTTCAAAGAAGAAGCCGCAGGAACAGGATGAATAATTTCAGTACCATCATGGGTTCTCGGAGCCGCTTGACAGCTGAAAACTCCTCCAAGAGCGGGCAATTACTGACGATTGCATTTAAGCATGTGACACTGTACAAACACGACCCAAGCCGTATAGTCAAAACCTCCAGTAGAATCCTCCATAAAATCCAAATCTGTGTTACAAGCAAGAGGTACACCCGCTACCGAATAAAGATGGCCATAGCAATTGCTAGGAGAGATCTCCGGATGATTGAAGTCCGGAGAAGGAAGAACGGTAGACGGTGACTATCCCATAAGAGAGAGGATGAAGAAATGAGAAATTGAGGACGGATTTGAGAATCGAATGAAGATAAGGAAGATTGAAGGGAACATGCGCCCGACCACTGTCACTGTTCATGCTACAGTCACCCAACAGTAACTGTTCATGCTACAGTAACAGTGGCCATCGGAAACTCAAATTGACCAAGAACAAACCTAAGGCTCTGATACCATGTAATTGAATAATTTGAATATTATTAATTGATTTGAATTAAAAGGGTACAAGGAGGCCTTTATATAGGCAAACTAATAAGCTAACCGTAATCCCTAATTATATGGATCTAACCGTAATCCCTAATATATTTCCTAACAGAACTCAAACTGGGATTTTATTAAGAAAACAATCTACTAGCACTCGACAAGAATAAGAAAGAATCTTAGTGATACACTCCTAATAGCCAGGGAGAATTTCCAAACAATGCAAGTGAATTCAGAATACTTCATGAGCCACCATAAAAACCTAAGATGGCATGTTTATAGTTTTAGGAAATAACAAGCAACAAAATAAAATTAGTAAAAAACTTGCAATAAATAAAACATGGGATGGATAGTGGCTTGGCATTGTTGCTCCCTCTTTTCGATTTTCCCCATTCGTAACTAAACGGATTGTTGTCCCCTTCATCCACTCTCTTATGTGTACGCCTATTGTAAGTCATCAGTGGTCTTGGCCTCTTACTTTCATTTAATGTTTCATGCTATCTCCAGAAAGTCTTTTCCCTCTGTAGGTCTTCTCTATTAATATATGGCTTTCTATACTTCTGTACATTTATAGTGGTGCTGTGAGTATTTTTTTTCTCACTTATAATTTTTTTGCCATTGTAGCTTCAAGATTATGGCAAGAACCCTCCAGTCGAGAATGAAATACAATTTCGGGTAACAAGGGTCACTTTGGAGCCTATGATGAGATCTATGGCTTATATCAGTCAGCAACTCTGCGCACCAGTCAATAAAGTTGCTGTCATCAATCTGAAGGTATACAAACTTGGATGATGGACTACTTATTCCTGCCTCTTCTAACCATTTTTACAACCTATAAGTTTTCTAGGTGCAATAATTTTCTCCTTTAAATGCTTTCACCTCCTATAAATTAAACCTCAAAATGGGAGATAGATGAGAATAGTTCAGGGTTGAATTATAGTTGGCAGAACATATCTATGTATATTTCAAAATATTGGAATTAACAGTAGCAGTGATTAAGCTGCCAGGGGACGGGTAGTTTCTTGGATATCTCTTAAGTTCAAGCCTCCATGCTACATAGCGTGCGCACACTAACATAATCATGAATGATAATCGGATATATGAAATGAAAAAAATGAAGCATATATATGGATTGAATAAGTGCCCCCCTCAAAAAATAAAAAAAAGAAAGAAAGGAAAACTCCATCAAAAGGATTTGAACCAAACAATCCTTGATCATTACCCACTACAAGTTTAGAGACATATCTTCCTCTACTAGAAAGCAAATGAATGTTCCTTTGGTCTTGATCCTTGTAGAGCCTAAAATATTAAGGCCCTTTTTAAGATAAAGGCTTTTGTTTGGACTGTGCTACTTGATAGAATTAATACATCTGCTTCAGATTCAAGAGGCAATAAGACCTTATTGTTAAATGTTTGAAAAGTTTCGAGACAAATAACCATCTCTTTTATACATTGTGAAATATCTTGGCTTATTTGGAATTGGCTGCTTCATTTCTTTGATAAGAGTCGAGTTTGTTTGGATGATCTAGGGGTTTTTCATAGCTGTTTATGGGTTTTGGGTTGCAAAAGGAGCCAAAAGTTCTTTGGCATTGAGCAGTCTTTGCTGGTTTCTGGTTTCTGGTGTCTTTGGCTAGCCAAGATTGCCAGTGCTTAAGTCCTTCGTCTGGGATTCTGCAAAATGCAAACGGCTTATTCAGGGGAGTGTCCCCTATGGATCTTCAAAGGGTTTGTGTTGATTTTCTGAGTTAGAGGCCAGGGTTGTTTTCTTTTGCAGTGTCTTCTGTTTAGGAAGATTGCATGTGTTGGTTAATTTGATTGGGGAGTTATAGCTGTTGGAGGGATGGAACCAAAAGGAAAATGCTACTAAAAGTGGCATAATTATGCCAGTGTAAACAAGTATGGAATTGAAAACGAAAAACAAACAGAAAATACGCTGGCCCTTCAAGAGGCAAATAACACTCACTTGTTGCTTACATTTCTCCTGTCCCCAAGACTTACATTATATGCCTCTCACGCACACATTCACCCCTCACAAGGCCTAGAGTTAGTTGCCAGCCGAGCCATCAGTTATTGGTCCAACTGCATCAATATTTATAGTTTTGATATAATCATTTGAAAGGAATCAAGATGACAGTTTTGTGAGAATTTGCAGTTTTTTCCTGTATTTTTGTGTTTGGTTGAATGAGAATGCTAGAATGTTTACTGGTGCTCAGGAAACTCTAAATGACGTATGGGAAAGTGTTACTTTTGCTTCTCTTTGACTTCTGGTCATGGTTGGTTAAATGGATACGAGCAAGATTGAGCATTATTGATATTTTCTTTCTTTTCTCCTTTCTGCTTTTCTGGCTTTTTTCCCTTTTAGGAGGCTCTTATCCTTCTTTCTCGTGAGTCTCTTCCTTCATAATAAAGCTTCTTTTTCTATCAAAGACAAAACGAGTCCAACCATCCTAGATCCTATAATGAATGTATTTTTTTAAAAAAAATCGATATAAATACGGGCTATTTTGATGCCCACCCATGATCTTTCAATGTAAATAAATTTGCTGCCTTCTTTTGCTTGAAGTTTGAATTCTCTACATATTTTTTTAAATCATTTGTCCAATTGACGTTTCGTATTTGTTATTTCATTGGTCTTATATTTGGTCTAGATTCATTATCTATGCTTCACTACGTTGAATTTGATATGCATCATCCTCAACAACGTGTTTAGTTTATTTTGTTACATACTTGTATATGATAAGATGATCTTCATTTGAATTGGGAACGCTCAGCAGTTTATAGGAGTAAAGGGCAGCTTGAAATGCTTTAACACATGGTTTTCCACTCAAACATCATGGGTATGATTGATCTCTAAATTCCCAACATAAGTGCTTTAAGATAATCGTTCTGTATGACATGATCTCTTGGACCACTTTGAGGTAGTAGTTCTCGTTTGTAAGTCTGAGACTCTGATCATACGTGATGGAAGTAAGAAATTGGATTACATATTTTAATCAGGTCCATTATTTCAATTGTAATTTTTTATTTCTTATCTTTAGATACTTAGAATATGCTGTTCAATAATGCAATCTGAACAAACATATCTTTGGTGCAATTTAAGATTATTGGTGTCTTAGCTTATGCATACTTTTGTCCTTTTTTCAGCTCCTGGACACAAAGACAACTACTGGGGAAACTGAAGTGAAATTCCAGGTTTCCAGGGATACACTAGGTTCCATGCTTAAGTCTATGGCCTTTGTGCGCGACCAGCTATGAGAACTGTAAGAAATATATTTTCATCTTGTCATTTCTTAACTCCTCCTTCCCCTTTTTCGGGGATTATGAAACTTACACTCCACATGGCAAAAAAATAAAATAAGAGAGAAACTTACATCCCCACTTACTCTAGTATTTTAAAGTTATATGGAATCTTCCTTCTGTAACGTAATTATCAAGCAGGTTCTATATCTCGTGAACTGAACTTCCTTATAAATTCCTTGTAGCCTAATTGAATGTAGTATACTCCCTTAGGTCCTAATTATAGGAGTTATTTACCAGATTTTGGAGAGATTAAGGATTGTAGTTAAATTAGTTAATTATATTCATTTTCCTAAAATACCCTTAGTTACAAATTAATTTTTGAACGGACCAGCTGGAAACTTTGAGTTGCATTTTTATTGTGAAACCTGACAGCTGGAAACTTAATTTTTGCCCCTCATTTGTCTATTGTTTTGTCACTTTGGGTCAGGGCCCAATGTCCGAAGGGCCAAGGTGTGACTACAAAAACGTTCATTATATAGGGCTTCGATTTTGGAAAGATGTCAATACCCTCTAACTATTAGATGTTTTCTCAATAAGGGTATTTTAGGAAGAAATTGACTAAAATTAAAACTTGGTCCTATAATTAGGACCAAAAGCAACTCCCAAATATGTTCTTATAATTAGGACCGGAGGGAGTATATTAAAGCTATAGAAGATGAGTAAGATTTGATTTTTTGAAAACCATGTGGAGGTTAATGTAATTTACTTTAATGAATAATGGAAGGAATTCTCTGTGCTGGTAGTTGTCAGTAACTGTGATTCCTCCTTTTATTCTTTGGGAAAAATAACACTTACGGACCTATATGACTTACCTTGCTATTTTCACTACAGCAAATGAGTAATTTGGTGTATTGAATGGGAGCCGAAGTGTCAGATGTATGAAGGATACCCTCAGATTCATGTGCCAGAAAGTTATGATAGTTTGACGAATTGCTGGTTGATCATCACTCGCTGACCATTCAATATAATTATAATAAGGATTAGGTGTAGTTCATAACTTATTGCATCCATTCCCATCAATATGTCTATACTAGAATTAGTTTTTCTTTTCCTCTTGTCCATCCTTAACCCCTTCCCTTTCTAGTTTCCACATTTAATACATTTGTACGTTAAGTTCTCAAGAACTTGTATTCACAGCGAAGCTTTTGTATATATCTCATTTTCTGGCTATGGAAGTTGTGGATGGTTTTTGCCCCCTTCCCACATGTGTCAATTGTGAAGGCTGACTCTATTACTACAGTAATATTCTTTTAATAGTTATTGATTGATATTACTTTGGAGTAATCCAACATCATGAAAGTAGTGATCACAGAAAAAGCAACCATTGAAAGAAGTTACAGCCTATTCAATGCTTGAGGCATTACCATAGTTGTATTTTGTAATGTAATATTACAATCATATGCATCCGTTAAGTTGTTGGTTTAACGCAGGAGTGGCAAATTGATTGATTTTGTAGACAGACAGTACAAAAACAAATATTTATCGAACGTATTTTTTTTTTGATAATCTTAGTTATCATTTAAACTAATTTGAAATAAATTACCCGCGATATGCCGAACACAGCTTAGAGTGACATTATCAAGACTATCATCCATAAAATTAAGTAATTGCTAATCCAAATTGTTGAAGCAGAGATGGTAAAGATAGAATATTAATAGTAGGCAGAAGTTCAACTGTATAACTGATGGCGCAAATATAATCATGCTTGTTTGGGATATCAAGTGAAACAAATTCAAATAATTGCAAATTAGGTAAAAGCTAGATTGTAAAATATGATTTATATTTGAATTAATGATTGCATAAGTAAACCAAATTCAAATAATAAGCTTTCACTCCATAAGCAGGAAAGTTAACTTTTTAAATAAGCTGCTTTTCTGAGCCAAAAAAAAAAAAGCTTCTTTTACCCTATAAACTCGATTCAGAAAATTTTTCATCCAAAAGGGGAAAAAACCCCATGAGCCTGATTGCCTCTCCTAAAAGCTATACCAAACATGCACATTTCGAACAGATCCCCATGGGTTCAAAATTGCAAATCAACGAAAATAGTTTACTTGAAGCATAGTGCTAATTGTACGTAACAGGTCCCCGTAGGTACAGTGCCATGAAACAAACGAAAGAAGGAAAGAAAAAAGCATTGTGTTACAGAAAAGAACGTGTTTTATCCCTGCGAATTCTGCTTACAAATGCAATCGCCCTATAAATACAATCGCCCGGTGAATCATTTGTGATGAAAATCAAGCAACGTGACCGCCAAGATTACACGTCAGTTAACAAAATGATGGCATTTTCTCAAGAAATCTACAAGCCTAAAGTGGGTAAACAGTAGAGAAGTCACCTCCTTGGGGTCAAATTCCTCGTATAAGATTCTCAACAGTTCCAGAAAAAGTAGAGCCTAACCCCATTATTACAGAAGACTGCTCCCCTCACTGAAAAGACAAAAATATATTTGACAGGACCCTGCACTTCTGTGCCAGAATGCCCCCATCTCGCATTGATCAGTCTTTTACTGGCCAAACACGTTGAACTGTCAATCCAAAAGGAGATATGATCTATAAACTCCGATAATCTATCACAGTGACTTCATCCTCTGGGGCATCTAGATCTTGATAACTGCACCACAAATGCCAAATTGGCAACCGTAAGTATATGACAGAGGTCAATCACGGACAACAAACAGTAATATACATATAAATCCAAGCAGATCATGAATTATTTGCATTAATCAAATCTGAAGGCACATTCTTTTCCTCACTGGGGTATTCTTCCCACCAATGCTAAAACACTACCTCTGGACATCTAAAACCTTTTCTCTTCTAAATGTGTTCCCTTCCACCCAAAGAAGAAAGAATAAAACAAACTATCTCAATATATCAGATGATGGACAAGTCCATAGCCAAATAAGCATAGTCAGGCCACTAAGCTGAAAAAGGGAATCAGGGCATAACATCTGAACAAGATCCATCCAGGATTTTATACCTACGCATCCGCCGAGGATCTGGTCTAAAAGCTGGGGGAACAGCAATTATTGGTGCAGGTCCAGCCCCACCCATGTGAGGACCAGATCGCATCTTTCTTCCAGTGTTATCATATGATGATGGTCCTTGATCTCTTAACATCTGCATTGCTACTTCTGGGGGAGCAGGAACAAAAGGTCCTAAAGGTCTGCAAAGTTACAAATAAAGTAAGCCCTGCTCTAAATCATAAGTCAGAACAAAGAGCATCAGAAGTAAAAAAAAAGGGAAGAGCAACGAACCCTGCACCAGGTACAGGCATCAAGACTGGTGGTGGAGGGGGCATGTCTGAGGCAAATGGAGGAACAGCGGATCCTGAGTATGCATCATACATTGTGTCATCCTGCCGATCACGAGATGGGGAGTTCTCAGATCTATCTCCATCATTTATTCTGTCACTCCGATCATGGTCTCTTTTATTGCCACGATCATCTCTTAATCGACCTTCCAGGCCTAATCTACGCTTTAGTGGTTTGTCCTTCTACAAAAAGATAGTTTATGGTTCAAATGCGGACCATAAGAAAATAAAAATATATCCTTTATGACATGGCTTGCTAATAAGAAACAAATTACTGTGCTTAAACTATAAAATCGTCAGGTTCATATCAGACAACTTGCCCTTGGACAGTAGCAGATAAGTAAAATTTAGAAAATTCATCAAATTCATAAGTTGTTCATAAACTTAAGTTAAACTTTCCCTCTTGGCATATAACTAGGTGCAGTAAAGATAATCAGTACCTGAGATTGCTGCATGACAGGTGTTCCACCAGGAGCATTTGGATCACTACGAACATAGGAAAGTCACTATGAGTAACAATTCCAGCAACAATGGAAGAGAGGGAAAAAGAACCAAACAATGCTTACTTCATGTAGTTCTGAAAATAGAGATCCTCACGAACTTTTGAAGTTAATACCATCACAAGGTCTGTGTGTTTAAGCTTAAGATGTTTGTGCACAAATTCAGCAGCATGAAAAAGCTTTGTGCAGCCCTTAGCCCCACAACCATACTTCCATCCATACTTTTCATCTCTAATTTTTCTAACATGTGGATCCAACACTTCACTTGCTGCAGCATCTATAGTCTCCTTAGCAGTCATCATCTCCAATGGATCCTGACCATTCAACCTTTGCTGCCAAAATGAGTCAACTTTCTTTTCCCATTCAGACCCAGACCCAGATTTATTTGTATCAGTATCTCCTCCTTCTGGCCTCACATGCCTAAAACCCTTAGCCTCATTAGTTTCAATCATGCCATAATAATCCACACCATGAATCCGCCAAAGATATGTAAGAAGTGTGTCCAGAAGCTCAATGCCTTCTAAGCCCTTGACAGATGTCAGGCCTCGTACGATTATTATGGGGCCAACAGATCCACTGTGACCCTTCTCATCACTTCTATTGTGATCGCTGGTGGATAAAATATTATCTTCAATTCCCTTTTCAGAATCAAGCTTGCGTACAAGGGCCTGAGCTTGTTCAATATCCATTTGTATCCGTCTAGGTTCAGAACTGATTGGATGAGCTTTTGGAGCAGCAGCAAAACCATTATCTTTATTAGGTCCCCTGCCGTGTCTTCTTCGTTTACCACTAGCATCTGCTTCTTCCTCTGAATTGGGCTCACTTGCTTGACCTGATTTGCTGGCTGAAGTGGCAGTCAGACCAGGATTTCTGAATTGATAGTAATACAATGCATGCAACATTAGAACATCAACAAAAGCAGAAGAAAGGGCAGACACACGTGTACATACAAAGAGTATGGTATCAAGAACTTACAGATCTAGCGTTCCACTCTGCAAATCAAGCAAAAAATCCTTGGCCAGCCGTCGGGCATTTTCATTCCTCCTAAAAGATGCACCAGATAGGATTTTAACACATGAAATAAATAATAGCAAAGATTTTAATCCCATCACCCTCTTTTTCTATCTTTCAGTAACTATAAAAAAGGCCCACATACAAAGAATATAGCAATGCTCTTTAAACCGGATTTGACTAGCCAGTTAAATTGGTAAACTAATAAATTGGTGCCTGATCCAATTTGGTTCCTCCACAAAATGGTCAAATAGAGAACCAGTTAGAATATAGTGAAACAGATAAAAACCAATAAGTTGGGCTGGTGGGCAATTTGGGCATTTCTTCTAGCTGTTGGTTGGAAAAAAATCGTCTGAGGTTGAATTTTTTTCTCTGATCTAATATTTTACTCCCTCCAATCCTAATTATAAGACCATTTTTGTAGTGCAATTTGCACTACAAAAGTGGTTCTATAATTAGAACTAGAGGTAGTAATAAGTTAAAAATATTATTGAGGATAATTATTAATCTGTTTGTTAATTATTTAATTCAGTGATGATGATATGAATATTACAGGCTCCTTTCAATTGGTTTCCCAATAGATTTTAATTTGAACAAATACTATGACGATTGTTAGTTGTTTTAGTTTAATCTGTGATCATGGAAGGACATCAACCGGTTTGGATTTGAGCATATAACCAAAAAAAAAAAAAAGCCTTATCCCATCATTAGGTAGGTTTGAATTTGAGCATCAAATCATGAAATTTATTGGCAATTATTTTTTTATTTCTCATACAGTGAAAAATGTTAATTTAATTATGACTGGTTCTACCCCCTTGGATCAATTAACCTTGAACCAATGCCTCCATAGGGTTCAATGATTGGCCTACTTTTCAAAATATTGAAAAATACTAAGTTCAACTCCTCATTTGACAGTGAGGTCATCATAGGCTTACCTGTCGATCACTGTTAGTAAATTCATGGGATGATATTTGTCTTTCAACCTGGAACAAAAATGAATACATAAATTCAGATTTCCTGCACTTGAGAACAGATATTTGACATTACAATATAAACAGCAAAATATCAGCAACATTTTGCGAGCCATAAAACTGTACCATTCCTCATCCTTATGAGCATTGAAATAAGCCTGTTTCTGGGTAGTAATGTACTCCGATTTGTACTCTTGATACCTAAAACAATGAAAATGCAAATGCTGCTAAGTCAATGAATGTCTCATGAGTCCTTCAGCAGCCAACAGTTAAAAATGAGGCAAAGGATATTCCAAAAACATACCTACGCTCAGCTTCAGCTGGCAATATATCATCCTCAAGCTCCTGAATGAATTGCTTATAAGACATCAAACCCTCCCTGGAAGAACTCATAGAATTATTATATTGACAGATTGAACTGTGTGTGTGTTCATGCATACAAGGTCAAATAAACAGGTTTGAAAGATCTGCAAGCAGTGTCTACATTAGAAAGCATCATTCTACGATATAAAATTAGAACTTTTATCCCAGGTCATTTGAAAAATCCTCAACACCACAAACTTTTGAAATACAATTCCCAAGTCCTCCTGTCCTGTCTGATAATTTTTTTACCTACCTACCTACCTTTCCTTTGATAATATTCCCTAATCTATCCATGATGAGAAGTGTATGATATAATGCAGAGCATGCAATGATATGAAGCTCACCTTTGTGCACTGCCACCCGGCAAATCTGCAAAATTACGATTTGGATCCATGTCTGCAGAAATCAGGCATGCATAGGAACACAAGAACAATAAGTAGACATTCTATGAGCAACAAGAGTAAGACAACAACCCTTATTCAAATTCAATTGGCCATACTTAATTATACAGTTAAATGCATAAAAATCTACCAAGTAAGCGTGCAACAATGACAGAACTGGCTGGCTGTCCAAAATTATATTATACAAAAAAAAGATTATAAACCAAGATATTAAAACACATTTACACACAAATAAAAGATACAACATATAAGCAATCAATTTCTTAATCCCCAAGAATTTTATAAACCAGTCTGGTACAGCTTCAGATCACTAATGAAATGGCAAAACCTTCAGCGCATATGGTATCGTGCTTAATGTAATATTGTTTTCAGAATGGATCAACATAACTAAGCTAGATTCAGAGTAAAATTGGAATAAAAGCAAGATACTCATTAAAAATAATCATTCATATTACACAAGATGAAAACCGCAATGATTCAGAACTAGTAACATACCTGAAATCCCATTTTGATACCCTGGTACAGATCGGTGGCCAAATCTGCCATAAGACCTCTCGTCTGCATAACCAGGTCTTCCACCCATTCCACGTTCATAGCCACTAAAATAATCATAGCCAAATCTGCTTTGTTCAAATAATAAGGTAATGTGAGGAAAAAAATAAGTTTAAAATTGAGATTGATAAATAGCCTATGGTAATAAAAGGTGGGAAGAGGATGCAGAATGCACAAATTCAAACATGAGAGAGGAAACACAAAGATGTAGAACCAACTAGCATACACTTTTCTAAAGCAACAAACAAAACCCTACCATCCAGTGTATCTCTTGAATAAAAATATAACAGAAATAAAATAACATCAATATAGTGATACATTGTCCTCACCACATGCAACAATATTTCCTTGCATAGTTCTGCTACACTCTTGTCATGAGTAACCCATGCTTTCAACAAGCAAGATATCAGAAACCAGGGACCACAGAAGTAGACAGACACCAAGATTCACCACAACTTTAGATGTAAAGGACCGAGAATCTGAGATAACTCGGAATTTCACTAAGCAACTTGCATGACTTATTGTGAAACATTCTGGAGAGAAACGCTGAATTTTAATTAGAAAAATGCCTGGTTAACACCTTCAAAAAACACTGAATTTTTTCTTTCCTCTTTATAAATGACAAAGACAAACACACACATGCATTATTTTTAATGAAAATAACTTTGGGTTAAACTAAATCATGTGAAGCTGTGATAGGAACTTCACAGGGGCCTCCAAGAATGACCAACGCATTGATGCATCTTACTCCTACCCTAGTTAGCATGGCTAACGAATTGATTAATTACTTTAACAAATAAATGGGCAGCAAATTCAAACTAGTAAACAACAACCACTGGAAACTACAATTTCGTTCAGGAGCTAAATATAAATGATATATCATAGCATTCTTTTTTCTCTTTTAGCCCAAATTTGAAGTATAATAGATTTCCAATAATTCTAAGTCTTCAGAAATAATATAGAGAATACCCGTTATACTGAGTTCAGACTTGTAGGAATAGTTTACAATAATTTATTTAATTCTCAGTTACAGCATTTAGTTTAAAGTTTAACTTGACAACATGAGCAAATTGCTATCTACACCTGGAATTAGACATCCATCATCTTCTTCATGTGGATTAGCAAGGAGCTCATTATTTCAATCCAAAACGCCCAATCGCTAGTCAATAAAACAATAGCAGTTTCAACTGAGTGTAAAGGCGATTAAACAAGCCAAAGCTCTCCTAACCTGTCATCAGGTCCATAGCCGCCGCGAGGACTCCCCCTTCTGGATCGCTTATGGGACGGGGTGAGCGCCGAGAAGGAGAATAACGTCGGTCACGATATGGGCTGGGGCTGCGACGGCGTTTGAAGTCCCTATCTCTGTCTCTCGGAGGTGGTGGGGGCGACAGATTCCTGTCATAGAAATCACCCCCACGTCGATTCGGATGTCGATCATAATCCCTATCATCCCTCCTATCTCTGGAATCCCTATCCCTTCTCCGGGGCGCCGCTTGCAGAGGGGGATGCGACTGTGCTGACGTGGTTGACGGAGGCGGAGGGAGGTCGTCATCCCCGGCTACAGTGGCAGAAGGCGTCAGTGCTGGAGCTGGAGCCGGAGGAGCGGATGGCGATGCCAAGGAAGGGGATTTGTCGAGAGAATCGAGAGGAATGTTCATTACATCTGCCATGGGGAGATAAAGAGGAGAAGAATGATAGCTCTAAAGGGATAAGCCCTAAAATATGGGGAAAAAAGAGCCAAGAGCCAACCAGAATTGGAGGAAATTGAAAAAGAGGCGTAGAACTACGAAACCCGAATAGAGATGAAGGAGTGAAGTATCCTAGTGGTACTCGTCGTCGTAGTCTTCTTCTACGTTTTTCTGTTCAGCTACGGCTAACGGGTTCACGCTTGGCTCTAACAAGTGCGGCGGCTGAACTCGTAAATAGTATCCAGCGCATCCGAGTATTATGTGCTTAGAGTTAGAGTTAGGTGTTTATTATGTGTTTATATCTCTCTAATTAGAGGTATAAGCATTTTTTTAAAATTTTTTTTATATATTGTATTTATTTAGATTTAAATTATATGCCACTTTCTGAGATGTTTTTTGCACCTAGTATCTCAAATTAATTAATTTATAGTTCTACATTTATCTATAACACCAGTATTATGAAAATTAATTAATTTGAGATACTCGGTGTAAAAAACATATCAGAAAGTAGTATATAATTTAAATCTAAATAAATATAATATATAAAAAATTAAAAAAATATATTTATACCTCTAATTAGAGGTATAAGTACACTCTAAGCACATAATGTTTACCAGCGCATCCAGGATGATGATCTGATTTTAAAAAAAAAAAAACGGGAAATCGATTAAAAGTCCCATTTCTGATCAATAGAATTTGGGCCAAGGCAGGTAGATTTTGCATGAGGGACACATGCGCCAAGAGTTTGGGGAAATCATGATAAAGAACTTTAAAAATACAAACGATGGGCCCTTACAATATGACTAGCCAAAGTTTAATTCCTAACTAAAAGATGTATTTATATTTAATGTCTGTCAGTACCTTAAATAAAATTGACTATAATATAAGGATATATATGCTTAGAAAAACTTTAAAAATACTAAAAGATAGAAAGGTGCTTTAATATTCATAATACTAGAGAGTTGTGGGGTCAGATTTGTCATTTTTTAAATTAAATGGACATGACAAAAATGTGCGTTTGAGTTTTTTAAAAAGCAAAGAAGAAGGCGCAATAAGAGTTTAACAAGTTCACATATAAATTTCACAACTTTCCATTTAAAATTGATAACATACGTCTATGACATTTCAGTAATGTATTAATTCCTACTTGATAATTATTGTAATGGAAGAGATATAATCACTCTCTGTATGTTATATTAGATGAAGTGGATTACAACATATATATAGGAAAAACAAGGAGAACAAAGAAGGTAAATAAGGAAATACAATAAAGGCTAATAAAGACTCATAACTAGTAATTAAAACCCTCTAATCAGATCCTCTAATCAGGGAACTAATCAAGGGATCCTAATAATTAGGAGATATATTTCATAATATTCTAACACTCCCCCTCAAGCTGGAGACAGCTTGCCTCGAAATTCTTCAAACTTCGTCATGCCTACTTCAATCTTCAAAAAACTTTAGGCTTGTACTTCTTGAGTCTTAGCGGCCCCATATTTTTATTGTTTGGGCTCATACTCCTTTTTGAGTCTAGAGGTCCCATATTTTGTTTGGGCTTGTACTCATTTTTGAGTCTCAGAGGTCCCATATTTTGTTTGGGCTTGTACTTCTTTTTGAGTCTTAGAGGTCCCAAATTTTGTTTGGACTTCCTTTTTGAATCTCAGAGGTCCCAAATTTTGTTTTGGGCTTGTACTCATTTTTTGGAGTTTCAGAGGTCCCATATTGAGTAGCAGAACTTGCCCAGAAGAATTTCAAGTCCCTCAATTTGATAAATGACAGATTGGTCTTCAAATTTGAGGAATGACAGATTGGTCCTGCCACAAACATTTAAAGTTAGGTCCCTATCAAAGCTGCAACGTTTTGATTTGCAGTCTTTTTTTTTAGAGAACAACTTTTAGGTCTGATTGGTGCAGCGTGACTTTTCTCTTATATGCACCTTTTCTTTCTCCATCATCATGCTCTTCTCCACTCGCGGCACACAAACCCAGAAATCCATGCACACCCATTTATGTATTGCTCCCTGACTACCGACGAAGGACCCAAGAGCGGCGATCCTAGATCAAGAGTAGGAGCTTCAGATTTGTCCCCTGGGATGGCGAGGATAACGGCGGGGTTGAGTAATCTTCAACAGTGGTGCTGGTCTGTTTCTGCGATCTGGTCTGACTCTTCTGCGAGTGGTGGTCGACGAAAAATCCCAACGATAAGGCTATGGCTGGCCGTGGTTCTACTTTTGACTTGACGGAAGTGAACGACTTCAAAGGAGGTTGTGAGAAACGGAAACAGTGGCGGTGGTCTCTCCTTGTCGATCGAGATCCTTCTCCACTGTCGAAACTCTGGTCTCTTTCCCACTGTGATGGTCTTTTTCCTTCTCTGGTCCGAAGTCACAGTCCAAGCATCCTTCGGTGAAACATCAATAGACCGAAGGTGTGACTAACAGCGGAGTGGTTAAGAAGAATAACAAAACTACAATCTGGCAATTGTGTGGTAGACAATGGTGTCCCTCGAATCTCTGTCTCCCGGTGGAATGACGGTGGAGCACAGAGGAGAGAACTCTGGAGGGTCAGCAAGTCACCAGCGCCGAGAAACAATACAGAACTGATTTTTTTTTTCTAACCTGGCTCTGATACCATATTGTAATGTAAGAGATATAATCACTCTCTATATGTTATATTAGATGAAGTGGATTACAACATATATATAGGAAAAACAAGGGAGAACAAAGAAGGTAAAGAAGGAAATACAATAAATGCAAATAAAGACTCATAACTAGTAATTAAGACCCTCTAATCGGATCCTCTAATCAGAGAACTAATCAAGGGATCCTAATAATTAGGAGATATATTTCCTAATATTCTAACAATAATGATTTAAATATGGATTTAACAAGTCCATGTATACATTTTATAACTTTCCATTTAAAAATGACCACCTGCAACAATGAAAAGTTAAAAGTTGCATTAATTCCTATATTTGATAAAGGTTTAACAAGTTTGCATATAAATTTCAAAACTCCCCATTTAAAATTGACCACTTCCACAATGACAAGTCAATGATATGTTAATTCTTGTACTTGATAAATGTTTAACTAGTTTACATACGACAATTTCCCGTTTAAAAATGACCACTTGCAACAATTACAAGTTAAAGATATATCTTAATTCATACACTTGAGAAGGTTTTAACAAGTTCACATCTGACTTTTACAACCTTCCATTTAAAATTAATCACTCGTGCCTTTTTCTTTGTTTTTCAAAACTCAGAGAGACAATTCTGTCATTTTCATTTAATTTCAAAAATGACAAATTAGACCTCACAACTCTCTAGTACTATAAATATTTAGAACATCTTTTTGTCTTTTAGTATTAGAAATTTTCTCTTAGGGTTTTATGCCAGAAACCTTTTTTAACTGAAGAACACCTTGTAAATATATGCTTATTTTGGTCATTTTTATAAGGAATATTATTAAAAACATACGGTTTAAAACGTTAATTAAAAGCAATAAACATTCCAGATGTGTATTTTTCTATCCTGTGATACCCTTTATGAATAAAGTGAGTATATCAGAAATATTAAATGCAAATTTATTGTAGAGATGATGAGTGACACATATTTAATAGGGTAAAATGGAAAATCACTTTAAATTTTCAGACAAGAAAGATTCATTTTTTTATTAAGGCCAGCCCCTATAAAAAAAAATGTTTCTTATAAAAAAGGATCGGAGGAAGTAGCATTCACTAACACTAGGAGGATCCTTGATGACATCAAGAACCAAGTGTGGAAAAACACACTTAGGCTTTGTCATAGTATAAAAAAGGGCGTGTCACTTGAGGTGGCTTGATTTGTGGCAAAAACAACTAGATTAAAGGTTGATGGAGAAGATTGGCTACGTCCCAGTACTTCGGCCCATTTAGATTGTTCAAAAAAAAAAATTAAAAAAAAATAATGGATAGAGAATCTAAAGTAAAGATAATATCTTAACTAATATTTTTTTAAAAATAATTTCTTATTTAAAAATTACTAGATAAAAAAATTAAATCTGGCTTAGATTGGCCGAACGCCCTCTGCATATCAAAAAGTTAGGTAGGAAAACTAGTTCCTAACACTTCCACTAATAAGAATCCTTGAAAAATTAAAACTTTACGCAGACCATGATTGTATAAAAGTTTCAATTTAATATCTTTGTCCAAGCACTTCGACTCGTTAATTCAAAAGGAGATTACTCTTGCAACAATCTTTTTTTTCAAACTTGATTAAATATGTTAGGAGAATTCACAATGAGTGACAGAATTGTGGTATTCAATTATAGCACCAAAAGTTACGAAAAAAATAATAGCATGAAACAACTTTTTTAATATATTTTTCCCTCAAATACAAAAGAAGGAGGGAAAAAGACATAACATGAAATGTTATTGTTACTCATCCATATGAGGATGTGGATGGTATTAAGTTTTGTGTTCATGACGACTGACTGGCAGTTTTTTTTTTTAAAATCATACTCATAGGGAACCCTCTTGACGCAAACTAGAGTTGGGAATCAAGACCGATCTGACCTTCCAAGACCCGAAATAAGGAAAATATTTGTTTTTCGAACTCCGGCTAGAGAGCACCAGAGCTAGGGTCGGTCTTCTGATAATTGAATATTATTTCACTTATTTGTATCTCTTGGTTAATAATTTAGGAATGTTTAATAGAGAAATAATGAGTTTTATTACTTAATTGGGCTTTAGACTTTTAATTAGATTAAATTCGTTTTTGGTAATAAAATTCCAGATTTATAGTGCTTTACTATTTTTGCCATAACTTTTGATCTAGATATCAGATTAGCCTCATTCTTCTTTTGTTTTTTAGATGATTCAGAGAGCTACAATTGTTATGAAGACTCGAAAGGCTGATTCAGACAATAAGATGGACGAAATTGGAGCTAAAGACAGACACATTTTTCTGGATTTTTATTTTACCCGAATTTTGTAATAAAAGATCAATTTTTAGAGGTTTCTTATTTGTTAGAGGTTTCCTATTTTTTAGAGATTTCCTATTTATGAGGGGTTTCCTATTTTTTTAGTCATCTCTCCTATATAAGGAATATTAGATGGTGGCTACAAACATATTCTCAATTATGCTTTATGAGACTTTTAGATTAAATTAGAAGCTTATTATTTTCTCTAAATTGTTCATCATGTTCATGTTCTTCTTCATCTTTTCTTCTGAGTTTTGCCTAGTCATGCTTGGTTAAGCTTTTGTGGTTGACCCATGAATTGAGGATTCTATGAATCCAGAGGGCCCGCACTTCAATCGATAACGTAATTCGTTTTTGTTTATTTTAATCGGATCCGATTATGATTGCAGAATGGGTATTAGATTTAATACCCAAATTGATATCCCAAGGACATAGGTCAGACCGGGTTACAGAGAGCGTTGTGCGATCGCACAGCGAGCTCACCATGAGTTCAATCAAATGCTAGGCGATCCTCTAGTCGAGGGAGTTTCTGGATAAACGAAGAGATTTCGGTTTGTCCAGAATCAATCACGAGTTCGATTATTATGTTTTTGTCCGATGAAGGTTATGGAATCCCAATTCTGGGTTAATCGTTTTTAATCTTATTAATCTCATTTTCTTATATTCTGTTCTAACTTTGCTTCATTTTAATTAATTTGAAAACCCCCCCCCCATTCTGGTTACTGTGTTACTTGTTTACTGTTGATTTTGGACCCACTGTGAATTCCTTGAGAGAAATGATCTAGGTTTCCTATACTACAAATCTTTGAATCCGGTTATTTTGTGAGGACTCGGCAACTCTCATCACCTTCGAGGCCCGGAAGTTACTATTCCAAATTTTAACTATTTTTCCTCCTTTTTTTTATTCAAAGAAATATAATTAGTAAATTATAATAATTAAAATTCTGATTTATCAAATAAATGTTGTTAACATTAATATCAAAACAACACGAATTATTCAACAAATAAGCACAGTCGCTAATTCATAATTAAAAGCAAACTATGTTCACAAATAACTCATATAAAACATAAGAAACATACCACTAAGTGACATTAGTACGATGACTATTATTGTCGTCATCTTCGCCACTATCATTAATTTCAACGACATTTGATTGTGCTTCGCTTTAAGAAGACTATGGTACATGAGTAAGAATATCATGAATTTCTTCTCCCACATCATGAACACATTCATAATTTTTATCTGCAACAAATAATAAAACAAATCATAAAATTAGAGTATAGTTATTATGTATTAGTGTATTTGTACTTAAATGGATAAATAATTCTATAACAAATACAAAATACATATAAATTAGTAAATTACCATCATATGTGAATCCGTGCATCCCAAAAATAATAATAATAAATTAAAAGGATTTGCAGGGTCGGTCCTTTTAAGCCCGAGACCCTACAAGGCTGACCCTGCAGGGCTTATTTCATTAAGATCTTCTAATTTTCAAGCCCGTCCCTTAAAGGGCAAGGACTTAAAAAGGCCGGCCCATAAATTTTTGGCTCTAAGGCAAATAGACTCTGACTGTTTGGGTAATAAAAGAAAATCACGTTTGAGCCCTAAAACCATGGTTTGCTAGAAAAGAAAAGAAAAGAAAAGAGAAAAACATTTTTGACTCCCAAACCATAGTTTTGAGCCTCATTATGAGCATCATTGATTTTCCAGCCCAAAATGCCCTCCCTCTTTTTACCTTTGGCATCTCTTTCTTTCACCATTCAAATGCTGCCATTCTCACCCTGCTGATCCAAGACTATGGCGGCTGCTGGTGATCTTTCGTGGAGAGAGAATCGACTGCTAGAGGTTGTAGGTAGTGATATTTCAAACACTATCATTTTTTCAAGGTCATTTTTTTTCCACAGAATCTATTTTGGTCCGAAGCTATTCTCTAAAATCATCTTAATAACTATTCTCTAAAAACTAATCCAAACACACCTGATTGGCTGATTCCATTCCTGATAGGGATAACTACACTCATGGAAGGGACTAAATGATGGAGTGGCGGCAGGAGATAGCTGCTGGCTTAACTACTTTATTAAAGTTATATTGAATATTGATACTGATAATAAAATAATACATCCATCTAGTTCTTAATATAAAGATAAATTTACCTAATTCGATTATATTAAAAAAGATAGTTAAGTTTGTCAATATGACATGTTTTTTCAAGAACATTCTAATCATTTTCATTAATTTCTTTTATCTCTCTCTTATTTAATTATCGTTGGGGGAGCATTAGTAGCGTAATTTTAAAAAAGATTGATGAATACTAAAAATAAGTTTTATATTCAACATCAAGATCAACTCTCTGAGATCAATTCTCCAATTAAATCCTGACAAGTATTTACATAGATAGATAGATGGATGGATGGATAATAGATCGAGTAGATCATATAGATCTAGCTAATTCATTTTTTGGTGTAGTATAAGATCAACTAATGAACACTAGTTGGGGCATCACGTTCCAAGACATCCTTAATGTACCCAGGCGGATCTGCAAATTGTATCAGTCCAGGACCTGACTCCATTGCTGCGGAGTTTGCTTCCCTTCGGCACCATGCAATGTGCGCCGTCCACTCACGTCCCAGCATTTCCTCATCAGTTTGCCGTGTAATTCCTTCAACTTCACCATCCACGATCCCTGGATTTCAAGACACTCAGCCACCTCTAAGCAATCTGTTTATTAATTCTTCCTAATTATAAGAGCTAGTTAACTTCTTTTAGAGAGGTTAAGGAAGCTAAATTTTTCTCATTGTAATTTTTTCTACTCCTTGATACCAGCATTAGTGGGTGCCTTCATGTAAAGTTCAAGGTTACAAATTTTAGCCATTTTGTTTTCTTTACTATAGCTTGTGAGGATCATATGTTTGCATTCAAATGAATTTGTGGAGAAAGGTATCAAACCAGGTAACTTCGGGGTGAGCATAGAGAGAAAAGCAAATCAAGTAGCATTAATTTTTAAGTGGTTATTTATCTATTAACTCTTTTTTTTTTATTTTTTTTTTTTATGGGTTCATTGATGATAGATATCTTGGAATTAGTTGGATCAATATCCATGTTGAAGGTATGGAAATCTTCTTCGGATGTGATTTGTCATCAAGTGTAAGAAAGAAAACAAAAAATCTTTCGCTAAATTTCTTAGTTATATGAACTTATTGTGTTTTCTACTCTACAAGAGGAATTTCTTACATACAACATTGCAATGAAGAGAAATTGGTTTAACAACAATTAGATGTATATGGCTTCATATGTTACACTAAACTTCATTGAATTTACAATGAAGGAATTGGGCTCTTCGTTGATTTTTTTATTTCGTTTGTTGACATGGCGTGATTTGTATTGATAAATCCCACAACTTAACTTAGGGGCGATTTAGTCAGAATTTGAAATCTCGTATTCCTATTTCAATTCTAACTTAAAATTTAATAAATTCGCAGTACCAATTTGTCTTTTCCCATTTTTAATTGTAATTTTTTGGAATTTTCCCTTCTTTATTTCTCTTGTGCATGAATCAAATACTAATAAGAAATAAGTTGAAGCAAAAAAATTAATAAATTTGAGATATTTGTTTAATGCATGGTACATATTCTGCATGCTCAATCTCTCACACGTTAATGTTTTGTTAAAGCTAAAAACATATATTTAGTCTCAATTCTCACCGCATATGACACGTGGAGGCATAAGTTCCTAATTGTCATATTAAAAATGTGATGGCATAGTTTCTCCTGGTTCAATAGTCCACTTAGCTCAACTCCTACAATACAAATGCTAAAGTATAATACTACCTTCGATTCTTAATATAAGATTTTGTTTATAGTGTAATTTGTACTACAAATGAGACCTTATATTAAGAATTCGAGATAGTAGCTAGTATCAAAGAACCAGAACATGATTGTAGGGAAAATTATGAGGGGCGGAGGGAAGAAAGGACTACGTCCTGTAGAGAACTGTCTCTCTGCATAGCAGTTTTGAACTCTTCAAAGGTGACTTTTCCATCACTATTAGCATCCATAAGGTCAAATATCTCATCTAGTTTGCCCGGTTCGAAGATGTCAATCGGCAGGCAGTCTTCCGGCAAAGCCTGTTTCAATAGACGAAATGTTAAAAAGATGCAAAAGCTACCGGAGGGAATATAACTTTATTGAATGGCAAGGTTCATTACCGTGAGCATAGATGCTACTTCTTCCTTAGTAATGCACCCAGATCGGTCTGTGTCATACATCTGTTGTCCAAAAAAACGAGACAAATTAGATATCAGCTTATTGACTTCTTTGTCTTGTGCTATATATATATATATATATAGGTTCTGTGAGGGCTTTGAGTAATAGTAGCTTAAAACCAACTACTGGAAACTATAAGGGCCAAAACCAAAATTTGATAATACGTAAAGACTAACGGTGGTATTAACCTAAAGTAAATTTAGTATAAGGGTATTAGAAGACTATTGTTGTACATTATAATGAAAACCATTTTTAGTCATGCTTTTAATTAGGTTAAGCTTAGTTGAAATGATTCTTGCCAAAAATACCAAAACATATATGATCAAGTGGTCAAGAGTGCAAATCCTTGGTTAATTTCACCATAACGTATGGCAGGTGTGTGTTTTAAGTCCAATGGACTTCAGTGTGACAGGGCATGTTAGATATTGCAATGAAAACTATTCATGATCCTTCTCTGAATTAATACTACCTCGCTTGTATTTATAAGAGCTCAATAACTGAATTACGCGGTTTGAGAAACCGTTAAAATTAGTTAAAAATAATAAATATGTCTTTAAATCACTTTTTTTTCAAGTATGCCCTTTTTTATTAGGAGCAAGTAAGAGAGACAAATAAAGTAAATATAAGTATCATCAACCCTTTAAGTAATGCAATATATATATAATTTAAAAGGAGCACAAATATAAAAAATTCATTAAACATTGAAACAACTCTTCTTATTGGACTCTTATAAAAAAGAACAAGACAATTCAAATTTTATGTTCTTATCGAACGAAACCCAAGAGAGCAGCATAAACTTTTTGTTGAGATGGATCTTGACGACTATGAAAGTGGTCAACGTGAAATCAAACTAATTGTTGTTATTTGTTATAACATATATTAGTTGAAACTAGGACGAGAGACCAAGAGATTGGCTAAGTAGTAACGGAGCAAACTATATAAGATAATTGACACTCTTAAGATCTGAACATAGATTTTGAGTGAAACCATAAAGTGGTTAATTTGGACATTCCCCTTTCCTTTTTCTTTTCGTCAAAAGCTTCACATCATCTCTGCATCTTCTACCTCTCATCTTTAGTATAAATTTGAGCAAAGAAAAAAAATCTTTAGTATAAGAGTTAGACTGTGGGTTCACTTTGAACCTCAATCCATTTTATATCCTAAATTTATAAATTTTTTTCCTCCAAAGCATCCATATTGATTACACATGTTAGTAGACTCTCTTACTGCTACAGACATCTGCATGTACTTGAAGTAGATAAAACCATGAAAATGTCACCTGGAAGCAGAGGCGGAGAGCGTCATCGCCTTTGGAATTCTTAAGGCTGGAAAATCCACAGAGAATCTCGCGCATGTCGACCGTTCCATCTTGATTGTTGTCGAATATGTCGAATATGCGCGGCGCCAGAGGGATAAGTGATGACATGTTCATTGCTCTTAGCACTTCCTCAAATTCAGGGAGAGTTGCATTGTCTCCATCAGCACAACTGCCAAAAAAAACCAAAAGGATTTGAAATAAATGTCAAAGAGCAATTGTACTCTTGATGCTCATGTCTGCATCATCAACACAAGATCTTATATTAAGGACCTGATGTAGTAACAGGTTAAGCATTAGTTTAGAAATCTATGGGTCCTTGCCAAAGTGATGATGGGCTATATCTGAGGAAATTCCTTTACCAGTTGTGACTAAACTTACATTTTCTTGAAGTGTATCTTGAGATTTTCGATTTCCTCCTGTGTAAGATCATAGGATCCCAACAAGGATTTCAAATTTTTTATTCTCAAGAAGACTGTACTACTCCATAAGCTGGCAATTGCAGCAGCACGGAGTTTGCGACGAGCATTAAATTTTTGCAATCTGACTACAATCTCAGGATCCATCTGATCACCTTTAGCTTTTTCTCCTCTGACCCATGGATGAGTGAGAAGCTGTTCAAAGAAATATAGCACAAGAGGTATTCAGACTTTATCATTCTCATCCACCCTGTTGATGAACTATCATAACATTTCTCTGCTTTAAAACATGGAGAAGCTACTGCTTTTGTGGAATTGAAAAAAGTTACTTCACTCATTCTTATGCATTTTTCATCAGATCTTGTGGAATATTATATCCATATTAGTGTGATAATATATTTATACAGACTACATTATGTGTCATACTGATGAAATGTATAGCGTACCTCTTGTGCACTAGGTCTCCTAGTAGGATCAACGGCTAGGAGACTTGAAATCAATTGCTTTGCTGATGAAGAAATGGTTTTCCAAGTCTTCTCATAGAAACTGAAACTCCCCTGATATGATAGGATATAGTTTTTCTCTTTTTAAACAAAAGCATAAGCAAAATTAACTATGAAGGAAAAAGAAGCAAGGTAATTCCACCAAAAAGGCCACAGAAGAGCAAAAATCAAGAATGTACTTTGACATATATGTCTTGATACATTACTGATTTTCACTCGTCTGGGTTCCACTTCTCTCTGTTTTTTCCCCCATTACTGGAAATACACCCTTAATCATTGCTGAGATGAATCTTACTTACAGTCATGATCATTTGTTGCTTTTGGTGATTATTCTGAGCGATGAAAGGCGGATACCTACAACATTAAAAAAAGGGTTATCTGCTGTATTTTGATGTCTTATATTGAGAATTTAGGACTCAGAATCCTTTTTCTCTGATGCCTGCTCAAGGTACAAGGGGATAGGACTGACACAATTGAAAACTTCTTTAGGTATCTAATCTTATATCAAGCCAATAATGAATAAATACACTAGCATGTTAGCCATAACTTCTCAGAGTAACCCTGTTGATTGTACAAATTAAGAGGGTTTCAGGGTAGCTCCAATAACTTAACTAATTTTTTTAATATTCGCAAATTAGTTATCTAGCTTTTCTACTAAGGATTAGAGGCAGTGTTTTGTAGACTTGGATCTGCTTAAGAATCTCTTGGAAGAACTAAACATTGATCAGAAAAACAAAAATGCTTACCCAGAGAGTAAGATATAAAGAATCACTCCCACAGACCACATATCACTCTTGTTAGTAATCCTTCCTTGAGAAAGAGCCTCAGGTGAAACATAATCAACAGATCCAAACAAGCCAACAACTGGGTCAGTAAATTCCTCCACAGAACTCAATCCAAAGTCCATGATCTTCAGGGGAGAATCCTTCCTATTATCCTGGAACAAGCAGTTCTCAGGCTTCAAGTCCCTGTGCACAATATTAGCTCTATGAATAGCCTCTAGCCCTCGCGCAATCTGATAAATCACCGCCGCGGCTTCCGCCTCTGAGTACTTTTCTTGAGCAACAATCCGGTCAAACAGCTCGCCTCCGGAGCAAAGCTCAAGAACAAGATGGACCCCATTTGAGTCCTCATAGACATCATAGAGTTCAATCACATTTGGATGTGGTGAAACGTTTTCTACTATCTTCCTCATGACCAAGATCTCATTGGTGAGTAAAGCATCTGATATTGAAACTTGTCTCCTTGTTGGGAACCCCATGGAAGAAGCTATACTCTTGTTGTTGTTACCTTTCTGAGTTGTTCTTGGGAATCCAAAATTATCAGAGTTCCTTACTACTCTTCTGAGTGTTTTTATGGCTACCTGGGTTTTTCCACTGCCTGATATTCTAATGCCTTTTCTGACAACAGAGAATCCTCCTCTTCCTAGGATCTCTGAAACTTCATATTCATCTGAGAGCTTTCTGGTTTCCATCCCCATGGTGTTTCAGAAATTGCAGGGAGAAGAAAGAAGGGAAGGAACTAGAAGAGAAGATTAAAGAACTGGTATATTCAATGATGAAAGAGAGGTTTTGATTGAAAACGCGTTTAGGTTGAGATTGACATAAGCCTGCAAGAGTTGTTGTATTGCTTTGTAACATAAAATATGAAGGGAATTCAGATAGGTCCATAGAATAAAGCTTAGAGGTTAGTAGCTGTTTTAGAAGAGACAAAGGGAGAGTCAACTGCCATTGTAATTATAATTTAATATTCCATGGGCCAACAAAACAAAAATTATAGTAATATTTACACATTCACCAATCAGGAAGGAGAAAAGAAAGTATGAACTTGCACCTTTTCTTCTTCTTCTATTTGTGTGGTTTGTAAGTAGTGCATGTGGTTCCATATGAATTTGAACTATATGTTCATAGCCAGATTAATAATTTGGTAAGAAAATAAATCTTGTGAAAATCATTATTATACGTAGTTTTTGTTCACATTCATATCAAAATATAAGTTTTGGGAGATTTTTCTTTTGTTGAATTAAATACTTCCTACTCTATCATTTTACTGTATTATTCTTGCAATTGCTTGGATTTTTTTTTTTTTAAAAAAATTAACATGTGATGTTTTTTGTTGTGAGTTTGCACATCATTATATTACGTACACAACACTTCTTTTGTGATTGCAAGTATCTTTTGTATACTGATAATTTTGATAACTTATTTTAATGGATGTAATTTAATTCAATAATAATAATAATTGTAGAATGAACTCAACTTTGCAATTTTTTCAGTATTGGAATTCATTTTTCCTTTTAAATCATTTATTTATTATCATTAATATTCTTCTTTGTGAAAGACAAGGTTTTCTCATACTTTTATGAAGAATCAGATTGGTGCGCATAAAATTAATTTCTGGGTAAAAGTGAAATTTGCAGCCAATGAGAACGTATCAATAGTAGAATTTCATTGTATCAACTAACAAATTGTTAGTTAAGGTGATAAGCGACATCACCAGTAAGAAAGAGAGCGTATATTCAAATTATTTGTCATCTAAGACTTAAGAAAGGAAACCCTTGATTTCTACCCAAAAAAGAATTTCATCACATATTGCTGAATTAGTAAATATAAATTAATTTTTTTAGTAAGTTATAAGGGTTTTCTCAAAATTTTGTTAGTTGATCTAGTTAATGAGTTCTTTATTTATGTTCAACTTATGGAGGCTTTTCTTCAAACTCAAAAGACAATGGTAGCTTATGTCTTTGTCTCGTTTTAAATCTTTCATCAAAGAATATTTTGATAAAAAAAATTAAAAAATACGTTAAAGTTAATGCCAACTTTTTATTTTTTTAAAAAAAGCTTATAAATATTTTTAAAATAATCTAATCATAAGTTGGCTCTTTCTATTTCTGAACAGAACAGGCATATTCGAAGTGAAAAGTAAGTTAGCATTAATCATAACCATGTTAGAGGTGAAAAAAGTTAGTATTAATCATAGATTTTAATTTTAAAAAAAATGGGTAAAGATTATTGTGGGTAGACAACGATTGAAGTTAAAGAGACGCTGGTTCAAATTTTACCAAATAATTACAAAATAAATTAAGAGAAGAAGATAATCCTAAAAATTATATAAAAGTTAGATATGAACGAACAATGACCTAACCAAGCCAAAATAAAAGGGAAAAATACATATAGTCCAAGTCGATGAGTAAAACAAAAATAGCACAATGTTACATAACACAAGTGGTAAGCGGCTTGTGTCGCTTAAGTAAGGTCTCGAGTTCAAGCCTTGTGAATGCAAAAAAAAACCCCGCTGGGAGACTCTCCCACCATAACCAGGTGCGTGACATGGGTTGAATCCGGATTAGTCAGGGCGAAGCTCTGGTGAACCGGGTGGGCAACCTTTTTTTTTTTTTTTTTGTGTGGAGAGAAACTGTATTTTAGTTTTTTAGGAAAAAGAATGTTGGATTTAGATAACAATCAAAGTGCATGTTAAACAACACATTTTGGTCTAAAATTTATTATCCCAAATACCTGTATATTAGAGGTTATTTAAAAAAAAAATCGAAACCGATTAGCCTCAAGTTGAAAGTAGTTTGGGAATACTTAATAAAATTAAAAAACCTCAAAGTTTTATTTTGATTTTTTTTTTATTCTTGTACATATTAAAAATATAAACAAAAAAAAAACTATTCTAAAATTTATTATCCTGTAAATTACATGCAACAAATGATTTCATTTAGAATTTTTATTTTGTAAAAATTAAAATTTCAAAGCAACCCAAATTATTCACTGAAGTGCGCACCTTTTCTTTTAAAATTTGTATAAATTAAATGTGTAATTTTGGAAAGCAAGGGTAAATAGTGTTGAAGAGTTGAGATGAGACCATTTGGACCTTAAAGAACATAAAGTGCTCCAACTAATAGTGAAACACTTGTGCATTGATAGACGTTTAATTTATGTTCGATTTTTCATGAAGTTCGATCGAGCTCTAAATATCCTATAAGAATTATATGGCCAAGAGAAGCCATGAATCAGAATAGAGGAGCTTGGCCCTCCTATAAGTAAATATTTTGTAAATGATAAGATGAACTAGACGAGCTTAAAGGAGCTTTGAAGATGAAGATGAAGATGAAGATTCATAATTGATTTGAAAATCTACCGGGGTGGATGATGGATAGTATTGATGTGTTATACATGTCAACATTTGTGAAGTCCTATGTATGGACGAGGCTGTCAATGACAACAGAAACTAGGAAGGGAAGGGTGGTATGTCTGATTCAGGAAAAATATATATACACCGCCTTTGCCCCCAAATTATCTATGCATTAGCTTAATTTTCTTGTATTGAGGGTTCAATTTTCTAATCAAGTTTTTGGCATATAAAATTTTAAGGGTTAAGTACCAATTTTGCCTCTGAAGTACGCGCCCAGGAATAATTTTGCCTCTTAAGTTTTCGGCGGAGCAATGTTGCCCCTGAAGTATCAAAACGGAGCAATGTTGCCCCTCCGCTACAAACCACGTTGACCGTTAGGGTTTGTAATGGAGGGGCAACATTGCTCCGTTTTTGATACATCAAGGGTAACATTGCTCCAACGAAACGTAGCAATGTTGCCCCTGAAGTATAAAAAACGGAGCAATGTTGCCCCTCCGTTACAAACCCTAACGGTCAACTAACGTTGACCGTTAGGGTTTCTAACGGAGGGGCAACATTACTCGTTTTGATACTTCAGGGGTAACATTGCTCCGCCTAAAACTTCAAGGGCAAAATCGTTAGGGTTTGTAACGAAGGGGTAACATTGCTCCGTTTTGATACTTCAGGGGCAATATTGCTCCGCCTAAAACTTCAAGGGCAAAATTGCTCATGGACGCATACTTCAGGAGTAAAATTGGTACTTAACCCAAATTTTAATGGTAATAAGAATGATGCATTCCAATATTTGATTGGAAAATTGATTTAATGAATATAAGTGGATGGACTTTAATTAAATTTTGACTATAAATATAAATTGGAGAGTTGATGTTGGTAGTTGGAATTAAATGTAAGACAAATTTCACATGCCTATTATTATTTTTTTTTTGTAAATTAACCTTATTAATATTCTCTTAACAATAATAAAGAAGGATAATTGAGGGGACGAGAGAAAGTACATGTAAGACTATTATTGGGCATATTAGGAGTGTGACCACTAATCTCTAATATCAACCTAATCAAATCATAGTTGTAAAAGCGAATATGACGCATAACAAATACACCACACAACACAAGAAGAAGAAGAGAGTTATAATAGAGGGAAAGTGAATCAGTATATGAATATTTCTATTAAGTGATTCACAGTTGAACCCTTACGTCTATTTATAACATTCTATGTACCCTTTCGAGTCCACATTACATGCTTAGACTTAGGTATTTATTAGGTGCTTATACCTCTAATTAGAGGTATAAGCATATATTTTTTAATTTTTTTATATATTTTATTTATTTAGATTTAAATTATATGCTGCTTTCTGAGATGTTTTTTTTGCACCCAGTATCTCAAATTAATTAATTTTCATAATATTGGTGTTACAGACAAATACAAAATTGGAAATTAATTAATTTGAGATATTGAGTGCAAAAAACATCTCAGAAAGTAGCATATATATAATTTAAATCTAAATAAATAAAATATATAAAAAAATTAAAAAAAATGCTTATACCTCTAATTAGAGGTATAAGTACCTAAGTCTAAGCATGTAATGTGGACTCGTACCCTTTCCTCTCTATGTACGCATCATTTCCTCATAAAGACAACATATCCTTTCCATAAAGAGACATAACGTATTGGTAAAACAATATCACTCGTAGAGTCATATTCTGTCGATTAAATAATACTTCTTCCGGTCCTAATTATAGGACAATATTTAGGAGTTGGTTTTGGTCCTAATTATAAGGCAATATTCTAATTTTTGTCAATTTTTTCCTAAAATACCCATATTTTATTCTCTCAAGTGTGTTTGATTTTTGATGAGTATATGTATGTGGATGCATAGACTCTTCCAATTAGTGAGACTTTTAGATATATATGTGTGTGTATCTATATATGTATATATATGTGTGTCTACACACAAATATATATAGACACACACACACATCTATAAATGTATATATATGTGTGTCTACACATAAATATTTATAGACACACACACATATGTGTATGTTGTACATATATCTATATCTGTGTGTGTGTCTATCAATATGCATACGTGTGTGTACATATATAAACACACACATATCATATATACCTTTCTGTGTGTGTGTGCGCGCGCATATGTAATGTATGTATACACACACACACATGTATATATAGTAAGACCATTATTTCAATTAGATTGCTCGTGGAAAGAAAAATTTTAGGTTGGAGAGGTATATGGTAAGAGTTATTAATTCACTTTTACTTATATCATTTTAAATTTATATAAGGGCATTTTAGGAAAATGAGTAAATTTAACTTCTTTCCTTAATTTCTACAAAATTGGTTAAATATGTCTTATAATTAGGACAGGAGGGAGTATGACTTATGATAATTGGGAAATATCACATATATCTACACAAACTTTTATATTATTTATACTTTGATCACAATCCTATTGAACTTAGGCCTAATTCACCAAAGCTGAACTAGGCTATTTTCCAACAAGACATTAGACCTAGACTGACTTCGTGAGCCATAAGTTTATGTAGTTTTGCACCTAAGTACACTTTGTGGTGTCAGATTTTGGGAAAACATTGAATGCACATTATGTGCAAAGCCTAATTATATGCTCATATCTCTATTAGAGGTATGAACATATTTTTTTTAATTTTTTATATATTATATTTATTTAGATTTATATTATACGCTGCTTTCTGGAATTTTTTTTGCACCTAGTATCTCAAAATTAATTAATTTCCATGATACTGGTGTTATAGATAACTGCAAAACTGGAAGCTAATTAATTTGAGATACTGGGTGCAAAAAAATTCCAGAAAGCATCATATAATCTAAATCTAAATAAATACAATATATAAAAAAATTTAAAAAAATATGCTCATACCTCTAGTAGAGGTATGAGCACATAATTGGACACCTAATTATATGCACATAAATGTGCACCCGAAAACATTATGGGTGAAATTTATGGACCTGGCTTTTCTCCTTTGCTACTATCGTTTGTTGCCCTCCTTTGCGTTAAAAAGGCATTGTTTTGACGCAAAAAATTGAAGCTGTGCCTTATATATATATATATATATATATATATATATATATATATATATATATATATATATATATATATATATATATATATATATATATATATATATATATATTGATCTTGGCCAGTACTAAAAAGATATTTTAGGATATTGAACGATACTGAAAATATACTTCATGATCTTAAAAAATTATATCCTGAAAAATTATTTCAGGATACTGATTGGTACAGAAAATATACTTCATGATGTTGAAAAATTATTTTAGGATCTTGAAAAAATATTCTAAAGTATATTTTTAGTACTATCATGATTTTTTTTCAATATCCTAAAATAATTTTTCAAGATCATGAAGTATATTTTTTGTACCAGTCAGTATCTTGAAGTATCCTTTTAGTACCAGTCAGTGTTAGTATATAGGTGTCCTAGAGACAATCTGTAAGGACAGATCAACATCATTTCTACGTTATAGTATTTCATTATTAAGAATGAGCATATTTTATCTTTATCATATTTATGTCCCGCCTTTATTTTAAAGTAAATATGTGTTTGAAGATAAAAGCCCTAGGAATAGAATATGTGTTCATCTCGAGGATCAATGATAGAGATCATAATCATTAGGACTCAAGAACACTGTATATCTATTACGTAAAAACTTGTTCCTAGTCTTGAATCACCAAGAAAGGGTATTGATGATCTCAATAAGACTAGTATGACATCATTTACTTGTATAGAGATACAAGGTAGGGACCTCATGAAATACAGGCATAGAGATATCTTAGCTGATGTCGTGGTTAGATTTGTTAGAGAACAGATAGTACCGAACAGACTCGCCGAGAGACTCCACAAAGATTCATTGTAAAGAGTATCGTTGGCTATGTAAAGTCTCTCATCGTTTGGTAGTACGGATCGTCTTGGACTTAAGGATGTCATCGAACACTATATCCTAGGATTATACTTTGACTGTACAACTCTATCCACTTGAAAATGGGGAGAACAGTGTACTCTTGGGTGTAACTCGAATACATGAGTATAGATGGACATGCCGAGAGGACTCATAGTCCCCTACAAGGGATTAGTCATTCATAATACCGGTAGAGTTTGGATAGCTTCTAATTAACTCGGGAGTTTGTGCGCACAACAAGTGATCATGAAGAGTCATGATCCATTAAAGAGTAAATAGAAGAAGATTCTTAGTTCTGTGAATTAGCTACATTTAGTCAATTACGAGAGATGATACTCTATCTTTGCTCTCGACTAAATGTGAATGTCGTTGTGAGGGATGATGCCTGCATGGTATCCAAATATGAAAGGTAGATCGCTTGATTAACTCAATTAGTTCTGGGGCCGTAGAGCATTGCTAGTGTCTTATGAGATCATTAAATAAATTGGGCCCGTTAAAGGGGTTTTTAATTGGTCCAAGTTTATTTATGTCAATGACTAATTGGTCTAATGGGTCATACACAAAGGTTATTCTCGATTGCTTAAAATTAGCAAACTTGGGCCAATATTATTATTGGGCTTTATCAAGAGTAAATGTGTAATTGGGTTGGAGTAGGACTCCAAGCCCAATGAGGAAAAAATGGCGTCATATATGGTGTCCCCCGTGGGAAATCAGTTTCTTCACAAAAGAGCCCAAATTGTTGGAAGACCCAACGGGGTCTTAGACCAAGTTGAATTTGGAATTTGGAATTTGAATTTTGAAATTAAGTTTAAAATTTGAATTTGAATTCAAAATGTTAGGTTATAAAAGATAATTTTAAATTATCTAATGTGTGTGTGTATAAAGATCCAATAATGATTGGATGAAGATAGGAGAAATAATAAATGAAGATTGATTTAAAAATGATTTTGAATTTTAATTTAAGAGATGAATGTGATCCATCATCTTAAATTATTATTCAATCAATCAAGATATGAATTTAATTCATTATGATTTAGATTTTCCAATTCAAGTTTGGATTGGGTCTTTCTTGTGAGCACTTGAATTAGGGTTAGACTCTTATAAAATGCTGATTTTGTGTGTGCCCTTTTTATGGACGTTTTTTGAGGAAAAAAATGAAAAAAATGTGATCCATCATCTTAAATTCAATCAATTAATCAATATGTGAATTTAATGTGACTTGGTTGACAAGTAGTGAACTTATTACCTAAAACTCCTTTTTTAGTGCATAAGTTGAAAATTCCTATGGCAATCAGGGCTCGGAATTTTCGACCCACCAAGGCTATAAAAAGGGGGAGGGTTGGACTTTTTTATGATTCTTATGCTCTCTAAATTTCGGTCTTTCCCAAAGGTTTAGAGAGGAAAATGCATCATCCATAAAAGGGTAAGGTTCCAACTTTATTCATCCTATCCATAACCTAATTCCAAAAAGTCATCACCTTCTTGAAAAGAGAAAAACCCAAGGAAACCAAACCTCAATCTTGTCTTCGTCTAGTAAGCATCCAAGGAGCAGGAGGTTTCAAGAGAAGGAGTTCCCGTTGCAATTAAGGGATAGTCGTGTGGATCAACGTTAGAAGACATCAACAACATTGAGGTCTTCAAGTGATCTAAGGTAATCTCAATCTCCAATAGTCGTGTTATTAAGTTATCCTAATCCTCATTAGTTGTTTTAACGAGTAATCCTGAAGCTCATAAATATTATAAATTGTTTTGAATTCTTATAAGCACCATAAAGAGTTACAGATCAATAATTAATGACTAATTAATGTAATAAGTTAAAGTTAATAATTCATGAGGACTGTAAGGAGTTACGGGTTTCCGCAACGATTAAACAAAATTTTTGTTTTCAACCTCATGAAACTTTGCATGAAAGTCGTGTAATAGGAAAAATTAACCAACAGTCAGTACCTTGAAATATTTTTTTAGGATCCTAAAATGATTTTTCAAGATCATGAAGTATTTTTTCAATATCTTTTAGTATCATGAAGTATCTTTTTAGTACCAATCAATATCCTAAAATATTAAATAAAAAAGGCACAACTTCAATTTTTTGAGTCAAAACGACGCCCTTTTTTTAGTTGGGGATCAAATGATCCCAGACAGAGTCGAACCCTGATACACTGGCACAAAACCAGAAGGCCAGTTAACATACCACTTCAATTTTTTGAGTCAAAACGGCACCCTTTTAATGCAAAGGAGAGCGAATGGTAGTAGCAAAGCAGGCGGTTCCAAAATTTATACAAGCTAACAAAAAAAAAAAATACCCCTCTTACCTCAAATTCTTTACATTTATTATATCACGTATTCTATATTTTTCATGTTTGTTGATAGTTAAATGATATTATTTGAAAATAAGATATATGGCTACATGTGATAAAAAAATTTGACATATCGGATATAAAAAAATTATCTTCAAAAAACACTAACAAAATAGTATAATATATAAGTCAGCAGGGTATATGTAATTTATATATACACACATAATAGCTGGCAAAAAAATAAAAATACACACACGACACGAGTGACGAGTTTATAGATTTTAGAAAAATTACATTGAGGTCCCGGGCTAAGAAAAATACAACTAAAAATTTAATTGAAATATCTAATTTGCAGAAAAGTAAATTTAATTGAAATATCTAATTTGCAGAAAAGTCCCATGAGAATTTTGGGTAATATAATGAAAATGTCAAAAGACCTAAATACCTTTAATGTCAACTGCTTCACCTATTAATGACCGCCCATGTACTTGCTAATGAACGTTCATAAACTTATCAATGGAAAATTGATAAGTTCATAGATGCTCATTGACAAATCTATGAGTGATCATTGACAGGTGAGTCAGCTTACACCAAAGGTATTTGGTCTTTTAACATTTTGATTATATTTTCCAAAGTGTCACGGGACTTGCCTACAAATTAGAAATTTCTAGAGACATTTTAGTAATTTTTTCCTAACTTGAGACCTCAGTGTAAATTTCCCTAGATTTTATCAATTTATCTGTTAAAAATTGAAAAAAAAAAAAAAACTCGGGATTTTTTGAGTTGGAGATATGACCCTTCCTGGTTTCTGCTGTCAATGCAAGTTGAGTCCACCCACGCGGGACAACTGCTGACGTGTAACCGGCATAATTACGTGTTCAATTATACGCCGTTAGATTTCCTAATTAAGTATGAATCTTTAGCCGTTCGTTGGTTTCTCTGAGCTCGTCAATTTCGCCTTTTTCGCAACCTCTCCGCTGCATTTGAACTTCCATGTATATATACTATCCCAAACTCGTTAGAAACATTCTTTGACGTTTCTTTCTTCTCTGCCTCGGTTCTCTGTCTTCGGAGGACTAGAGAGAGAAGGAAGTGCAGAATTGGGTACGAAAGAGAGAAAGGGAGACAAGGATAATCGGAGCTTAGGTATGGGTCCTTCTTTTTTGCTAGTTTGCCCTTGTATGTGAATATTCTGGTTAATTCCTTGGTTAGTCTGTGTGGAGTTTTTCGAGATAGCGTTTGCGTTATTAGGTTGCTGCTAATTATGGTTTGGTGTATTGGGTTTTATTGTTTTTTAGTTTTCAATACTTCAGGTTACTGGAATTCGATATTTTTCTCCAATGAAAGTTCAAGCCGTTTTATTTCGCAGAGGAATTTGGTTTCGTTTCGATTTAAATTTGATTTTGATTCTCTTGTTGTGCTTTTGACTTTTACTGTTAATCGGGAATCGGGGCCTAGCTTCGTAGGGAGAATAGAGCTGACACGGAGTTTGTCATTTTCTGGGCATTTTTGGGTTGAGTTGAATCGCTTCTTTGATCTTATAATATAGAGGTTTTCGTGACTTGTTTGTATCTCGGGCTTATGCAAAAAAAACAGAAAATCCTCAAATACGGAGGCTGGATGAATGAAATACGCAAAAGGAATTGCATAGGCGCATTAAAATTTATGTTTTTCTCCCCGTTTTTAATCTTTATGCAATTATTTTCTTCAAGATAAGTATAAGACGTTATGCTTCAAATTTGATCTTAATATGTGTTGCAATCAAGTTTAGCACATGCCTGAGACTTCTAGAAATAACTTAATACGGGATTTCAGATACTTTTGTATTGGGATTCTGAGTCCTAGTATGTGGTGAACTCAAATGAGCCCTCTTCAGTGTCCGTGAATTGGGAGTACTAACTAGACTACATGACGTTCCTTGAACTGCCAAATTAATGATATTTAGCTGAGTTGTGATAAATAATTTTGTGTCTCGTTTGGCAAGAACGCGTCTCCTGAATCAAATATAATTCTGTGGGATTTTGATCTGAATATTTTCTTATCTAATATATCTCTCACTGTATATGAAGAGTAAGTGCTGCACTAAGTTTTCCCTGTGCTCCCTGGTTAGAATATCACGTCAATCATTTGCTTTCTGTGACCATTCACTCTCTCTGTACGTGTGCGCATGTACTTTTAGTTTGTTTGGTTGTTCCCTAGACATGGATGAAAACAAGAAGCATCTTCCATGTTATATAATGGATTGAATTCAATCTTTTTTCAGAACCCAGGTTTTGGTCCTGGCACTTAAATTAAAGCTAAATCACCTCCAACAGAGATGGAAGTTATCCTATGTATATAGTCAAATAAATTATCTAAATAGCTTCCTCCATGGTCCAAGTAGCTTGACAACCAAAAGATTTGGATATGTCGACCCAAGCTGTCCAGATAGGTGAGTTTGTACCTTATGTCTACCAATTGAAAGAATATTTCCAGAAAATCGTAATGGAATAAAGGAAACTGTTTCCATGGAATATTTCTATGTTTTCACTAGCATTAGCTGAAAGAAAAAGAAGCTCATCCTTCAATTGGACATATCTATTATAGGATTTAGAGATGGAGTACCTTTTAAGGAGCATGAAGATGACAGAAACCAAATATCTGATAATGCAGATGTAACTTTGGCACAGACCTGTTTGCCATCTGATGAAGACCTGGGTTCAATAGGAGAAACGGTGAGGCTTATCTTAATACATTTGCCTATGCATGTTGAGTTATGAAAGGTTTTAGTTATTTGCATTCATGTCTCGTGATTGGGTAATTTCTCCCATTCCAGCCTCAAGACAGTCAACTGTAGTATTTTTTGGCCACTTGAAATAGGATAATGACGTAGAGTTAATAATCAACTCTACATTGTTCCTAGCGAATCAGTGATTGCAAACTAATGATTTATGGGCATGATTTTAATATTTTCCTGGAAAGGAGGGGTGGTTAAGACAGACATTAGTAGCGAAGAAAAAGTGAGAAAGTAGTAAATAGTTGACTGTGTTGGCTGGTCCCCTGGATAGATCAAAATTTGGGCATGATTTCATGAGTACCTTCAAATACAAGTTGTAGTCCAAGACTGGTTTATCATGTGTTTTTGTATAAATTTCATGCATTCTTTATTTGTATTAATTAATATAAATTGCTTTGGTTTGCGTAACTTGAGCTATCTTTCTTTCTCCTATGGTATTACTCGAACTTCTTTGCATAACTGAGGTTTCTAACCAAGTATGAGCAAGAAAATTTCAAGGTTTAACTGGAGATATTCTGTGTCTGCTAATACCATTTGAGTGTTGATCCATGTTCATATTACCATTTGAGTGTTTAGCTTAGAAAAATGGGTTTGGAGATATAGGCTCTTTCTGTCAACTTAAAATCCCTTTCTTGTGGGAATTTAGTGAGAAATTCAGCTGTGTACCAATTGATTATTTGAAACTGCTAGCTTTTCCTTTGTAATTCACGATTCACAAGCCAAGATAGGCTTGTAGTTTTCAATTCAAGAAGTTTGACCTGTTTTATTCCTACAATAGGAATTGGCTACTAATATAATGCTTTTATGTAAATCTGAACGCGGATATTCTGTGTTTAGCAATTAGCAGTTCTTATCGTGATAGTTTGTTGATGTCAGGATTTCTTCCCTTCATATTTTACTGCTGGCTTGGGAACAATGACGTCTCCTTCAACTGGATCCAGTGGTGTCCACTGCAACCCATTTGATGCAGGTACTGACCTTAAACCATATTGCTCCATATTTTCACATTGAGTCTTTTCCCTTTGGCTGGGGGATTTGGTGAATGAACCAATAAACTTTATCAAAGAGGATGAAAAAATTGTGAAGCCTCCTGGATGGACAACCAAAAATAACTATATATAACCAATGAAGGAACATACCTCTGTGGTTGATAAGCGGTTTAAATCATGGGTTGAGAACCACAAATACAAAGGCAGCTTCACTTCAAAACTTCTAGCATGATATTTTCATTGTTTAGGGAGAAATTTTAGAATGTAGATTTGACCTGTTTGGTGCATGATACGAACACAATGGCTACGTGTGCTTATTCCTGGCATGTCCCAAGCCATCTAGTGGCATCTGTTGATAGTTATTGCAAGCTTTAATTTTGTATTATTATCAAATTTCACTTAGATTTATTTATTGTATTGCATTTCTATTTGTAACAAGTGTGCCTACTTTGGTCTCATATTGCAGTTGTCAGAGAGCAAATCACTGTGTCACCTCAAGTGGATGACCATAGCTTCTCTGATTGCCAAACTTCTGGTGTATTTGATGCCTTTGACCCCTATATAAATGATCTGTGCTCTACTGAAATTCCTACTGACGAGACAAGTTTATTTGGCAACAATGTCGGTTACAATATCTTTTCTGATCACGAATTTCCTGATTTGATATATGAACTCACAGAGGGATTTGTGCCGTTTCCCTCTGCTGAGAAAAGTACGATGGACACGACCGATTCTCATTACGAGGCTTCTTGTGAAGAGTTCGAGCACATGCTTGATAATACATGGTTTCCCTATATGTGCCATCAGACTAATTCATCTCAGGAATATGAAGTCAGCCACTGTCAGATTGATTCCAATGAAGTAGATTATTCTGATCCAGAGTCCTTCATTAAAGCTTTTCTTGACCTGTCAGATGAATCCAATTCATTGCCTGCACTAGTAAGCAAGGAAACAAGCAAAAAGAAGCATACCCTTGCTCTTGATTTGGATGGTAAATCTTCCATTTTCATCTTCATCCAGGCTTTCTTTTAGAGTATTAATTCAATCCAATTCAATGCTTGGGTGGATTTTTCCAGAAATGTTTCTTTGTTTTCTTTTTTGTAACATGATTATGAGCTCCATAACCATGAAAAATCAATATTACTGCTCACTCCGATGCATGTTTAGGCTTTGGGTTATGTTGGGTGATGCATATTTGGATGCAGATAATATTTTACTACACAGTAGCTTTTACATTTTATAGTAGAATTCCCACTTGAGTTTATTTAAGTGTCTAAGTTTTTATGTTGTTTCCTTTTGATTGAATTATTCTTACTTCTTCCTTAAATATGGGAGGCCTCTTTATTTTAAGAATATTTTGTAAATTACCTGTATAGTATATGTTTTGTTATCAGAATTAGAGTGGGCATTAGCACTAAGTCAAACACTCATTTTCCGTCTCATGAACATTCATTTGATGTGTGTCTGTATATATGTATATGTATATCTTAAATAACTTTGTTACTCATATATTCTGTTGATTCAATAGAAACACTAGTCCATTCTTCATGGGAGCCATGTCATGGTGTTGACTTCACGGTCCAGTTCACTGATAATGATAACCAAACTGTGTATGTACGAAAAAGGCCCTTCCTTGAAGTATTTTTGAGAAGAGTATCGGAGATTTTTGAAGTCATCATTTTCACGGCTAGTCAAAAGCGTTATGCAGACAAGCTACTGGATGTTCTAGATCCAGACAGCAAATTTTTCTCTGGTAGAAGATACCGAGACTCATGCATCAGATTAGATGATGTGTACACTAAAGATTTGACAATTCTTGGCATTGACCTGGCAAAAGTATTTATAGTCGACAATTCTCCTCAGGTACTCTTTTAAAGCCTTTTCATGCTTTTCAATATGTTTATTAACTATTAACAATAATTTATTAATTATTGTTTATTACTTATTTCATAAAAAGATATTCTAATGTCAGATACTACAGTATAGTACATAAGCTGGCCAAATTGGATCCTATGTTATGAAGCTGTACATTTTGGCAAAAGTGATATCAAATAGTGTGTGGTTATGTGGGGGCTTCATTTAGCTTCGTTACATTGGTCTTTTCTTTTCTTCTTATTCTCTCCCAATATATGTCATATATGCAATCACTTTTTTTCTCCAATAAATCCTGGTTGTAATCTAGTCCAGATGTGTTACAAGGTAGTGACCAGATGTCATACATCATTGGTCATTGTTGCTTTGATGATTGGCACAAGATACTGAAACTTGCTGTCTTCATGTTTTTAGGTATTCAGGTTGCAGCCTGATAATGGAATCCCTATCAAAAGTTGGTTTGATGACCAGTCAGATTCTTCTCTGATGTCCTTGCTTCCGTTTCTCGAGACGCTCGCTGATGTGGATGATGTTCGCCCTATCATTGCAAAGAAATTCAGAGCTTTATAGATTTTAGTAATTTTAACTTAGTTTCACTTCTATTGGAGTGGTGGATCTCTTGGTCTTCTCTGTGAAGGAGTAGCTGAAGTCTTAGTCCCTAGGATTACTTGTCCAATTGTCCATATTCTGAGTTCAAATAACCCCACTCGAGTAAGTATATATGCCTCTAGTATGCTTAGAAAATGCTTAGAAAATAGTTTTGCCTAGATTTTGTTTTATTTTTTATTTAGCTACGTTTCCTGGTTTTTTAGTTGTTTTCCATAATAGGGAATCTTCATAAACGGCTTAGCGCCCAGTTTGCAGGATTTGTAAGTAAAAGTTTTGCTTATAATTCAATAATTTGGTTTGAAGTTTTAAGCGTCAAATTTATCTCACATTTTTTCCTCCATCCTTTTTATTTCTATTTTCATCAGCCCCGGGGCGTTTTGTAATATTATAATTTGCATGTTATATCAACAATTTATGATAAACTTGTAAATGGAAGGTGGAATTAGCACTTGTACAAGCTGTCCTTTGAAAAGGGATGGACTCTCTTTCTTCGTACAGGCAAAACCACCCCGCTTATTTTCTCTGAGCTCTAGGCACAACATTCAAAGATCAAAAGGATTCATCTTCAAAATTTTGTTTTGTCTTGATCAACGTAAGATTTGGATCTTGGTAAACGTAAATATAAACACTATCCTACCTCAAGGTTCTTGCTTGGATCTACTCCTCGTCATCTCAAGAACTCTGTCACACGGAATAGTAATTGTCATTAACAGTCATTAATTCAACCCAAAAGGAAATACAGGTAAAAAATTCAACCTAAAAATGTCCTCCTCCATTGATTTATCGTTAAATTATGGTCAAATAAGTTGTACTCTATAAGGAACATTTTCTTTCATATGTGATCCTTAATCTAAGGAATAAATCTTATCTGTCTAAGATTTTAAATTTTTCTTCCCATTTTTACACTTATTAAATACATGTTCCTTGTTATCTGTAATAAATTTATGGTAAACCTCATTTGTAGCTGTAGGTACCTAAACATTTATTCAATTTTTAGTTTGGTACTTGAGTATATTTTTCACCAAATCAAATTTTTTGTTAGTATTGTAACTCCTATATAGGGGCTAACAGTGCTAATAGAGTAAAGTTGCAAGAGCTGATGGTGTTAAACAAAGCAAAATTAATGATTTAATCCAAAAAAAAAAAAACACACATTGGTACCAAATTAAAATGAGTAAAAAAATAAATACCTACAAATGCATTTTCCCTAAATTTATGCCCCCATCAATTTTGATCTCTAATGTACATCTTTCTAACCACATGCATAATTGAAAAGACATTTTAAACTGCATAATTTTGAGCCCTTATAAAGAGGGTTAGAGGGAGTACTTAATGCTTTAAGCACACAATGTTTTGTTTAAATAAGAAAAATTAATAATTAATCATAACTGTTATGAAAATGTGAAGAATACAAGAGATTCATATATGAGATAATAGCATTGTATACAACAAAATCACATTAATATATAAGAAGCTTATACTTCAAATCTTCAGAGTAAATTCATGCTAATAACGTGTTAAAAAAATGTGAAGAATACAAGAGAAATGAGCAATACAAGAGAGAATTGGAGGAGCAAAGAGGGAGTGATTCTTATTTCATTGTTTCTAACAAATATGTGTACATACCTCTATTTATAGGACCCCAATATTAAAAACTAACCCTATAAGTTGCTATGTTAAAGGAAAAAAAAAAAAAAAGAACTGAAAAAATAAAGCGCCGGCAGTAGTTTTGATAATAATATCACATGATCAAATGATGATCTTATACATAAACAAAAGGGTGATTGGTCAATAGAAAAAAGGGAAAAGAAGCTATGAAAATATGATTATGTTCTTTCGATATTTTAAAATTATAGATCTACAGTCCAAACACTTCAAATATAAAGTTGTTTGTTATATATGAATATTTAAGTTAAAATAACGATTTTCACAAAGGCCTGATAACAATTATATTGAGATATATTAATTGTAGTGGATGCAATAATTTTTGTATATATTAGATGTCTGGCAGTATAATCCTTGAAGGATCCATAATTGTTAGAAGCATATCCTAGAAAAACATTCAATATACATATAATGATCGATATGTGGATCAAAATAACTTGAGTATATATAATCTACTCAAAAAAAAAAATATTAGAAATGAATTAGTTTGCACCTTACTTTACTATTATATCAAGCTATTGAATACTTCAGTAATTTCAAAATCATGAATTTTTGCTTTGATGATTTTGCCTACACAAATATATTGAATTTAACTAGAGGTCCCATATATTTATTCTCTTATAATATTTACATATCTTGTTGATATTTCATGTTATGATTAAATTCCAGCATGTATGTAAGTGGATAATGAAATTGAGATTGGATGTGGTAATTCTATGAAAGTTACATGAGATCTTTTTCTTCACAATGGTAATTCTATGAAAGTTACATGAGATCTTTTTCTTCACAATGGTAATTCTATGAAAGTTACATGAGATCTTTTTCTTCACAATGGTAATTCTATGAAAGTTACATGAGATCTTTTTCTTCACAGCAAATTGAACATGTAGGTGTAAGATATATCTTAGTGATTCACACACACACATATATCCAGAAGACATGCTTGAAAAGATGTTGGAGATAATCAACATGAGGATTCAACACCCTCATGTTGACAAAGGGTGATGTTGTAGTCAAACGGAGTAAAAATGTTGTCATCACGGGAGTAACAATGATATTTTACCTTGAAGAAGTAAACTTGACATTGTCACCATATCAGGGGAGTATATAACATGTTATACTCTTTTCATTAACCAATGTTTTGTCCCACAAGGTCTTTCTGGTAAGGTTTTTAACGAGACAACTTCAGTACGTATTGTATACTCTTTTTTCTTCACTAGGTTTTTGTCTCAATAAGCCTTTCCTATTAAGGTTTTAATGAGGCACACTTTTTGCTTATGGACATCCAATGATGTGTTATAAATAATATGATTGTATGGATATACATAACATCCAAAAATAAGGTTCTTCCCCTCCCAACCATATCGAATGGAATCATAGTTTGTAACCCCCAAATTGAAGACAAACCCTAAGAGTTACATTGTATAAAACAGTTTTGAAAATATATACATTGTATTTTTTAGAGCCATATGGAGATTCTAAAATATATTTTTAAGACCATGAGAAGTATTTTTTCCAGTGCTAGTCAGTATTAAGTATTTTTTTAGTACCCATCAGTAGTATCCTTAATATATTTTAGTACCCATCAGTACCATGATTTTTTTTAAGATCAATCATTAACCTGAAAAAGATATAATATCCAAACATTATTATTTTTATCCAAAAGCCATTTATACCTCGTAAATTCTTAAAGTTATTCTCTAAAAATCATTTTTACCTCGTAAATCTCAAAAGTCATTCTCCAAAAACTAATTCAAACGGCCTTAGCTCATCTCTCTTATCTCAAATTTCTCTTGTATTCTTCACATTTTCATAACAATAACATAATTGTCAAAAAAGTTAATATCAAATAAACAATCAAAATAAAATTGAATAAGTTGAAAACAAATATCAACACTAAGGTTGTCGCATTGTAACCGTAACCTTTATGTTCAAATTCAACATCCCGTACTAATAAAGTTTCATACATCTATCCATCCTCGTACCTACCTGGTGGAACAGGGGGCCTGTATAATTATTGCCAATTTATTGATTATCTTTTCATTCCCAGTACTTGTTAGGCATTAGAGGGATAAGCAATGACAATTTTTTTGAAAAGATTAAGAAAACATAAGCTATATCGAACGTCTACACAAGAACTACCGCCGAAGTCATAGTAAGCGGATTTCAAATCCTGCCTTCACGCTCCCAAATAATTCTTTCCAGGGAATTCTGGCAAAACTTTGTCTCCCAATCTACAACGCCATCAAGTGTGTCTATTACTCAGATTGCATTTACACATTCGTTCTCATCTCAAATGGTGATACTACTTTAACTTCACATGTTCCTTTTTTTTTTTTTGACAAGTTAAAATAACACGTTCACATCATCAACAAACCCTAACCAAAGTGTCCAAGAAACAATTGATTCCCAAATAAAAGCTTGATTTGAAGTGATTACTAGAAATTCTATTTCCAGATTCCACACCGCACCAACTAAGACCTGCAAGAATGATTTGAAACCTTCTAATCAGTACAGAAAATTAATATATGAAAGAAAACTAACAAGAACCATGGGTGTGAGCAATTAAAAAAGGATTAAATAAAAAACCATATCTGCAGCAAAATTTCGAAGTCTACAGAGTTTTCAAGGTCCTGAAGAAATTATTTCATAATTGGGCGCAAAAATTTTCATAGCTCTGCCAATACACTGAAATCCCTTATTTTGATTTCTAATATTACATAAAAGGGATATTTATCTCTAGTTAATTAAGGTAAATCAGATTTAATACACACTTTTTCCGTCAATACTTACACTAAGATTAAGAGGCAATCTTACAAACAAGATGCTATTTTTCTAAACCAGAGGAAATACCAGGAATCTGGAAGCCACATGCGTATGAACTCTCTTGACAGCCCAAATTCTTAAACATCGTGAAAATAATAATGATAATGAACCATAGAGAGAAAGGATGAAAACAGAGACAGACCTACTCAAACCATTACTGCTGCTGATTCTGAGGATTTGGTGGAGGAGGCATGCCTGGCCGAGGTGGCCCGTATACAGGAACACCACCACCAGGTGGAGGGGGCATCCCAGGTCGAGGAGGAGGTGGGGCTGACATTCCAGGCCGAGGTGGAGCAGGGGGCCCTCTCATCATCTGTCCAGGAGGGGGTGGTCCCATAGGTCTCTGCCCAAATTGAGGTGGAGGCATTGGGAATGGCTGTGGTGGACCACCTGGCCGAGCCTGATACTGCCCAGGTGGCATTGGCGGAGGCGGACCTCTTGCCATTGGTGGTGGACCCTGCCCAGGATACCCTTGCATTTGCCCAGGTGGGCGCATAACAGGTGGCCCAGCAGGATATGACACCGGTGGAGCAGAGAACTGTGGGGGACGAGAGATCTGAGGCTGCATCATGCCAGGAGCAGGACCACCAACACCACGAACAGGGCCGGCAAGGCCAGGCTGAGCCTGAATAATTGGAGCTGTGGGAATCCCCCTACCGGCAGCACGGCCAATACCAGGGCCAGCTAAAGCAGCCGCATTGACAGCCTTGGCTCGGGACTCCTCAGGGGGAGGTGGGCCCTCAACGGTCATGGAGATGACCTCTTCACCACGGAGAAGAACAAGGCCCAGGGTTCGGCGGTCTTCACGCTCTTCATTGGTTTTTGCCCTTGGCAGGGGGTAGCTTGCGGAACTCCTCACAGTCGCCGAGGACAAGGTTCATGTGGCGATCAAATGCCATGAACTTACCCACAAGCTGGCGGCCATCTTGAATGGTGACCCGCATGCGGTAGTTTATGTATTGAAGCATCTTTGAACTCTTAGACATAGACATGGTGCCTTCTTCCTGAGAATCAATAAATGATCACTTGAGACTGAGCTTAATTGCATAAAAAGTATGCAAAGACAATCACTAGTAGATTATAATTAACAATTTGATAGCTTGAATATCATAAATAATATAATAACTGAATAAAATAAGTGCCAAATTATACAAATAACAAATAATTCACAATCAACTGTGCAATATATATATAAAAATGAATTCCAAGCAAATATACAAATATCAAACAATTCAACAAAGCTAAGCCTGAATCTTTCTAACAAAAATAAAACAAGACTGAATCTAGTAAAACTACAGTGGAGTGCACTTTTTAACAAATTTTGCAACTATGCAATATACAGTGAAATAAGACTGAATCTTTCTTACAAATGTGTTCTTATTATAAAAAGTAAATGCTAGGAAAGAAGGGTTTATTAAACTGGACAGCCTCCAAAAAATATCAGATCAGAGAACTATAATGCCCAGGCCAAAAGATGAAAAGTTGTAGTTTGAATATCATAAATAATATAATAACTGAATAAAATAAGTGACAAATTAATATATAAAATAGCAATTAATATATTTAGTGCACTCATATAATGGAAACTTCAAACGTACCACTAAATTTGTTGTTGAATTTAAAGAATGAAGACTTTGATCGAAAATGGTAAAAGTACAATAAAGATCTACATATTTTAATGAATTCCAAGCAAATATACAAACATCAAACAATTCACAAACAACTGTCTGCCTCTTCTTGCTATATTATGATATTTTGATCCTTTTACAACAATTCAACTAAGCCTGAATCTTTCTGACAAAAATAAAACGAGACTGAATCTAGTAAGAATAAAGTAGAGTGCATTTTAAAAAAAAATTGTAACTATGCAATATAGAGTGAAATAAGACTGAACCCTTCTTTCAAATGTGTTTAGTTCAATTCCAATTATAAAAACTAGGAAAGAATCGTTTATTATACCGTAACAGCCTCCAAAAATATCAGATTAGAGCAATATAATGACCAGGCTGCATTTTGCAGCCCGCTGCCTGGCCTGCACCTAAAAAGCCTTAACACATTAGGCTGGGCAACATCAGGCTGCCTTGCCCAAGTGGTATTGCCCTGTCCATGATATGTGATGAAAACTCCAGAAAACCAAGACCTAGTAAGTAATAAACATTTGTAACTTCAAGTATATTCTATAATGACATAATTCCACAACTTGAAAAGTTCCCAGAGATGAAATATGAATATTCCACAGCTTGAATTATTGAAGTATTTAGCTACATAATAACAAAACAAATATAAAGGAAAAACAGAATAAAACTAATCCTCAACTGAAGTAAAATTAAACTGCATTCATAAACTTTATTATCATTAGAAAATGAATATTATCACCAGAAAACAAACACAGATCTTTACAAATCACTCTCATCATATAGCCAAGGCTAACTCGAAATCTGGAGAAAGCGATATAAAAGGTATGACAATGTAAAAACTGCAACTTCAATGAAAACACTACAGGGAGTAACCTATCATAATATAAACAGAAACATCTTATCAAACATTCAAACTCTCATCCGCATAAAGACAGAACCACACCACACACCCAATATTCAACTTTTTTTTTTTTTAATTTACAACAAATTTTTTTAAAACTTAACCCTCAGCAATTACGTCCCAGATATCAGACTGTCTTGAAATTTTTTTTAGCTTTACTTAGTCAGATCCACTCTATTAGAACTTAGAAGGCAGAAGAAGGAAACACACAACGCAAGAGTGGGCAGAATAAATTCGAAGAAGAAGAAGAAGAATGTGCCTTGCCTGCTGTCGACGCTGAGATATGTGGTGCCTGCCGTCGACGAGTTCAGTTACTGTGAAGGTGAAAACGAGCAAGTGAGTAGCGTAGCCGGAGAGGAGTGTGAAAACTGGGAGGAAACTATCGGGTTTTAGGGTTTAGGAAATTTTCAGCTTCAAGCAAAGGGCCCTAAGCCCAAATAAAAGGTCGGGAACCCGAACCCCGGATATTTCAACCGGGGAATAAACCAAGCTGATGCGTCGGAGTAATAAATAGGGAAAATCTCCATCAACGCCTAAATTAGCAAAAAATTAGCAAAAAGACCCAAAAAAGTACATGTCAAAAAAGGTCTCAAGCCTTTTCTAATATTATTTCATAAATGTTACTACCTCCGTCCCTAATTATAGGAGCAATTTAACCGATTTTGGGAGAATTAAGGAGAGGAGTTAAATTAGTTAATTTTACTCATTTTCCTAAAATGTCCTTATATAAATTTAAAATGACACAAGTTGCCCTAATTATAAGTGTTTCTAATTTGTCTTACGTTAGATATCCATGACATATTAGTTTATATATGTATATTAGTTGCTTTTTATATAGCCATGTGTATACATATAGATCTAATTTTCTTTCCACACGCCTTCTAATTGAAATAATGGTCTTGCTATATAAACATATATGTGTGTATATATATGTGTATACATATAGATCTATCTACACACACATACACACACACACACACACACATATATATATATATATATATATATATGTTTATATATGTGTGTGTGTTCACACATATATATCTACACATATATATATTGCTCCTAATAATAAGTATAAATAGGGGTATTATAGGAAAAAATTGACAAAAGTTAAAACTTGCTCTTATAATTAGGACCAAAACCAACTCCAAAATTTGCTCCTATAATTAGGGACGGAGGGAGTAACAACTATATCAGTAGAACATTAACAACTAAATTAATAGACGTTAACAATAATATCCTAACAACTAAATTAGTATCCGTTAACAACTATATCAGTGCACGTTAACAACTAACGTTTTATGAAATAATATCAGAAAATGTCATAGAGCATTTTTGACATGTGACTTTTTGTTAGGTCTTTTTTGACAATTTTTTACTAATTTGGGCCTTGAAGTAGATTTTCCTAAATATGGAATATAGTTCAAGGACAAAAGAATATATAGTTAATTTGAAAAATGGCGATTGTTCTCTCTAAAAAAACCTCTTCGCTGGTTCCGTCTTCTTCGGAGGAAGATGACCTTCTCTCCAGAAGCTCTAAGAAGATTAAGAATGATGCTCCTCCTCTCAATGTAGAAGAGTGGCCAAAGCTTGGGAATGCTGATCCAAAGTTCTGGACCAAAGGTCAATCCTTTGCTGATAAACTTCAAGGCATCAATGGCAACACGGATGAGAACGCTGCTGCTGATGGAGATAATCCGCTTTCTGATGATTCTTTATCCCAAGATTCTGATGGAGAGGATAATGAGCCTTTATGTGAAATTAGGGAGGATCCTAATCGAAACTTCCCCACATTTGTATTTTCTGAAAGAATGAAGAAACGATTATACAAAGCTTGGGATAAAGCTGTGATCGTTAAACTCCATGGTAAATCTATTGGCTACAAGCTTTTGTTATCCATTCTTCAGACTCTATGGGCTAAGAGAGGGGTCATTAGTCTAATAAATATTGGGAATGGCTACTTTGTGGTTAAATTCACTAATAAGGAAGATCATTTGCATGCTTTGACTGGTGGCCCTTGGTTATTATTTGACCATTATTTAACTGTTTGTCCATGGGAGCCTAAGTTCCAACCTTGGCGTGCCACCATTGATAAAGTTGCTGTCTGGGTAAGAATGCCCAAGGTCTTTCTAGAATATTATGACAAAGAAGCTCTCTCATGGATTGGTAATAGAATAGGTGAAATCATCAAAATCGATTTCAATACTTCCTGTCAATTAAGAGGGCATTATGCAAGGATTTGCGTCCTCGTTGATCTTGATAAACAACTCACGCAGGATTTACTCTAGATGGTGAAGATTACTATGTGGAATATGAAGGCCTCCATATGTTGTGCACTAGGTGTGGAATTTATGGTCACTCTACTGATGCTTGTAAAACAGGGGTTCCTCTTGTGGATACAGGGGCTGAAACTAACGGAAAAAAGGAGAATCTAAATTCAGGTGGCATGGAAGTTGATCCCATCAAGGAAGATGATCTATATCTTTGGAAGGTGGTCCACAAACCGAGGAAACAGAAGAAGAGCAACAAAGATAAAGGTGTTGTTGATCCTCACCTCCAGAATTCTGGTTCTCGATTTGTTGTTCTTGCCGGAGCTGACCGCGAAGTCGATGAGGATCCGGCGAAAGTTGTCACTTCGGGAGTTCATCATGGTTCTGACAACACAAATGTAGCAGAGGTTGTGGAAGATTCTAAGCGCAGTAAATCTGTACGAGCTGCTAAGGAGAGAAAAAGCAACGGGAATAAAAAAAATGGGGAAGGGCAAGTTAGTCCTTGCTGGCGGTAGTGTTTCTCTCGCGGGGCAACAGTTTTCGAGGAAGGAAAAAAGATCTAGAGATATGCTCAAAAGGGGAATGACAGTATGTGAGGGACAAAATTTGCAGGATATGGCCTCTGGGGCCCAAGATAAGCATGAGTCAGATGTCAGAGCGATTTATATTGAAAAAAGATCCCTTGAGTTACAACCAGATTTGGAGAGAGGGGGAGTTTCTGTTGAAGGAGATCCAATGGAGGATCCGCTGAATTCAGAGGCTTTTTCTTCAATTCCTCATGATCCTGGTGAAGCCTCTAAATTCGTTGGGCCTAATGGCAAATTTTGGGCCAACTCACATTCCCTTGATTCTGAATGTGAAGTTGTGTGTGAAACACCCTTAGAGCAGATGGAAACTTCGGGTGGCCCAAACTCTCCTGTTGGGCCGAAACAGATCTGAGTTTCTCTTTGCTGTATAAAAAAAAAAATTATGGCCAATATTTTATATTGGAATTCCAGAGGGTCCTGCAACTCGAAGCTCCTTCGAAATCTTCGGCCTATCTGCAAAAGGTGTTGTCCGGTCCTGGTTATTCTCGCTGAAACTAAATGCGACTCTGAGGTCCGTCTTCGATGTCTCCGCTCTCTGGGTTTCGATGGCATGGCTTTCGTACCTAGCATCGGCAGATCTGGCGGGATGGTTGCAGTGTGGAGATCCGATTCGATGACTGTTTCAGTGGCTCGGTCTTCCAGGCAATTTATTCATCTTCACTGTTCAATCCCTGGAAAGATCCCTTTCTTTCTTACGGCTTTGTACGCAATTCCATAGGCGTCTATGAAAGCTGCTTTATGGGAGGACCTGCATTTTTTTGCGGCTTCTATTCAGTGTCCCTGGGTTGTCATCGGCGACTTTAACGATATAAGCTCCTCATCTGAAAGAGTTGGAGGCCTGGGTGTGAATCCTTCTAGAATTCGAACCTTCACTGATCATCTTCTTAAGGCCAAACTCTCTGATTTGGGTTCGGTTGGTCCCAAATTCACCTGGAGAGGTCCGAAGCTTGATGGGCACAGGCGCCTTTATGAGCGTCTAGATCGGGCTCTTGCTAATGATCTCTTTCTTATGAATTTCGCTGGCTGGACTGTTCAGGTTCTTCCTAGATCTCAGTTCTCGGATCACAACCCAATATGCCTGAAGAATCTTGATCATCCTGTTCCGATTGGGTATGTTCGGCCATTTCGGTTTGAGGCTATGTGGGTAAGACACGAAAATTTTAAAAATTTCCTGTCTGAATCCTGGAATGCTTCTGATTATATTGATAACTCTCTTATGGATTTTCAAACTGCTCTTCTTCCTTGGAATCGTGATGTATTTGGTATGATTGAAAAACAAAAGCATAAATTACTTTCCAGATTAGAAGGCATACAAAACTCTAATGCCTACCCCTTCTCCCCTTTCTTATGCAATTTGGAATTAAATCTTCAAAACGAGCTTGATAGGATTTTGCATCTTGAAGAAATCAAATGGTTCCAAAAATCTCGCTCAACGTGGATTACTGAGGGGGACCGCAACACCAGATTCTATCACCTCAAAACTAAGATTCGAAGACGTAAGAATAAGATTGCTATGCTCAAAAATTCTGAGGATATTTGGATTGACAATGATGCTGATCTTCGCAACATGGTCACCAATTATTTCAAAGAACTTTTTGGCCTTGCTCCCATTGTTCCTTCGTATCTGACTACCAGTTCTAAGTTTCCTATTATTAATCCTTCAACCATTCTGGGGATGTCAAGAATTCCGGATGATATTGAAATTCGTTCTGCCATGTTTTCAATGGGAAACTTTAAGGCTCCAGGCTTCGACGGCTTCCCTCCTTTTTTCTACAAAACCAACTGGTCCACGGTAGGTTCCACTGTCTGCTCTTTTGTCAAGGATGTCTTTAGAGGTAAGATTTCCTTATCATTGGCTAATAAAACTCTCATATCGTTGATTCCTAAGAAAGAGAATGTTGAATTGCTCTCTCATTTCAGACCCATATCTCTCTGTACTACTCATTATAAGTGTCTTTCTAAAATTATTGCCCTTCGTTTAAGAGAGGTTATGAATGATCTTGTTTCCCCTTTTCAAACTAGTTTTATTAAGGGTAGGCAAATTCATGATAACATTCTGATTGGTCAAGAAATTCTTCATATTATGCATAGAAATAGAAGTAAAAAAGGTCTTATGGCCATTAAAATTGATCTTGAAAAGGCCTTTGATAGGATTAGTTGGCACTTTTTGAAGCATGCTTTACTGGAAATTGGTTTTGATGATATCTTTGTTAATCTTATTATCAATTGTGTCTCTTCGGTTACTTATAATGTCCTGTGGAATGGTTCTCAGACTGAGTTTTTTGCCCCCCATAAGGGTCTCCGACAAGGTGACCCCATCTCCCCCCTTCTGTTTGTTTTGTGTATGGATAAACTGTCTCACCTGATTTGTGACTATGTAGAGGATGGTCGTTGGCAGCCAATTGTTGTTTCCAAATTTGGTCCTAATATCTCTCACCTGATGTTTGCTGACGATCTGCTTCTGTTTGGGGTGGCTACTGTTTCCCAAGCTGAGAATATGATGAATTGTCTTCAGGAATTTATGCAAGCCTCTGGGGAAAATATTAATCATTCTAAGTCTTCAATTTTCTTCTCGCCTAGAGTTCCTCTCAATTCTAAAAGAGCTATTCAAGATTTGACTAGGATGCAAGCTTCTACTGAAATTGGCCGATATCTTGGTTTCCCCCTCTCTCGAAATAGGAAACCTAAAGATACTTTCCAATTTATTGTTGATCGGGTCAGAAATAAATTGGGGGCTTGGAAAGCTCAGAGTCTCTCTATGGTCGCGTAATTACTTTGGCTAAGTCAGTCATTAGTAGCATTCCATTATATTCTATGCATGTGGCTAAAATTCCTATGAGTATTTGTAATGAGGTTGAGAGGCTCCAGAGGAATTTCATTTGGGGCCACAACGACTCCTCTAGAGGCTTTCATCCTATTGGGTGGGACCAACTAACGCGCCCAAAAAATTACGGGGGTCTTGGTTTTCAAAAACTATCGTCTGTTAATATTGCTTGTGGCTCCAAATTGACTTGGAAGATTACAATTGGATCCAACTCCCTCTGGTCTGAAGTTCTTTCCAATCGTTATCTTCTTCGAGATGGAGATTCCCTTTTTAGTTCTCAACCGGGTGATTCTAAACTATGGAAATTCATCTCCAGTCACAGGGATTTGGTTGATCGCGGTTCAAAATGGCAAATCAGAAATGGTCGTACTGTAAATTTTTTTAATGACTGTTGGATTGATATGGAGGTTAGACTGAAAGATTTATGCTCAAGACCTCTATCCGATATTGAGGAATCTTCGGTGGTTGCCGACTGGTCCTTGAATGGTTTTTGGGATATCCCCAAAATCTCTAATGTTCTCACCCCAGCTGCTATCAATCTGCTAGCTCCCATCTTGCCTCCTAGACCCGATGGAGGAAATGATCTCCTCATTTGGGGAGCTTCTGGTGATGGTTTATTTTCAATTAAAAGTTCTTATTCTTTGATTGAATCTAATCCCCGTCATTTGCAGGATAATATTTTTAAAAGCATTTGGAAATGGAACGAAGCGGAGCGAATAAGGGTGTTTCTTTGGCAATCTTATCTTAATAAACTTCCTACTAATGGTTGGAGAAGCTCCTGGTCAAATTCCTCTGCTGTTTGCAATTTTTGCAATATGGGCTTTGAGGACACTATCCATATCTTGAGAGATTGCCCATATGCTAAGGCCATGTGGTCTAGGATGATACATCCTAGGTTCTCCTCCTCATTTTTTTCTGCTAACCTCCGAGATTGGTATTCTATGAATCTAAACCGTCAAATTGGTTTAAGATGGGGATCACACTGGAAGCTGGTTTTTGGGGTCTCGGTCTGGCAACTCTGGAAATGGAGGAACTTGTCTATTTTTGAAACTAACTTCAAGAAACCTGCTGATCCGGTGGGTACTATTTCTGCTTTATGGAGGAAGTTTACGATTGATTGCCCTTCTATTGCGAATCTGGGCAATTCTGGATATCAGACTTCCGCTGTTTGGGAAAAACCTCCCCCTGGTTGGATTAAGCTTAATGTGGACGGAGCAATGTCCCATTTCTCTTCCAAAGTCGGGCGGGGAGTCTGCGGGATGTCACGGCAAATGGCTTGTCGGTTTCATTAAGGAACTTGGAAGTTGTCATGCAAATGTTGCGGAGGAGTGGGCCATTTTGGAGGGTCTTCATTTGGCTTGGGATATGGGCTATAAGATGATTATTCTTGAATCAGATGCTGAGTTTCTGGTTAATCAAATCCTTGATCCTTCGTATCTAGCTGGCAGCTTGCAACTTCTCAAGATTCGGGAATTTTTGTTCAAAGACTGGCAACTTGTCCTTAAATTCATTCCTAGAACTCAGAATAGGGTTGCTGATATGCTTGCTAAACTAGGAATCTCTAGTTCTTCCTTATTAGATGATTGCCCTCCCCTCTTGAGGACTTGGGTTGATCTTGATGCCTTGGGATTCAATTCCCCTCTTGTGTAATTTCTCATTTTAATGTAGGCCTTCGGGCATCTTTCTTATCAAAAAAAAAAAAGAATATATAGTTTAATTTGAGGGTGGATTTTAGTTATAAATTTAAGAATTTTTTTATTTAATTTCTTATATTTTATCATTTTTAAAAAATTATTTTTCTTAACTTATAAATTGATATATAATCTAATATTATCTAAAAAAATATTGTAAAAAAGTCATGTCACTATTAAGAATTGAGGCTAGTAATTTGAATTTCTTTATCAATTTGAATTTCTTTATCTCCTTAATCTCCCTAAATTAAATAAATAGATCTAACATTAATCTTATACTTTAACGGAGAGAAAAGTGAGGAAAAAATCGGGAGGTACCGTAAGGAGGAAAATTTCCTAAAATAATAATTTTTTTATACTATTTTTAGGAATTTTTCCCTTTATTAGTTATTACTCCTTCTCCCTGATTTTCTTATCCAAATATATAGGCTAAGGATCAAAGGAGTGTCAATATTATTATTAGGAATATCTAATATTTTGTTTCCATCAAAATAATTAATGATTTTTTTTTTGCCTGAAAAAAAATAATGAAATAATGCTTATAATTTACACCTACTTTCAATGTTAATAGAGTTTAGATGAGATAGATATAGATGATGCCTAATTGGCAAAAACAAAAAGATATATAGATGTTGACTGAGTACCATAATTTTCTATCCATATTATTAACCAAGCAGTCATTTAATTTTTTTACACATCATTTGTTAGATTTTGAGTTATATGCACATTACAGTATTTTACTAATAAAGAACAATCTACTTGGGTCCATATTACTGCAATTTCTTATTTCATCCGATTCAACAAAAAATAAGAGCCGATGAGAGTTAGCACAGATGGTAAGGAACGGGCTTAAGTTCCAAAAGGACGAGAGTTCGATTCCCTCTGCCGTTGTGAAAGCTCCTTTAGTAGGTGATCTCGTAAGTCCCTTGTAAGTGCTCAAAGAGCCCTAGGGCCGTGCTTTGACCTTTGTAGGGGATCGGTGCCGAACCCACCTAAACCTTTTTTGTAACAAAAAAAAAACAAAAAATAAGACTAAAGTTATTATTATAACAGTGGGGGGGTTTCCAATCTTGTCCTACATACACTCCCGAATCAGTCTTCGGGCAAAAATTTGTCTCACAATATACAATGCCATCTAGTGACTAGTGTGTTGCTCAGATCTCATTTACACATTTGTTTACTACTGTATTTACTTTTGGACTGAAAAAGTATTTAACATGACACGTTCTCATTATCAACAAACCTTAACAAGACAAAAACTGTGCAAGAAACCATTGATTCCCATATAAAAGCTATATTTGAAGCGATCACAAGAATATCAATGCCCAGACTCCTCACCACATCAGCCCAAAGACCTGCAACAATGATGTGAAGCCTTCTAATGAGTACAAATACATAATAAATATATGGGAAGATAATTAACGTGAAACGACTAGTATGGATGAGAGCAATTAAAGAAAATGATTCAATAAAACATAATTTCTGCAGCATCGACAGAAGGGCATAAAATTTAAAGGTCCTGACTAAAGTTATTTGTTAGTTGGTACAAAAATTCACAGAGCTCTGACAATTACGCTCAAATCCCTTACAAACAAGGCAATGAAGGCATGTTTTCCTGTAATTTTCTCTGAGGAATCTAAGTAAAATGAAAGTCAAAACAGTATAAACTTTCTGAAGAATCTTTACTTTGTTTAGACATCCTGTGCAGCAAGAAAATGTTGAGGACATGAAACATACGGTAGCATATATATTATTCAAAGTTAGATGTCTACAAGACTAATTCAAATAAGTAATAGGAAAAATTGCACCTATGTCCCAAGCAAAAGAAAATAAAACAGAAATGTCTCTTGAAAATCTCAAATTTGCAATGAAGTCCCGTAGGATATTTTTGCAATATATTCCAAGTGTGAAAAAATCCAAAATAACCCTATTGACTATATAGAGAGGGAACGGATAATTGTGTATTCATTAAGGGTATTTTGGAATTTTCACACTTGGGATATATTACAAAAATGTCTTACGGGACTTCATTGCAAATTTCAGATTTCAAGAGATATTTCTGTTTTATTATCTTTTGCTTGGGATTTAGGTGCAATTTTCCCTAGGTAATAATTTGAACAGGAAAATTCAAAGTGCAATCGCTTGGTTGCAATGGTCTTTAAGATCACAGGTCGAATAAACTGCCCCAAGGGTCGAGCAAAACAATGTGATAGGGCGATTGGTCATGTCATTGGATACGCTGAACAAAATTATACAGCCACAGAATATGACATGAATCTTGTTGTTGACACAATTTAGATACCACACAAATTTTCAGTATCATTTAACTGTGTCCTACGGTGCGACACAATGAGCAACTACACTGCATTTAAAATCCAAATTTTGTATGAGGATGGCGGCAAATAGATAGATAAATTACTCCGTGTCTTTGGACTAAAGCTGAAACTCTACGTATAAATACATATGAGAAAATGGCGAAGCATGCAAATTTGACTTTGGTAAGGCTGACTTTAGAGTTCCTGATTCCTGAATCATGATGGGATAGCCGTTCTTTTACTTATTTTAGCCCTAGCAATATTTTATTCGTAGAAGAAACAGCACTTTTTTGTATAATACAAGCCGCCATCTTCGATCATTGATTCTTGGAAAAGGCCTTATATATGACATAATTATTTTCCAAACCAGAAGAAATGCCAGAAATCTGGAAGCCAAATGCATATGAACTCTCCTGACAGCCTATTTTTTTAAATTTAGGAAAACAATAATAATGAACCATAGAGCAAAGAGATGAAAACAGAGACAGACCTACTCAAAAACCATTACTGCGATGATTCTGACGGTTTGGCAGAGGAGGCATGCCAGGAGGAGGTCCAGGTGGGCGGGGCATCCCAGGACGACGAGGAGGAACTTGCGTCCCAGGTGGAGGAGGTGGAGGAGCTCGCGTCCCAGGTGGAGGAGGTTCGTATACAGGAAAAGCACCACCAGGTGGAGGGGGCATCCCAGGACGAGGAGGAGGAGCTTGCGTCCCAGGTGGAGGAGGCGGATGAGCTCGCGTCCCAGGTGGAGGAGGTCCGTATACAGGAACAGCACCACCAGGTGGAGGGGGCATTCCTGGACGACGAGGAGGTGGAGGAGCTTGCGTCCCAGGCCAATGTGGAACAGGGGGTCCTCTTATCATCTGATCAGGAGGGGGTGGTCCCATAGGTCCCCGTCCAAACTGAGGTGGAGGCATCGGGAATCGCGGTGGCGGACCACCTGGGCAAGGACGAGACTGCCCTGGTGGCATTGGCGGAGGGGAGCCTCTTGCCATTGGCGGTGGAGCCTGCCCAGGATACACTGGCATTTGCCCAGGCAAAGCAGCGTGCCGTGGGGGGCGCAATGTCTGGGGCCGCATCATGCCATGAGCAGGACCACCAACACCAGGAACAGGGCCACCAAGGCCAGGCTGAGCATGAAAAATAGGAGCTGTGGGAACCCCCCTACAGGCAGCACGGCCGATAACAGGGCCAGCTAAAGCAGCCACATCAGCTTGGGATCCATCGGGGGGCGGTGGGGCCACAACGGCAAAGGAGACGACCTCGTCACCACGGAGAAGAACAAGACCAAGGGTTCGGCGATCCTCGCGCTCTTCATTGGTCTTCTTGCCCTTGCTGGCTGGGGGTAGCTTGCGGTTCTCGCCACAGTTGCCAAGGACAAGGTTCATGTGGTGATCGAATGCCATCAAGTTACCCACAAGCTGGCGGCCATCTTTAATGGTGTCCCGCATGCGGTAGTTTATGTATTGATTCATCTTCGTATTCCTAGACTTCGTCATGGTGCTTTCTTCCCGAGAATCAGTAAATGATCACTTGAGACTAAGCTTAACTGCATAAAAAGTATATAAAGCCAATCACTAGCAGATTAGAACTAACATTTTGATAGCTTATGACATAACGTAGTACATTTTGAAATTGAATTTCTTATAAATAATATGACAACAGATTAAAATAAGTGCCAAATTAATATAGTTAGGGCACTTCATATAATGCAAACTTCAAACTTATCAATATATTTGTCGTCCAATTTCAGGAATGAAGACTTTGATGAAAAATGGTAACGGTAAAGATCTATATATTTTAATGAATTCCAAGAAAATATACAAATATCAAACAGTTTACAATCAACTGTCGACCTCTTCTTGCTATCTAATAATATTTAGATCCTTTAACCACAATTCAACTAAGCTAAGCCTGAATCTTTCTGATAACTTCAGATGAAGGTTGCCATTTCTTTAGAGATAGTAACAGCAACAAGATGAACCACTTGTGGATAACTAATGTGTGTTTAGATATAAGGGCTGTCAATCCCAACTGCTTCAAATGGGCCATTCTTGCTCTCTCAAGTGTCACTTCTCAATTGAATTGAGAAATGAGAAATTACTTGAGAAATTTTCAGCAACACAATTTCTGGCCAAGAAATTACTTCATCAACATCAGATCATCAGTCTTTTAGCCCTTTGAATTTGATTCTGATGGCTCGCTAGTAAAATAAACATATAATAATAATTATTTACTTGCATAATATATGCCTCAATGTATGGTTTTGTGGAACATTAGAATACGGAGCAAAAACAGCAAGGAATGGTGTTCACTTGGGTTTGCCACTTATCCACAGATTAAATATTCTGTATATTAAAACATTCAATATTATCTCTTGCAAGACATGGATAATGCTCAAAACAAAAATAGATTATTTATGTGAGTGTGTATAGGGAGAGACAAACAAAGTCATGCGTAGGCAGATCCATATCTTAAGGATGGACACATTTAGGTGCACAGACATATTGAAGAACGAATAGCCATTATAACGAAGAGACATGGAGTGAAGAGGTAGTTTTTGTGACTATGAAGAATGGGAACAACCCCATATGCCTTTGTTACAATATGACTTTTTGAGAGATCACATGGTCCGCTCTCTTCCCTTTCACCATACATATAAAGATAAGCATAATTGACAACATAGTTGAAGGTGATATGCTTAAATATAGATGTTTTATCAAGAAAAATTAAAAAAATTGATTGCACCCATAATTTGACAACTTAGTCTTAATTGAAAAATGGAGTCTTGCTAAGTTACCAATAGGGCACCAATGTACTCCAGAGGAGTGCAAAAAAGAACCAAAAAAAGAAAGAAATCAAATTGTCATAAAAAGGACAGACTAAGATTTAAATAGACAGTGTTATAAGGAGGAGCATACTGTGCATGAGAGAGACAGACTAACAAGGTGTATGGGATGTTAAAACCAGAAGAAAAGGCAGCATTATTATGATTTATGAGTGTGTATATGTAGACAAATTTCTGTAGCTAAGATTAGAAATTACAGAATTGCTCAAGTTAATCGGAAGTACATTATATTTTCCAGTTAGTACAACTGTCCATATCTTACTGATTATGTAGGTAGTATTAAAGAAGATCCTAATGCTTGCGTTATCTGCTAAATTTAGATATTTTAGACTCAGTTAGACACAGAATAAGCGTGTATAGAACAAGTGAATCCTTGTTCCAAGAGTTATTTACCTTCTCGAGACTGAGAAGCCGGATTCAGAGAAGACGAATCAGTGACGTATAAAACAGTGTACCACAGGCAGCATATGATCGGGGTCTATAAACGATGGAAACAAAATAAATATTATCATCGAAGAGCTGTGACGAATAAAACTAGCTACATGGCCGACATTCAAATATAGGTTTGATGCTAGAACTGAAAATGTCATTCAGAAAATCACCCAAAGGTAAACTTAAAATTCGAAGAATAGGAAGATAGGAACTCGATGAGCAAAGAGAAATTTCAAACACAACAGATAAAAATAACAAAAGTAGAAGATAAATTCCACAATGCAACAAAATAATACCCATAGAACGAAATACCTCGACCAGAACCAGAGATATTTCACGATGAAACAGAGAGAAGTCGCAAGAACTAGCGGCAAACACATAAAAGAGGATGAGAAAAAGAATATACCTCGACTTAGTGAGCTAGAGACGCAACGCGAGAGAAGAAGCTTACGACGCGTCGGCGATGAAAGCAAATGCGTTAGGAAGCGATGCAAATTACGGTGCTGATTGAAGTTTCGGTTAAGTGTGAGTTGTGAGCTGTGAAGAGCGAGCTAGGCGAGCGAGGGAACTGAAAATAAAAATAGGTACTGTGTTGAACAGTTACTTTTCTGAAGGCGGGTCTTTTATTTATTTAAGCTAAAGGTGTTTAATTTTTATTTTTCTTGTGTGAATCTGTCACTGTTATTTAATTTTGGTCACCAAATTAAAACAAATTGGAGTAAAATGATACTCTCACATTTCGCATCCCTTGTATTTTATCTCAATGACACAAATATTTTGTCTTAATTAAAATATTTATTTAAGAAATTTTATTTACTATTTTTCCTCCTTCAACGTGCCAATAATTTGAGAGTTTTTTCCTTATTTTTATATTTTGTTTATAAAAATTGTTTAAACTACATAAGCCGCTTATTGTTGATATACGGATATTTATTTATTTGATGTAGGTATCATATTGGGAATTAGAACAGAAATTTAAAAAGTTAAGTTAATAGACATAAAACACTTGATTGAAAATTTAATTAATTATTTAATAAATATAAGGTTTAGCGGTTCTTTCATATTTTCTCAATTTCTCTTTTCCTTTTCCTTTTTCATCTTCACCCATTAGATTAACAAAATATGTGGTTCATATTTAAGATTTTATAAAATATTAAATCTAAAACATCCATTTTGATGGAGATTAGAGGCTAATAATAAAAGAAAAAAAAAAGATATGCTTCCTAAATATATATATATATATAGAGTAAATACCCTTTTAGGTCCCTGGAAAAACACGCTCTACCTATTTTGGTCCCTGAGTAAAAAAAATGTCATTTCGGTCCTTTTAAGGGACTAAAAATGATTTTTTGGGAATTTGTGAGTGATTAAAATGCCCACAAAAAATGACTAAAATGATTAAAAGGGACCTTTTTTTACTGTTTAAGGACTAAAAATGACATTTTTTTTACTCAGGGACCAAAATGGGTAGCTCGTGTTATTTCAGGGACCAAAAAGGGTATTTACTCATATATATATATATATATATATATATATATATATATATATATATATAGTTCGCTAAATGTGTTTATAAATGTTTGCATTAAAAAATTTAAATTATAAATATCTTGAGGATTGGTGAAGGATGGGTAGTGAAATTTTGGAAGGAGAGAAGATTGTGTAGCCATGATGCTTTGGATTTACCTAATAGCCTCGAGAAATATGGGCCACGGGTTTCGGTGTGGGTGAAATGGAGAAAATTTCTTGAATCATGTGCTGATGTGCATGCAAATTAAAATCGTAACAGGGTCACGTCGATGTTTGCTTGTTCCAGGTAGGTCAACGCAGGGATGACTATATTCATTGTTCTAAAAAATTAGTGTGATACGTGTTAATACGCAAATAAAAACTATTAATAATAAAAACTGATAAAAATGCTGTGTAAAAACAAAAAAATTAAAAACAGAAAGAAAGAAAAACCTTATTTTCATTTTTTCAAATATTTGACTATGAATGGTGTTGTTTTTGTGATGGTCAATTCAAGATTAGACAAGAAAAATAAAGCTTAAAACTTCTTGTGCATATAATTTTGACGATTTTCCATCTGATGATGATTGTACAATGAAAAATGAAGAAGATTAAAAAGATGTAGACAACTTAGATGTTGATACCCATAATAAGGGAAGCTTGATTGAAGTTGAAGTGAGAGAATCTATGGATAGTCATGATTTGGACATTCCAAATTTTTCAAATGAACTTGATATAAGAGTAAGGGAAGAGGATATTGAGAATACATACAAGTTGATGTGTGTGATTTGAATCAATTGATATAATTTAGGAATTATTAAACTTTATTCTTTTGATGTTTTGGAACTTGGTTGTAGGAGTTGTTAAACTCTTTTTATGTTTTTGACTTATGTTTTATATAGTTATGTGACTCATATCTTTTGAATATGAAGTTGTTCATTGAATTTTAGGTAATAATTTATATTTTTTTACGTGTGTGTGTGTGTATAAAATTTTGTATCTTAATTTTAAGTAGTAAAAACTTTACGTTTCGTATCGTTTATGCGATTTACATTTCTACTATCCTTTCTGTTTCTATGTAGAAACTCGATTTTGACAACATTAACTTTATTAGCTAAGAATGGCATTGCAGTAACAGATCACGTTTCCCTGCACAACCATTGAATAAGTAGGGGGCACTCGTCTCCTGGGATCGAGCGTCTTTGGATCACGTTTCCCTGCACAACCATTGAATAAATAGGGGGCACTCGTCTCCTGGGAGCGAGCGTCTTTGGATATGGACCGTCCATATTTTTTTTACAAGATTTTATTTTTTAAATTTTTGAAGATTTTTTCGGTCTCACTCAATATCTTTATAGTACCAGTTAGTACATTGAAATAATTTTTCAAGATCATAAAGAATTTGTCAATACCTTGACGTATCTTTTAGTACTAGTCAATACCCTGAAAGATTTTTCGGTTCCTAAAAAGATATTTCGAGTGCGAATGATACTAAAAGATACTTCAAAATATTATTGCTTATTTTTAGTACTAGTTAGTATTACAGTATCTTTTAGTACCGAATGGTACTAAAAAGATACTTCAAGCTACTGACTGCTACTGAAAAATACTTTATGATCTTCAAAAATTATTTTAGGATTTTGAAAAAATATTTCAAGATACTGACTGATACTAAAAATGTATTTCAGAATAATGGTTGGTACTGAAAAAATCTTGAAAAATTAAGAAAATGTTATAAAAAAGAAAGAAAAGAAATATGGACGGTGCAGATCTTTAGGCGCTTGCCTAAAGGACTAGCACCGGTGGCGAGCTTGGCATTAAAATTTGGGGGCCAAATAGTGGTAGGGGATTCGGGGTTCGGGCGGCGCCCAAAAATTTTTAAAGGAAAGTTTTATATTCATTAAAAAATGAAAGAATATAAATAAGAAAATAAAATAATATAAAAAAATACACCACAAACATTAGAAGGTTTTAATTTATGTGATTGTGAATCTTTGGTTCAACCATAGACTTCATGTAATTGAACACCACAACATTGGAAGGCAAGAGGTGAGGTTTAGAATGAAAAATCAACAAACTTCATCTACGGGTGTAGTGTAAAATGGGTGAAAGCATACTAAAGAATACACCACAAAAGTAAATTTCAACGATAAGCTAAAAATTTACAGTAATTAGAATGAAATATAGAAAAAAAAATGACAATATTAACATAAATTATATAAGACCCCACATGGAATACAACTTGAATTATAAGCCCCAAAGATATAAAAAGAGGGGGGATTTGGGGGGCCAAAATTTAATTTTACATTATATTAAATTTTTTATAAGAAAATTTCTAAACATTTTTTTTTTTGGGGGGGCCATGGCCCCCACTTGTCCTAAGGAAGATCCGCCCCTGACTAGCACCCCCTGCTCATCCAAAGGACAAGCAGGGAAACACGATCCCTCAATAACGGGCATGTTTGGCGGGAATCTCGTGGTAGGACGGGAAAAGGAACAATAGTAGTAAAATAAGTTGTTTGGATTAGCATTTTTTCAAATGGTTTTTTAAACCAAAAGTTATTGTTAAGAAGAAACCACTAAGACATACTTTTTATAGTACACATGGGCTTCTGCTACCGCCAATCTAAATATAAATCACATTTACAATTTGACTTTTATCCAATCTTAAGTTTGCAAAATTCAGATTAAAAAAAAAAGTCACTTATATCACCATTAATTCAAACATACCGTCAAATTTCACGTCCTCACCATAGTGCTAGTACCTACAAAAGGATGCATGGCTTTTTTAAGAAATTTTTTATGAATTATTTTAAAAAATTAAAGGAGTAGAATTGAATGTTTTTAATTAATTTTTCTTACTTTTCTAGTTTACATCTTATGTTTATTAAAATTTTATAACCACACTTCTCTTATCATCTTAAATCTAGCTTATTAAAAAAAAAAAAAAATCTCCCTCCCCCTTCCTTCATCTTCCTCTGCCAATAACATACTGTTTGTTGATTTTTGTTTCACTATAAAAAAGTATATTTCACTAAGTTACGAATTTATTGATAGGCGTAAAGGTGAAAAATGCATATATGCTTTACCTTCATGAGCGCCCAACACCTAGAACATTTTTTGGATGCAAAAGTGCCTATGTAGTTATCAAATGGGTGCAAAAGTCACACCAGACGTTAGTTGACTAAACGTTGATCGTTAAAGTGTAAGGAGTGGATAATATTGCGCGTAGACGGGAATTGGAGTGGGAAGAAGCCACGTGGAATCTCAATGAATGATTAGGGTAGAATGTAATTTCTTGGAGAAGAAATTGTGGAAAAAAATAGCTGGGGGAACGATGAAATACTGAAATAGAAATTGGGGACGAAATAAGAACCTTAAAACCAAAAGAGGAAGGAATTAGAGGAAGAGAAATCGATGAGCCAGGAAACATGCAAGCGTTAGGGTTTTGTCGATGGTAAAGGACGAGCGATTGGGGAGAAATTTGTGAGCTAGGTTTGAAGTGAACGAGTTGTGATTTAAATGCCGAAGCTCCTGATTCTTGAGTCGACTTCAACGTGGAGAGGGAGGAATTGGCCGAAGCACAGATGCAAGCGCTGAGGAACGAGAAATCTAGAGGGAGGTCCATGGAATCGTCGTCAACGTCAACCACGGGGGGAAATGAGAAATCTGAATTGCTGTAAAATATCAGAAATAATTGTTGTTATAATGAGGTCTCAATTTTTGTTACGATAAGGTTTTGTAATGTATTTCTAATTCAAATTTTTTGAAATTGTAGCCTCTTGAATTTTTGGAAGTTGGTCACGCATGAACATTCATTTCTATACTGTGACTTTGCTAAGCTATTAACTTCTTTAGTTTGTAAGGGAATTTTTATCGATTCCATCTATGTACTTAGGACTCGTTTGTTACGCGAAAGATTTGAGGAAGGAAAGGAAAGGAAGATTAGGAGGGAACTTTAAAAATGTGAGTTGTTTGGTAGACTAAGGAAAGGAAATTAGTTGACGGAAAATAAAATGTTAGGTATGAAGAATTGGGTGTTGGTTAAGTGGGAAGATTGGGTGAAATTCCGAAATTGGCCCTGAACAAAAATGGGAAAAAAAGTTGCTAAAACTGCTTCGAATTGGATTGGCGAGACATGAACGAATCCTAGAACCAAAGTGCAATGAAAATTGAAGTAGATGGCGATGGGGTGTGAAATAGCGCCGACGACTGGCTTCCGGTGGCTACAACGACAACGGAGATGGAATGAATTAGCCCCGGGAAACCACGAAAGTATATGAAAGGAGCTGTGGAAAGGAGTATGAGAAGACAAACAGGGAAGATTAGAACTGAACATTGAACCCAGGCGATGGTATAAAGAACTGAAGAATGATTTTGAAAAAAACGACTGCTAAACCCCTAACCTGTTTGAAGTCGCTCAAAAGGAGTTTGTTGGGTTCGGGAAACAGAGGTGTTGAAGAAGGAGTGAGGAAAATATGGCATTGGTTCATGTGACTATAAAATATTCAGCACAATGAACCAGCCACATCACAATAAAGAAAATGACAACTGTTAAACAGGGTAAGAAAAATTGCAGTAGTGAGGATGAAGAAGAAGACAGTAACATGTATGCAATGGGCCTTATACGAGGATCATTGGTTGCTGTCAAATGGAGTGTACAAGTGAACCAATCCAAAGCACAGACACATCCTTTCGCAATTTTTTAATAATATTCAATGAACTACAGGTGTGTGAAACCAACTAAAATAAAGGAATTTCGCCTTCTGAAATGCTGCATAAGAAGGCAACGAAGAACAAAAATGGGAACTGGACTTGTCAAATGCTGCTGCGAAACAATAAAGTTGAACCAAGACATGACAGAAGCATAAAGCCAAAGCAGAAAACGAAAATAAATGAAGGAAATTGGTCTTTGCAAATGGTGCATAACAGTAAACAGAACCCTGGACATGACATCAACATGAGGCAGAGTCAGATAAATGGCCATAAATGACACCATGTTAACTCTATGGTCCAACGAAATAAAATGAAGGGAATTGGCGTTCTTAAATGTTGTATAAACCATGACGTGATGTTGGCACGATAACATCAGTTTTCCCTGAGATCAGTGGACAGAAACCTTAGGTATGCATATGTTGAATAGGAAATAGCATTCACAACATGTGTTGTGTTTGTTTGTCACAAGAAGCATGTATAGTAAAAAGGAACAACAACAATTTGACAACAACACTTATTTTGCTGTGGTAATTTGTTACAAGAAGCAGGTATAGAAACAGTGACCAACACAACTGCAGTTGGTAGTAACAAGTTTTATACATTCATAATATTGTGAGTACATATCCTGCACCAGGCATATACCAAATGGCCTCAATTACAATACATTGAGTAAATTAAACTTTAAGTGGATGCTACACATAAACTTTATGCCATGTTCATTTTTCCCCGAACCTTTGAACATGTTAAAAATTTTGCGCTGTTGCATATAACCGTGGACTATACACTAGACAGATATAAACACCTGTGTGGGGTAATGCATATACAAAACACAGATCAGTGTCCAAAAATTAGTGACACGTCTGAGTTACCCTTGGCCAATCAAAAAACAGCAATAACAAAAAAAACCCAGCTATGTACTCAACACCGTTACACGACACTACTATGTACTGCTGCTATATGGTCTACTGATTCAGCAAGGTGCGGATCCATGAAAGCTTAAACTCTGGAGGAATCGTTCCAAGTGCCTTCAGAAGTTTTTCAGACGCAAGGATCTTCATGTGGGCAATGTTTCTCTCATTCCAAGTCCTCAACTTGCAGTAGCTCTATGAACAGGGCATCTTCTTTGGCAGCAAGTTCAGCTTCTTTGGTAGCAAGTTCAGCTTCTGTGTTGACATCATGTTGCCTAGCTTGTCAAAAGCAGTACCTATGGTCTTGTCTAAGTGTGTCACTGTATCTCACAAGGCTTCAGCTATGACTTCTGCATTGTTCAGTTTGTGCTTCTTCTTTGGACCCAATGATGCATTAGTTGGATTTATTGGAGTGGTCACAGTTTCATTATTTATTTGTGACAACTCAGATTCATCAGGAACAACATGTGGTGTCTCCGGAAGTTCGTCATCTTCAAGATTAACCTGTTCCTCCATTGCCCCAAGGCACTCTCCTTCATCACCGATTGCCCTGTCCTTTCCCCAAACCATGCATAGAGAGTCAAAGTTTGGCAAAGGTTTGGTTCAGAATTCCTTGTGCTTAGGATGAGTCTGCAATTTAAGAAGTAGATGCGTTTATGAAATTCAAGACACTCATGTGTAATTCATTACTAAAGTAACAATTCCAACACAATTGTGGCATCACATACCTTCAGATACTCTTCCCAAACATCGTCATCTGCAGTGACAAGTTTTGTCTCTGGATCCCAGCCAAATCCAGAGGTGTTAGGCCCATAAATGATGTCATAGGTCGTCTGCCATAGGCGCTTCAATGTCTTTAGTCTGGAGGTGATGTGGGGAGTTGCTTTTATGCCACATCCAGGTAGCTTGGCCTCCATCATGGTCTGCAAAAGCATTCGCATATCCGGATTTGAACCCGTTGTCCGCCATGAACTTTTGGTCCAACCTCAACCCAACAAGGCATTCGACCAAGAGCCTATCCTCAACGGCACTCCACATTTTCATCCTCGAACCACATGCTTGTTGAGATGGATCCATCTAAACAAAACACTGATTAAGATAAAAATATTGCAAGTATCGTTAGTTTAACATAATAATGAAGTAGCAAAAACCACACCACAACACAGACATATGAAAAGATAAAGTTAATTAAAATTTAGATTCACATAGCAACCGGATGTTGTTTGTAACATAAACATATGGAATAAAATGTTAATACTCTTAGCAATACTTGTGTACTACATTATCGATTATCCTTTGTCCAAGAAAGGCGACAAACATCTCATTTCCAACTTGTTCCCTATAATTATTCCAGACATCACTAGTTTCCATAGGAACTACAGACACGTTGTCAACCGTTGCAGGTTCAATGTCAAAGGACTCAAGCTGCTCATCAAGGGGATCTTGAACACTCTCCCGACGAATAAGATTATGGAGCAAACAGCAAGCAACGATGTATCTGTTTTGCAGCCTTACTGGATAAAAAGATGGGCTCCTCAATATTGCCCACCGTAACTTTAGTATGCCAAAGCATCTTTCTATGACATTTCGGGCTGCAGAATGTCGCATGTTGAAACACTCATGCGCAGTTTGGGGTTGATGTCCTTGTCGCCAGTTATTAAGGTGGTACATTTGACCTCTATACGGAGCCAAATAAACCTTGGTAATTATTGTACCCTGCATCCACCAAGTAGTAGTTCCCTGCACAAACAAATAAAAGTTAACGAATAAAAGTAAAAATTAATTTAAACCAACTAACGCACCCTCACATCGGTGCCTAGCGGTACTCTTAGCCCATGTGGTCTCCTCATAGCATCCCTCAGAACCCTCCCATCCATGGTGAGCCTTCCCACTGGGAAAACAAATATAAATTGCCCATCCGGTGAGTATACCCCAAGGACATTGGTTGTTACCTCTCCTTTTCTATTTCGGTACCTCCCCTTGTGTGCTGCAGGGACTTGAACACGTATGTGCGTACCATCCAATGCACTGAGGCACCCCTGAAATGGGAAAAAGAACTTTCACCATTAAGGTCAAACCATACTTTTAATACTAAAAGTTAAACTGCTCACACATGAACATCATGTACATACCTTGAACCACTTCCAACGATGATCATTTGAGTCCTCCGGAATTGGCTCTTGTTTCTTCAAAAGCAATGATTGAAGTCTAATGGTTGCATTGAGCACTAGTTTGAAGTATCTACTTATGGTTTCTCCTGACCTTCAAAACTCAAACTGAATTACTCTGTTCTTCACATGATAAGCCAATATGTGAAGGAACATAGCCACTTTCTCATCAACTAGCATATGGTTAGTTGCTCTCAATCCACCAATTGTGTCTAACGTGTGACACAATTTATCAAACGTTGCCCGGTACATCCTAATTTGGTTGAAGCAAGTGGTGTCACTACTATATATCATCGCCCTCAAATTCACTCTCTTGGCATGGAAATCTAGTCTAAACGTCCTATCTGGTAAGTGCCTCGGTCTACACTGCTCCCACAGCTACTATCATCGTCACAACCATGGTCCTCACTGCTAGTAGCAAAGCTAAGCACCCAGCCAACAATCCAACCATTTCCCGTCTGCGTGGCTCCATACCTATTTCAACCACACCAATTTCCTTTTTATATAGTAATCCACTACTCCTCTTTACAAACTATCACTTTTTAACAGTCAATAATTTGTATCTTTCTTCACATCGGCTCTATTAAAACGACTACTTATATGACCCAACATGACACTCACTGAATTAACGTCCCACATCAAACGTTCGAACTGGGCTGTCTGGTTCGAACGTAATGTTCATTTGCTTTTTCCCCCACATTTCATCATTCATAGAACAACAACACATTGTACACAAACAAACAACACATTTTCATTCATTGCAATTTCATTCAACACTGTGTAAATTGTTTAAAACAGTGTATGCATCTCATTAATACACAGGAATATAAAGAACATTCACACTCGTCTTTATCTCTATCTCTAACGTCGACGAATATAAACCGTGTCTATCTAAAATTGTTTGCATTCAAAAGTGTGTGTGTCTCCCCCCAGGTCGAATGAACATGCCTCCCAAATCTCCTAAACCTACTGGTAAATCACACATTATTTTCTTAGAAATGTACACTGACCTCAAATGCAGCTCTGTTCCCTAGGTTAAACTTCTCCTTCGCCGAAAAATGCCCACTGTTTCTCCAAGCTTCTTCACCGACAACTTCGTCCAGCTCCAGCTCGCGCCTTCGTCGTGCTTTTTGATAAATAGGTACAGTGTTTTCAAGGGGCCTTTTTGTCTGACATTTTCACTCTCCCGACAACATTTTAACATTCCCGCCTCTTTTGGAGGGAAAGCACATTCCAATGGATGATAGAAGATTTGAAGTGGCGGGAAAGGTACTCGACGGAAGATGAGACAAGCAAACACATTTTTTTGGTGGGAAGTCTCTTATTTTCCCTTTCTAGTGCCCTCTTTCCGCATAACAAACAGGTCCTTAGTTCAGTTGTGTCAATAAGTCAAGATGAACCTTTGTTATGAATTTAAGTGGCTACATGTAGGTTCTATTCCTCAATTATTCTGCTCTAGTTCATGTTGATCTTAAGTGGCTACTGTTAACTTTGTTTATCACTTTATAACAAACACAAGTTTAACTTTGTTTCCCATTTCTAGAAAGGACTTTTCCATGTACCAAACATAGCAAGGTATTTCCATGTACTTTGATGCCGGAAACATGGTTCTATATGTGTGAGTTAACTTGCTTTATGTTGATACTGTGATTGTGGTGGTTCCAATGTCTCTTGCTTCTTGGATTGGATAGAAGTTATGAATCTACCCATTATCTGGTTATAACTTCATAGGCCTTGTTCTGCTTTTTGTTGAGCATCTTAGAAGTTGGTTGGCATATACAATAATAACAGATGATATAGCTGAGATGAATTGATGATTAGTTCTTGTTTGCTTGCTTGATGGTTTGAGTTAAGAGCTTCTTATTGATGATGAGAAGGAAGGAACTTGTCCTTTATTTAGTCTCTCTCACCTAGTTCTAAGCTGATTCCTTGCAAAATAGCTGATGTTACTTGTTGGTTCTACAAGTACAATAAATAATCCAAGTCAAAGTTTGAATGAGTAAATAGTTGATCATTAAATAAAGCAGGTAAATAGATGATCGGTTTGAATGAGTCGAGTCAAAGTTTTCTTTCATCTTTTCTGCCTCTGAAATGAAATGACTACACGATCTTTGTCTTTTAAATAATCCAAGTCAGAGTTTTCTTTCATCAGTTTGAATTAATCAAGTTAGGACGTTTGCATTGAAATATTGAACACATGCACGAGAGAATGATTTCTCATTGTTTACTTCTGTCAATATTATAAGTAAGTTCTAACTATCTCATTAGAACTAAATAGAGGTAGTTGAATCACACATATTCACAGAGAATATTAAGATGACAGATATTGACATTCATTAATGACTACCCGATGTTGTCTTATTTAATGTGAAGGAATTGATATGTGTCATGTATTTGTTCTCTGCCTAACTCCAAGAAATAGCTTATGGTACAAGTCACATACTTTAGTTGGAGGGCTTTCATATTTTAAAGTCATAGACAAATAAGAAATATATACATCTCTGTCAAGAAGAAATTGAAATATATTGTGTGTTTTCTTTATGGAAGAGAGGCTCTTTGTGTATATATTCATCTGTGTTATGAACCAATTGAATATAATATAATCTTCTTATGTTATGCACATGTTCTCACTGTGGGTTGTATCATTATATTATTGATTCGTTGTCTCATATTTTTATATTACAGGTTGGGTGCAAAGAAGGATGTATGCCATTGATTGGTGTTGATGGCATCTTCTTGAAAGGAAAATCAAGAGGAATTTTGTTGACAGTCGTGAGTGTTGATGGTAATGACTCATTGTACCCTTTAGCGCTTGGATTGGACTTACTTCTTAGATGATTATTGAAGAGGGCACATGACATGGGTATGTGGACAACGATGTTGATCCACAAACTAGGTTTCCTGTCCCAAACGAAAGGGAGTTAAGATTGTCGCGTGGTTGTACCTCATCCCAACCTAATCAATGTTGCTTTAGCCTCGAGGTCTGCAATGGAGAGGACAACCATGTGTTATAACGTCACAGCTCTTAACACAGAGTTGAACCGAAATCCAGAGGAAAAAAGGCAAAGTGGCTGAGCATACTTATTAGTTTACTAGTTTTATTATATGTATCTGGCTGATCTGCACTTGTAAATCTTTTGGCAACATCCTTGTAACTGTAAAAATGCTTGGCAGCCTGCTTTTGGTTAGTCATTTCACTGTAAAAAGGCTTGGTAGCCTGCTTTTGGTTAGTTATCTTGAAGGGAATTGACACATAGTTATAAATGTGTCTGCCCTGAACCATTTTTTTGAGTATATAATGCAAGCTTTTTGGTTTATGTTAATCCTTTGTCATCTCGACTCTGGTTTTGCAGAAGCTTTGTGCATGCTTTCTGAGTATATAATCCAATTCTTCGTCTAGGTGTTTTATTCATGTTAAAGTTCTTGTTTTATTGATACCTTCCACAATAGCAATCTAAAATCGTTGTGTGTGTGTAACTGAGTATGATGCCAAAATATAACCTTAGTCCAACTTAATTTGGAAAAGTGTCAGAAAAAATCACAAAATAAGAGAACACTTTTAATTCTTTCTTCTCTCCCCGAACTATTTTTAATAAGAGTGAAGGTCGATTTTACCGTTTTAGCATAAGGCTCCTCTTTTTCTTCCATTTAATTTTGTATATTTACAACTGAAAAATTGTAGTTTAAATACTGAGATAAACCTCAAATTTCAAGCTTCTTATTTTTCATCATTTCTTGCGACAACTACATGTGGTGCTCCCATGTGAGTGGTGAGGTTTCTCCCTTCCTCTGGTGAAGGCTTGTGAGGTTCGGTCCTCTGTGTGCAAGTTCTGTCTTGTGGGTGTGTTTCGATTAGGAGAGCTAGCTATTTGGTTTCGTTGAAGTTATGGAGGAAGAGCTGGGCAGCTGGTCTAGGAATCAAAAAGAAGTTGTGCTAAAGTTGGGTCGAAAACGTGAGGAGCAGGGGGGACTCTGGTGGGAAAGATCCTAATTGGTAAGAACCTTAATGTCCCTACTGTAATCTCTTTGATAAAGAAGGTTTGGCTGATTAGTGAAGAAGTAGAGGTTCATGAGCTTGACCGGAGCCAACTTATTTTCTTGTTTCGTTTTCACAATAAAGAAGTCTACTGTATAATACTCAGAGGTCGAACTTGGTCTATACAAGGTCACTTGTTAAATCTTCAAATATGGGAAGACTATATGGTGCTTCCAGATGTTGATTTTAGTAAGGAGCCTTTTTGGCTTCAGTTTCATGGCCTCCCTTTGGAGGCTTTTGATGATCAGAATGCGAGAATATTGGGTGATGCGGTGGTGGATGGTAAAATGGCCCGTAACTTCATTCGAGTAAGGTCCTTGGTTAGTTTAGAGGCTCCATTGCTATCTGGTTTTTGGGTGCCAAGGGAGGGGAAGAATCCTGTCTGGGCTTCTATTCGATATGAGCGATTACAAATCTTTTGTTACCAGTGTGGCCGGATCGGGCATGATGACCGGAGATGCAAGTCTTCCAGTCCAGAGAGTGGCGATGGGGTTAAGAATCAATTTGGTAGCTGGCTGAGTACTCCCGGAGTGAAGACGTTTGATGATATTCTTACGGTATGCAAAGATGGGTGGCCGGAGGAGGTGTTGAAGAAGGGTCATCGGAGCTCTCATTCTTTCCGGCGACCTCCTACAGAGAATAGTGGTGGTCCGTCGGATAAGGCACTCTCCTGGCGGGGACCGACGAGTTCGATCAGCGGGGGTGGTCCGATGTACTGACCACCGGCGATGAGGACTCCCTTTTTGGAGCCGTTGGAGAACCATCGGGCCTCACACCTTCAGCGTGTTGCAGGATTGAAAGGGATGAGTGAGGAGCTTGCTGAGGTGGGCATGGTGTCTGATTGTCACGTGATGCTTGGGAGAGAGTTGGTTGGTGGGACAGTTGGTGGGTCAGGGGTTAAGGACGTTGACCTGGTGGATTTAAAGGGGGAAAGGGAGGTGACTTCGGTGGGGCCGATGCAAGTTGGAGGCATTTTCTGTCCTTTAGTGAAGAGGCATTTACTCAACGAATTGGGGCCAGCTAGTTTGTCTTTGGAGGGGGTTGGGCCTTCAAATGTGACTCCTAAATCTTTGGCCCATTCTGGTGGTCTAATTAAAACTGATTTGTAGGGCATTCCAAGCCCATCCGTGGAAGATCATTGTACAATGAAGTGGAAGGGCCTTGTATTTCAGTGGGGCCTTGTATCAATGAAGTGGAAGGTCCTGATGTTTTTATTGGCAGGAATAGTATTTCAAATGAGGGTGATCATATTTCCTCATGTCCTTCTCTACCTTACAACGTGGAATTTCCAAGGGAGGAGGAGCATAATTTAAATTCAATAATCCATTTCAGTGGATTATCTCCTATTTCAGCTGTATCCGCTGGTTTGAAGGGAATTAGGATCAAAAGGCAACTTGATGATGTTGATGATGTTGGTAAATCAAGCAAGTGTGGGAAGCTGGACTTTGAGTCCGCCGGGAATTTACCTAGTAATAAAGGTATATCGGGGAAAGCGAAAAAGGAGCCTAGGAGGTCCTTTAAGTCAGTTAAAAATTTTCTTCGGCATTCCGGTAATGCTTCGAGACTAGCTACAGTTGATGGAAGTCCTCCTTTGAGTGAGATTAATTTCCCGGAGAGTTGGTTGTTTGTCAGTGATAGTACGGCAGTGGACCATAGGTCTTCTCATACTAACAACATCGGTGGTTGGATGGGACCAACCACCGATGCACCATGAATCTATTAGCCTGGAACTATCAAGGCTTGGGGGTTGCCTTGACAGTCAGGAATCTGAAGGAAGAATGCTTCCGGAAAAAACCCCATTTAGTCTTCTTGATGGAGACTAAATAGAAGGCAAGTGTCGTCAGGAAAGTGAGGCGTCAATGTGGTTTTACTGAAGAATGGATAGTTAATCCTGTGGGAAGAAGTGGTGGCCTAGCTTTATGGTGGTCTGATGTGATTACGGTTAATATCCTATTCTCGTCCTCTAATATCATCCATACTAGCGTGATGTCGGATGCGCTCTCTACCCCATCTTACGTTACTTTTATTTATGGCCTCACTGACGAAGCTGAGAGATTGTTGTGTTGGCATAAGGTCCGGAGGATTAGCCACAATATCAGGACTTCATGGTTAGGTCTTGGGGACTTTAATGATACATTATTCTAACATGAGAAGCGTGGTCGTAGTCCTAAAGCATGGAGGAAGATCCTTAATTTCAAGTGTTTTGTGGCTGATTGTGAACTTGAAGATTTGGGTTATAATGGACCCACTTTTACCTGGTGCAATAATCGTGATTATCCGGAAACAATTTATGAGCGCATCGATAGGGCCTTGGGTAACCTGCAGTTGAGAGAACAGTTTCCATGTCTCCAGGTTTTTAATATTGCCCCGGCCGGATCTAATCATCATCTTCTGTTCATCCAATGTCAATATGAAAGTCGTCAGCAGAGTCGGATCTTTCGTTTCAAATCTGCTTGGGTATCTCATGGGAGTTTTCTTGACGTAATTAAGGGGTGTTGGCGGAATTTTAGTGATCAGGATCACTCGGTACTTGAAGTTTTTGCGAGCAACCTGAAGAGTTGTATGTAGAGTTTAATTGCTTGGAGTAAGGAGTTCCCTAATAGTGGTAAGGCTATTGAGTTATTAAAGACCCATCTGGCTGAGCTGACTCAGGAAGTCCGAACTCTAGATATTGCTAGAGGGATTGCGAAGGTTAAAGAAGATCTGGATAGCTTATTGGAGCGCGAAGAACAATATTGGTGGCAACGATCTCAGATTAACTGGTTGGGCGATGGGGACAAGAATTCCCGCTTCTTTCACATTTCTACTATCAAGAGGAGGCAGCAGAACAGAATCTCGTGTATTCGAAATGATGAGGGCAATTGGTTATACGAGAAGGATGCTATCTCAGATAATATTGCTAACTTTTTTCAGGAGCTGTTTACCACTTCTGGTGCACGACCAATGGATACTGTCTTGGGTTTCATTGAGCCTTCTATCTCATCGGATATGAACCGCAGTCTCTTGTGACCAGTTTCTACAGAGGAGATTAAAGCAGCAACCTTTAGTCTTGGGAGCACAAAAGCGCCTGGACCTGATGGTTTTTCGGGTAAATTTTATCATTCCTCTTGGTCTGAAATTAGTGAGTCTGTTTGTTATTTGGTTAAAGGATTTTTTGCAGGTCATTTGGTGCTTAATGATTTAAATTCAACTAACATTACTCTTATTCCTAAACTTCAAAAACCTGAGCATGTTTCTCATTTTCGCCCTATTGGTTTATGTAATTTCTCTTATAAGATCATTTCTAAAATAATGGCCAATAGAATGCGGCCTCTTCTTGATACTTGTATTTCACAGCATCAGAGTGCCTTTGTCCCCGGTCGGTGTATTCATGATAATATTATTATTGCTAATGAGGTATTCCATTATCTTCGTCGCAAGAAAACTGGGGGTAAGTATGAATTCGCTCTGAAAATGGATATGAGCAAAGCTTATGATAGGGTGGAGTGGAATTTTCTTGAAAATGTGTTGTTAAGATTTGGTTTCTGTATAGAGTGGGTATCTCTTCTGATGAAATGTGTGTGCTCTGTTAGTTTGAATATTTGTTTATCAGGTGAAAAAGTGAGTTCCTTTACCCTGAGCCGAGGAATTCGTCAGGGAGACCCTCTCTCTCCATATCTTTTTATTATTATTGCTGAAGTTCTCTCCATAATGATTAGAAAGAGTCAGGCGGATAATTTTCTTAAGGGCGTCAAATTGAGCAATAGCTACCCAGAACTTACCCATAGTTTCTTTGCTGACGACGCTCTTCTGTACATGCGTGCATCTCAGCGCAATTGCAACCATCTAGCTGATATTTTGAATATGTACTGCACTGCTTCTGGTCAAGTCATCAATCTTGATAAGTATAGTATACTTTTATCCTCTAATGCCCCTGATGATGTTAAAAATACGGTTGGAACTATCTTGGGCATTCTGGTGACAGAGGACCCGGGTAGATACCTTGGTATTCCGAGTATCTGGGGAAAGACAAAGTATCAGGCACTGGCTTATATTCGGGAACGCATTGCTAATAAAATCCAAAGATGGGGTCATTCTCTCCTCTCCTTTGCTGGTCGTGATGTAATGATTAAAGCGGTTCTTCAGGAAATCCCTATCTACCCTATGAATGTCTTCAAGTTCCCAGTCAAGACATGTAGAGAGATTAGCAGCCTTATTGCTAACTTCTGGTGGAGCGGTACTGTTTCTGGTGGAACAACTCACTGGAAAGCCTGAGGGTCTTTAACGAATGCCAAGAGTTCTGGGGGGATGGGTTTTTGAGAATTATCTATCATGAATGATGCTCTTATGGCTAAAACTGCATGGAGATTGCTGATGAATCCCAATGACCTGTGGGCTAGGGTCTTGAAGAGTGTGTATTTTCCCGATGATGATTTCATGAAGGCAGGCAAAGGATACAAAGCTTCGTAGTGTTGGTCTAGCATTTTAGATGGTAGGGATTTTCTCGCGTAAGACTTGTGTTGGGATGTTGGTGATGGTGCTGATATTAGAATTTGGGATGATAAATGGGTTCCCCATGTCAATTTCTCAGAGAAACCTAGTAACCTAAATGATTCTATTATTGCAGAGGGCAGAGTTTGTGATCTTATTGTCAATGTAAAATGGGATCTTAGCCCCATTGATCAGTATCTCTCGCCGGAAATCAAGAGTGCTATTCTTGCCATTGACATCCCCTTCAATGGGCTGGTTGATAAGCTGGTGTGGACTACTGCTAAGAACGGTGTGTATTCTGTGAAAGAGGGGTATCATCATAGTAAAGGGAACATGCTTTATGAGGTTAACAAGGATGGGTCTTCTATAGTTCTCACCTCAACCTGCTGGAAGTACATTTGGAAGATCCAGGTTATCCCAAGAGTTCAACAATTTGTCTAGCGGATCTTAAATAATGTTATCGCTACCAATGCTGCCCTTTATCGGAGAAAGAGATCTCAAAGTAACACCTGTCCTGTGTGTTCTGATGCTGTGGAGACGGTGGAGCATTTGTTTTTTCATTGCCCTTGGACTCGGTGTATTTGGTTTGGGTGTTCTCTTGGAGCTAAGGCTGACGTTGCGAGTGTCTCAAATTTCAACGCTTGGTGGATTCATCTCACAGGTATGCCTCTCTTAAGTAAGCAAAACCTTTCATTAATTTGTTGGATCTTATGATTTATTTGGAAACAACGAAATAATATGGTTTTTAATCATAATGATCCTAACCCTTTTGATGTTATTGAATGTGCGAGGAAAAACAATTTTGATTTATGGGTGAGCTACGATAAAAGGCACAGAAATCCGAAGGGTCAAAGTGTTGGTCCTACTCATCTAGTTTTTTGGTCCCCCCCATCTGTTGGCAAACTTAAATATAATTGTGATGGGGCCTTTACGGCTAACAAGACTAGCGCTGCTATCGGGGCTATTTGAAGGGATCATTTTGGTAATTTTAAATGGGGTTTTATGGATAAGGTGAAATTCAGCTCTGCATTTATGACTGAAGCCTTAGCTTTGAAGAGGGCTCTGATGCTCGTTGTTGATCTCGGGTATGATAACGTTGTTTTTGAAACTGACTGTCTCTCTCTTCTTGAATGTGTTGATGCTAAATCTCCGGATATGATTGATTGGAGGAGTAGGAGTATTATTTTTGATTTTATTCGTCTTTTGGTGACCAAGGTTGAGTTTTCTCTATCCTTTACCCCAAGGGGGGTAATCGTGCCGCTGACCTTATTGCAGCAGATGCTTATAAAGGGGTGTGCTCGATTGAGTGGGTCTTCCAACCAACACCTTCTTTGCTGTCACTTCTAGCCTTGGACTCTCAGAGGGCGGATGTTGTTCCTCATGATGCACCTCTCCCCAATCCCTCATTGAGTAGGGATTGTTTGTAGTTTGTTTTATTTTTGTGTATTCTGTTTTGTTTGTAATTCATAGACTTGTTGTTTCGTATGATGTTTGTTTTTTCCATCTTGTTGTTTCCTTGTTTTGAATTTGGTTTGTATTCCTTTGAAGTTTTTAATATAAGTATCCTTTGTCCCAAAAAAAAACCCCTCAATTTCAACAGCTTCCTGGTGATAGGTTGCACCATCCAGAAGTCACAGTACAAGACTAATAAACTAATGTCTCTACTATTCCCCTGTCTTCCTCCATGTATCTTATATTCATATTGTGTATCCATTTGAGTTACATGGTCTAAAGTCTTGGCGCTAACAAATTATCTAAATATGCTTACAGTACAAAGCCTCTCTAAAACCCCTGTGCTTCCTCTGAAGTAACCTTGTTCCCATAATGGCAGCATACGTTTTCTGTAGCGAAAGGTTTTCCACTACCAATGCGATCCTCATGGTCACATTTTAGCAACGTCAAAATGTAAATTCATCATAAATTACGTTAGCTCTTCCCTCAATGTGTTCAAACTTACTTTCATCTACTTAAGAACTTGAGCAATGTTAACCCAACCCAGCAGCAAGGCTGAAGGCAAAATAGATTTTTTGCATTAGAGCAGGAACAAATCCGACCCATAATGATTTAAAATTTGTTTGACAACCCTTTTGGTCATCACTCCCAAGTTAATTATAATGCAGCCAAGTATTGTTAAGGCCAAGGACGGATTTTAGTGTATACAATGGGGGGCCATGGCCCCTCCCCCCCCAAAAAAAAATTATCCTAAATTTTTAATACAAATTGGATTTTTCTATACATTTAACCCAAAAATTTATATATTAAGCTTAAAAATTTATACATTTGGCCCCCCAAAAATATTTTTTCTTAAAAATTAGTTGATGAGTATACATTTGCCCCCCCCAAAATTTCTTTCAAGGTCTGTCCCTGGTTAAGGCATAGTTGGGTACTAGCAAAAGATAAGCGTAACTCCAACATCAAAATCGTGACAACAATTTGATATAATGTCCATAATCATACTGATGATTGAAAACAACACTCTGAATCAGGAGCGACTGGGTCGTCCAACAAACACCACCTTCCTTCTCCGTTTCTTGTTTCCCCACGTGGTTGACGTTGACGACGATTCCACGGACCTCCCTCTAGATTTCTCGTTCCTCAGCGCTTGCATCTGTGCTTCGACCAATTCCTCCCTCTCCACGTTGAAGACGGGTCGAGAATCAGGAGCTTTAGCGTTTAAATTACAACTCGTTCACTTCAAACCTAGCTCAAAAATTTCTCCCCAATCGCTCGTCCTTCACCATCAACAGAATCCTAACGCTCACATATTTCTTGGCTCATTGATTTCTCTTCCTCCAATTCCTTCCTCTTTTGGTTTTAAGGTTCTTGTTTTGTCCCCAATTTGTATTTCACTATTTCGTCGTTCCCCCAGCCATTTTTTTCCACGATTTCTGCTCCTCCAAAATTACATTCTATCCTAATCATCCATTGAGATACCACGTGGCTTCTTCCCACTCCATTCGGCGTCCACATCAGCAATATTATCCACTCCTTCCACTTTAACGGTCAACGGTTGGTCAACTAACGTTTGGTGTGACTTTTGCACCCATTTGGTAACTACATAGGCACTTTTGAACCCAAAAAAAGCTCTTGCTGTTGGACGCTCATGAGAGTAAAACACATGTGCATTTTTGCACCTTTACCCTTTTGAATTTGATCTAACTAATATAATAAAATATCAATCCCTAAGTTACCAATTTGTAAGGTGTAATGACCATTTTCACCCGTAGAGCCTAATAGTAGAAATATCACTAGTAAATTTATTTCTAAGTGGCCGTTTGGGTTAGCGGTATAAGCTTTTTTTTAAATGAATTTACGGTTTACGAGGTAAATATATGAGAGGATTTTTTATCTTGACTTACGTGAACGTGTTTTTCTAATGTCAACTCAAATATGTACAAATTGATTCAAATGACTGGCCTTACTTCAAGGGATTTGGCTTGCATCCGCTGCAAGCTCCTGTCCGCTGCGTCCACTGCGTCATTTTGACGCAAAATTGTGAAGCTTTGGCCTTTTTCTTTAAGGTACTGACGAATACTAAAAAGATACTTAGAATACTGTCCGAGGCTGGAAATATAGTTCATAATCTTGAAAAAAATATTTTAGGATCTTAAAAAAATATCCTAAAGTGTATTTTTAGTACCAGTCAGTACCCTGAAATATTTTTAGGATACGAGTGACTAGTACTGAAAAAATATGGGTTAAGGTGCAAAAATACACATGTGCTTTTGTCAGAGGAGCGCCCAGTAGCAAGTGTTTTTTTAGGTGCAAAAGTGACTATGTGGTTATGAAATAGGGGCAAAAGTCACAGTAACCGTTAACAAGTAGGACGTTGACCGTTAAGTTGGAAGGTTTGACTAAAATTAATGACGTGGACGCTGACTGGGAAAAATATAATTTATTTATCTGGAGAAAATATAATTAAAATATGTACTCATAATAAAAATACCAAAATAGCTTCAAAGCAGACATGCCTTTTCAACTTCCAACCCAAATTAACAGTCGTGCACTGCGTTCATAACGACCACCGTTGTCGCCGGAAACACAACTTGCCGAACACATTCAGTGTGGCATCAGAATCCTGGGAGATCGCGGGAGTAACAGTGAAGAGAACGAAGGAGGAGGATTTTTGGGTTGGGTTGGTTCAGTGGTGAGTGCGGATCCACTATTATGGGCGAAAATAGGAGTATCACAAGAAAAACAAGAGAAACCCAGAAAATATAGAGAGAATTGGAGCATTACACCATGAGATCACCAAACGAATACCTTGTTAGAGGCTAACTGAGCGAAGGCATCAAACAATCCGGTACGTTAATTTCATGGATCAAGAACACACAACAAGAAGTGCCCAAAGGATTCTGACTTGTCTCCTCTGTTCCACAATTTTCCTGACTCTCAGAGGCATTTGATCGAACAGGTGGAGGGTGATTCTCATCTTGATCGAAACCTAAGTTCCCGTCGGCGGGTAACAACAACCCGATTAGTTTTCCACAACGGATGGCTTCTTCCTTTAGCTTCTTTTTACGGATTCTCTTCCGTTGAGCCCTGGTTAGCTTTTGCAAGTCAGATTCCTGTTCTTCCTAGAAGCTTGTAGATGCATTCGCATAGCCATCCAAAGTATCTACAGGTTATATAATTTGATAGAAAGAGAAGTTTGGTGATCATTTGAGAATATACTAATTTCTATTGAAACAAAATTAGATATGGGTTAGAACCTGGAATAACATCAGAATGAAACCCTATGATGGAACCCTACGAGGAACACTACTTGAAGGAGATCGTAGCTTAAACAGAAACAACAAGTAGAAGGAGCGGTCTTGTCTATAATCAAAATTGGAGCAATCAAAATCACACAAAAAAAAAATAACAAGAACCTAGAACAATGAAAAGATCTTCCCTCGATAGAAATCGAAATCAATGTCTATAATCGAAACCATAAAACCATATTAAACCATCTCGAACGTGAACGCAGATCGCGCGCTCGCTACCGCTAGGTGTAGAGATCAAAGAAACTTGCAGATCTCGGAAGGAGATCGAAGACGATGTCCACGCTACCGCTCGTCATTCCGGTCATCCACATCTCCGCCGTTGTCATCCCTCGTCACCGTATACAGCCATCGAAGGTATCTTGCACGGAGGGCTATTTGGTCTCTCAATGTCCAGTTCCATGGAGCTCCCGACACTTCCATGGGTCAGGGACTCAGGGTAAGGAACCCACTTCCAGATCTCTGAGGGTAATCGACGGTGAAGACATGGGCCAAAATCTTAGATGTTAGACAAGAAGTTGTGGTCAAACAGGGTAATCAACATCAAATAAATTATATTTTCTCAAATAAATAAATTATATTTTTCCCGAGTCATCAATTACTCATCCATTTGGGTTCCACTTGTCTGCTACACAGTCCTAGTCAACGTCCACGTCATTAATTTTAGTCAAACCTTCCAACTTAACGGTCAACGTCCACCCTGTTAACGGTTACTGTGACTTTTGCCCCTATTTCGTAACCACAGTCACTTTTGCACCTAAAAAAACACTTGCTACTAGGCGCTCCTCTGACAAAAGCACATGTGTATTTTTGCACCTTAACCCGAAAAAATACTATCTTAAAAAATTATTTTAGGATTTTGAAAAAATATTTCTGGTTACGTACTAAAATGATACTTTAGGATGCTGACTAGTACTGAAAAAATATTTCATGATATTTTAGGATCATAAAAAAAATACTTTAGGGTACTGGTACTAAAAATACACTTTAGGATATTTTTTCAATATCTTAAAATATTTTTTCAAGACCATGAGGTATTTTTCCAAGATCTTGGTTGGTATCATGAAGTATCTCTTTAGTATCTATTACTACCCTAAAATATTTATTAAAAAAAAGCAAGAGCGTCACAATTTTTGCGTCAAAGCGACGTACTTTGACCGCAGCAGATAGGAGCTTGCCGTGGATGCAAGCCAAATCCTACTTCAAGGCCCTTCTTATTTTTCTTGTGAATTACTGTATTTGCATTGTAAATTTCTAAATGCTCCTTGTTTACTTGTTAATGTATACCTGTTTGACCTAACTTATTTTTAACTTATTTTCCACTTATAAGTATAAGCTAGACCAAACAAGATTTTACGAGTCCGTTTAGATCTTTTATTTTTAAGCTAAAAGTTACTTTTAAGTTAAAACTAAAAAAAAGAGTTTTTTACAAAAAACTAAAAGCTGTTTGGTAATTATATAAATTTTTTAGCTTAAAAGTTACTTAAAATTTGAAATTAAAAATAAGTTGTTTAACAAAATTTTTGTCGTAAGCACTTTTTCTAATAAAAATTATCATAAAAGGTATATTATAATAGGGTGGTGGTAGCAGCGACATAGGTGGTGGTTGTGGCGGCGGTGGCAGAGGTGGCTGCGGTGGCAACAATGTTCGATTGAGAGATTACGGGTTCTTTTTTTTTAAAAAAAAAAAAAGAGCTTATGAAAAGAAGAGCTTAAAATGAGGAGCTTATTTTTAAACTCTTTTTTCTTCATTATAAAATAAGCTCTTATAATTATAAGAGCTTATGTAATTAGTTGGATATTTTTTTCCGACTGAAAAAAAAAATAGATTTATATTTAGACTCAAGTTGTTAGAAGATATTTTTTATTATATTTTATATATTGAAATCTGATTAGATATAGATAACATAATCCCATAAGTTAATCTCAATATTTTTTTTTGTTAACTATAATCTCAATCTTTTAAAATCATTAAAATAATTTTTAATTATTATTTATTTATAAGAAATTCTATTAGCTAATCTCAACCGTATTTAAATTAACATAAAATATAAAATGATAACAATATAATCTAAAATTTAAATCAAATCAATCTAGTTAAATATCATCTATAAAATCGGTATTTACGTTGAAAACAGAGGCAGAATTACAATTTACTTTTTTGCTCGAGCAGAATTACAATTTACAAAGGCCATCAAATTCCTTGTGGGATCATACGAGCACGTACGACTAAGGTCTGAGACATCGTCGCGGGACCCACCTAGTGACCGCACCCGCGCTACACTGCTCTTTGCGCATATCACTGCTCTGCTCTCACGCCTGTATGTATCTGTTTTTTTGTCGCCTCTTGTATACATTTAGGCGTTGAAGGAGCCTCCTTCTTCCCCACGCAAAACCCTTTTTTAGTTAATATCTCTCTTTCATAAGGTTTCTTTGGCTTTATCAGTTTACCTTGTTTATGTTTATCACTGGTTGTCTGCGGTTTTTGTCTTTGGTATTTTGTTGTTTTCCCCCACTTTTTTGTTTGGTTGAATGCCCTTGCTAGCTAATGGTGTTCTGGAAATGTTCTCTGTGTTATCTCTGATACGTCGTTATGTTATATACCCTGTTTTTTTTCTCTTTGACTTCTGGTTCTCTGGTTATTTTTTTGGATTTTTTTATCGATGAAGTATATATTGCGAAGTATATTTTGTTAAAAGTCTGACGCTTTGACTGCCTTAGTTTGGATTTCTTTTTCACTTCTTTAAAAAGACGCAAGAGCTCTTTAAGAGCTTTTTGAACAGGTCTTGCCATTCTGGGTTTTCTCTGGTGTATAGCTACATTTTCCTTTTCTTCCTCCTCCCAACTTGTTGTAGGCCTCTCTTGATTGTAGAGTTTCTATTCTGGAAATATTCTGCATGTGTTACCTCCTAAGGTCGTTAGGCATATATATACTCTGTTTTCTGTTCTTTAAGACCCTCTGGAACAGGGTTTTTACTCTTCTCAGCCTTTTTTGCTTGCTTTTCTGTTTTCCCTCTGTTTTCCATTAAGTTCATAGCCACATTTTCTTATTTGGTTCTTTTATAGTAAGTAACATGTCTTGGATCTTCATTGCAGAGATTTTGTTCTCGTAATATTACTTGTTATTTCTGTTAAGGTCGATATGTATATATACTCTGTTATTGGGCTTTTCTTATTCCTGTTGCTTATATCTATTTCAACCATTTCTTGTTTGGGTTTGTTATCTATAAAAGTATCGTTCACATTTCTCTTCCTCTTTTATTGTAAGCCGTTAAGAGCTTTAGAACAGGGGTACAGGTCTCTTACACTGCTTCATGCCTTTTATATGCTTTTTTCTCTCACATCTTTACACCTAGAGTTTTTTCTTATTCTTTGTCTGGTTTCCCATTTGACTCTTTGTCTGCATTGCAAGTATTTATAACTATGAACAATTTTGATCTTATTCTTGAGCAGCTCTTAAGAAATGGCTTCTTCCCTTCCAAACAAGGGAACTGATAAGTATGGATCACTTTTACCTCCTCCACCTACCATCCGTCCACAAGTAGGATTAGAGAAAGCTTACTTGCCTAGGGAGAAACCATCCGATAGACAACTCTCGCCTATGGCCAGGCGTGGTTTTGGATCCAAGGGACAAAAGATTCAACTTCTGACTAACCATTTTCAAGTTAGCTTGGCCAAGAAAGATGGCTTCTTCTATCACTACACTGTATTTCCTCGCTCTCTATCTCCATTTGAATTTTTATATAGAGCTCTCTCTTTTGCTTCAGCACATGTGTTGAATCTATATTCTTGATTCCAGATTTGACAATGTAAGTTTTGTTGGTGTAGGTTGCTCTCTTTTATGAAGATGGACGTCCTGTGGAAGCTAAGGGTATTGGGAGAAGAGTCTTGGACAAAGTTTATGAGACCTATGCTTCTGAGCTGCAAAGCAAGAGTTTTGCATATGATGGAGAGAAGGCCTTATTCACTATCACTTCACTCCCACGTAACAAGCTTGAATTCATCATCGTTCTAGATGAAATTTCATCAAACAAGTAAGTACCCATTTATGATCTGATTTTTTCTAATCAAAACTTGACAGCAAATAAACAACTTCACCAAAGTGCTGTGTTCTGATATATTTCCCCACTTTGTGCATTCTATATTTTTAGGGCTGGAAGGAATGGAAGCCCGGACAACACAGAGGGAACTGATAAGAAGAGAATGAGGCGTCCATATCAATCCAAGACATACAAGGTGGAGATCAGTTTTGCAAGAAAAATCCCTATGCAAGAAATTGTAGATGCATTGAGCGGTCGAGAATCTGATCATCACCAAGAAGCAATAAGGGTTCTCGACATCATATTAAGGCAGCATGCAGCAAAGCAGTATGTTATAATCAGAACCAAAAACTTGTTCAGTTGTATTTCATTGCTTGAACGTTTGCGTTAACCTTTCCTTCCTTCTGGTTTTCTAGGGGCTGTCTGCTTGTGCGTCAATCATTCTTCCACGACAGCGTGGGAAATTACAGAGACATTGGAGGCGGTGTTCAAGGTTGTCGGGGTTTTCATTCAAGTTTCCGAGCAACTCAAGGGGGTTTGTCTCTTAATGTTGGTGAGTTTATCACTTGAAATACCTGGGAACTTATGTTCATACGTCATGTTTCTCTATTACTGATATTTGGTATTTGCTTTAAAGATGTGTCAACAACATTGCTTCTTAAGCCTGGTCCAGTCTTGGACTTCCTCTGCATGAATCAAAATGTTAATAATCCCGGTTCGATTAATTGGATCAAGGTAATGTTATTGAAATTTGAATTTTCAGGTATATAAAATTAAAAAAGTAAAGTTTCATGAATAATATCTGATTAATTTGACATTAATTTCAGGCAAAGAGGATGTTGAAAAACCTGAGAGTCAAGGTTAACAATATGGAGCACAAAATCACCGGATTGAGTGCTAGGCCCTGCAAAGATCAAATGTAATAAGCTTTCTTGTGCTTTCTATATTGTTCAACATTTGCTTGATATTTTTTATTTATTTAGTTCCATGTATAAGATTTTCTTGGTTCTTAACGTAGATTTTCCTTAAAGCAAGGAAGAGACGCAAATGGTGAAGTGAAGACAATTGAAATAACGGTTCTTGATTATTTTGAACACCATAAAGGCATCAGATTGCAACATTCAGCTAATTTGCCATGCATCGACGTTGGCAAGCCAAAGAAACCTTCTTATATTCCAATAGAGGTACTATTATATTCCACAAAACTGTGAGGCCATAATGAAACTTGTAAGGGTGTTCACAGAGCTTCATTGGGCAATACACACAGATACTTTATTTTTTAAAAACCTATTTATGATGGTAGACCACACGATTTTATGTACAAATAGTGTATATCTTATTCACTTTATTAACATCATAATTATCATTGAGATTTTTTAATATTTCATTCTTTTAGTTTTATTTAAAATTTAAAGTTGATTTTTTTGACTTGATATTATGTACAAATAGTGAATTGTCATTAAACATTCATAAATTATAATTTTTAAAAATGTTATTTTTCCTATAAAATAATGTATTTTTTTATGAAGGTAAATTATATTTTTGTTAAATGTATGAGTGCATATAGATGGCAAAATTTTTATTGTCACTTATGACACGTGTTCTTTTGCAGTTCTGTACATTGGTCTCATTGCAACGCTACACTAAGGCCCTTACCAGTTTACAAAGAGCTTCGGTTGTGGATGTTTCAAGGCAAAAGCCCCAAGAACGAATGACATCTTTGTTAAACGTATGTTTTGACTTTGTCACATTTCTTCTTCTTCTTCGGCCTGACTTGTCACATTCCACCATCTGACATCTTATTTAAATGTTGATAATGCTCTTCTTTCAGTCAATAAGAAACAGCAGATATAATGATGAGCCTCTACTTCGTTCTTCTGGAATTTCGATCGACTCTGCCTTCACAAAAGTTGAAGGCCGTGTCCTGCCAGCTCCAAAGGTATGTGTTTCTATATGCTCATTGATAAATTAGAACGTAGATTCACAACAATATTCAATTGAACTAGATCTTATATTAACGACCAGACCAGAGCTAGTATTACATTATTTGTCCCTTATTTTAACAAAACAGAATCTCTAACAAGTTAAATCACCCTACAAATTCCATGTAACACTCATCCTCTGAATTTAGCATTTTTCTTGTGGCTTTGATACAACTTCTGATAATACCAATATGTTGCTGCATGCAGCTCAAGGTTGGCAATGAGGAGTTTTTTCCCAGAAATGGGAGGTGGAATTTCAACAACAAGGTTTGCCCAAGATTATTTTGTCACTTTTAAATTCTGATTTAGTCAAATTCAATTCAATACAGTTGGTCTCACAGAATAATAACCATTATGTTTCAGCATCTTTTCCAACCAATGGTGATTGATCGTTGGGCTATAGTTAACTTCTCAACTCGTTGTAATATTAAGTATCTTATTGAAGGCCTGCGGAAATGTGCACACACGAAGGGGATGGTGAGTTTTTCATAGTGCTGTTTGTTTGAAAGTTCCAATTTGAAAATTCATATGCATCTTACTCTTTTTTGCCCCACTTTGTGGTAGTTCTTGAAGGATCCATTTAAAGTGTTTAATGAGGATGTGCACACGAGTCGTAAGCCGCCTACTGTCAGAGTTGAGGAATTTTATGCAACTGTGCAGAAGCAGTTGCCTGGGTTCCCACAGTTTCTATTGTGCATTCTCCCAGAGAAGAAGAATTCTGATATTTATGGTATTTATGTTTACCTAGCTTTCATTTTTTTATTTACTTATATTTGAGACTCATATAAGCATTGAGTGGATTTTATCTTTAACTCTCTAATTACTTTAATCTGGAGGTCCTTGGAAAAGAATAAATCTTGCAGATGATGGAAAAGGGAGAGGGGTTGTTACACAGTGTATTGCCCCGACAAAAATGAATGATCAGTACTTTACCAATGTTCTGTTAAAGATTAATGCCAAGGTATTTAAGATTTGAACATAAAGAAATTTGTTTCAGCTTATAACAGTCCTTGAGTGGTTATACATCATTTTAACTTTTTTTTTTTTTAATGCAGGTTGGTGGGATGAATTCCAATTTGGCAATGGAGCATTCACATTCTATACCTATGGTTTCAAATGTGCCTACCTTAATTCTTGGGATGGATGTCTCACATGGCTCTCCTGGTCGATCAGATGTGCCATCTATTGCAGCAGTAATGATATTTTTAGCTTTAATCAAGTTTTTTCTATTTCAGTTCCTGTAAAACATGTTGGTCTTTTATTGTGTTTAGCCTCATCCAACAACATGGGGCCTTCACAATCACTAGCATACCTGTATATGAGCGGTATGAACTTAATTTTTTTAAGTTTCACATTTCTTAGTGATTTTACTCTTGAAAATATTTAGGTTGTTAGCTCAAGGTGTTGGCCTCAGATTTCTCGTTATAGAGCATCGGTTCGTGCTCAGTCACCAAAACTTGAAATGATTGCTAATCTATTCAATCCCCTTTCTGATATTAAGGATGATGGTATTTTTAGGTGAGTATTCTTTATTTGAAGCTACCTGCTTTGGGTCAAAGTGAAGATTTTGCTCTTCTTTTTTAAAATTTTTAAATTTGTGTGTGCTTAATTCAATCCCTTGATTTTGAATTTTATAATGTTTTACTTTTTAGAGAGCTGCTTGATGACTTCATTGAAACTTCCGGAGGAATGAGGCCTGAACATATTGTCATATTTAGGTATAAACTTCAATGAGTTTTTTAGGATATTGATTATAATTATTTGGAATATTTTCTAATGTGACAATTGATATCAATTTATCAATTTTGGAAACTTTTTATTTCTCTAATTTTTAATTTTTTAGTTGCTAAATACAATTTTTCTTTATTTGGAATTAGGGATGGAGTTAGCGAATCACAATTCAATCAAGTGTTAAACATTGAGTTGAGTCAAATTATTCAGGTAACATATTAGTCAATATTTACAATTATGATAGTCTTCATCATGTTTAAAATTCAATTAAATGCCATTGAAATGGAATTTTCAGGCATGCAAGCACTTCCAAGAAAGTTGGGACCCAAAGTTTACTGTGATTATTGCCCAAAAAAATCATCATACTAAGTTCTTCCAGGCCAATGCTCAAGAAAATGTTCCACCAGGTTTGTCCCTTGAATTGCTCACACTCTCCATTTAATCATTTATACAACTAGATATTAGACTCTATGCATTATAAAAATTCCAAGCGCATAACAATACACCTTTTGCATTCACAACTTGTTATTAATTTGATATATTTTTAAATTTTAGATCTTACCCCTTATGTTGTTGCAATTCACTTTTTTTTTTCCAGGCACTGTCATTGATAATAGAATCTGTCACCCTAAAAACAATGATTTTTACATGTGTGCTCAAGCTGGGATGATTGTAAGTATACCCATACAAGTAGATTCAATTAATTCTTGAGCAATAAAGTTTTTTCATATGTAGAGGAAATTACAACATTCACTTATCACTTTGTTTTTGTATAGGGAACAACTCGACCTACTCATTATCATGTACTACATGATGAGATTGGTTTCTCTGCTGATGGTTTGCAAGAACTTGTTCATTCTCTTTGTTATGTGTAAGTTAATCATTGTTATTTTGCTTTCAATCTGATATAATTAGCTTTCATGCATGGGAGTTAGATAGTCTTATAAATCAACCATTAGATTTTATCTGAATGGTTCAGATACAGATAGGTCCTTGTCCATATGTGACTGACATATTGTGTTTGCTTTTTTGGCAGATATCAGAGGAGCACAACGGCTGTATCAGTAGGTAAAATTTCTTCTGCCTTTCCAGATATATCTTTGTTAGTTGGTAATATTGATCTCATTAACAAACTGAATGCTAAAAATCTGAGTGTTATTGCAGTTGCCCCAGTATGTTATGCCCACTTAGCAGCAGCACAAGTGGCACAGTTTATCAAGTTGGATGAATTTTCAGAGTCAAGTTCTAGCCATGGTGGACTCACTTCAGTTGGTACACCTCAATTGCAAGAGTTGCCACGTCTTCATGAACGAGTCCGCAACTCCATGTTCTTCTGTTAGAATTTTTGGCCAACTTAAGTAGTAATGTAGTTAGCATTTAGCAAGCTATAGGCAAGTGCTTTTACAAAGCGCAGTTTTTGAATAGGATTTTGACTGTCTTTATGTATGAAGAGGTTGTTAGCATATTTTGATTCTGAATTATGGTTTTATCGATGAGGAAATTTTAAACGAGACATATGAACACCCAAAACGATGAAACAATCTTGTGCTATTATTTTGCATGCAAAAATCCTTGAGTCCTGTCTATTCAAATATAAGTCTAATTTGAAATATTGTGAGACGTGACTCTTAATTCCTTAAATAGCAAACTACCTGTAATCCCAACATCGATCTACGCTCTTAATCCTATTCATAAATAAGTATTAAGGGCACTAACGCCTTTTTGCCATAATATGTATATTCCTCATTGCCCCCATCCCTTCTCTGTCCTTTTAGAATTTTAGTGGGCTTCTCTAGGTTTCAGAATTTCAACTAGTATTTAAGTGTCATTTTCACAAATAGTTATTACCTTAATTTTTATTTATTTTTAAATAAATTTGTATAGATAGAAATGGGATTAGGGAACTTAAGAAGATGAATGATCAAACTTTGGGATCAACCTAAGTCTGCCATGTAACTTTCCTACCATGATCCTTTAGTTTGATATTCGTTTAATATTTATAATATGAACGTTTTCTTTTAAGATATTAATATATTGACCTTCGCTCCAAAAAAAAAAAAGGATTAGGGAGCTTAAGAAGATATTCTTGTTTTTTTATTGCTGCACTTTTTCTGGGAGTGGCTACGGTCCACTATAGTGGACCGTCCACAGCCCTTTTTTACATTAAATTTGCACCTCATGCGATAATTTTTTTTAAAAAATTTACACCGTCTAAATCTTCATCCGACGGCTCAGATGAGGAAGAGGATGGGAAGAGAAGAGGATGGAGCCAGATCCACTTTTTCTTTGGGCTCAAGCCAACCAAAACTCAAATCGCCAAAAGAAAATAAAAAATAGTTATTACCTCAATTTGTATTTATCTTTAGGGTATGTTTGGTTTGAGGGAAGGGGAGGGGAGGGAAGGGAGGGAGAGAAAAAAAAAGGAGAGGAGGGAAAAAAAATTTAAAATTGAGTGTAGTGGGGCCCACCAGTTTTCCTCTCCCCTCCTTTTTTTTCTCCTCCCTCCCTCCCTCCTCCCCTTCCCTCAAACCAAACATACCGTTAGTGTAAATAGAAACGGGATTACGGAGCTTAAAGGGATAATTTCTTTTTACCGTTACACTTTTTCTTTGGGTCCAAGCAAACTCAAACTCAAACCGCCAAAAGAAAATCAAAATAGCCTGATCGAACGCTCCTGGCTCCATCGATCTATTTAAATCTTCCCTGGACCTGAACGAAAGCAGAGGTGGAAGAATGAATTTTTGTTTTACCGCGTCGACTTCTCTTCTCTCTGCTTTGAGGTTTCTTTTCCGGCCTTTTATTTTCTATTTTGCATTTTTCTTCCTCGGATAGTTAGGGTTTTCGATGTTGCGTTGATATTTCTGGTGTTTGATTGTTACTTGTGATTGTTCTTCTTCTCTTCCGATTGTTGTGCTTTGATTAACTTTTTTCTTGACCCTTGTATGCCTCAAGGGTGAGGCATTTTTGTGTGTTTTCGATTTAGTTTCTGTGATTAGTTCATTCCTCTCCACTCTCTGAATTTTTTAGTTTGTTCTTAGTCTCTGATTTTCGATGTTGTGTTGATATTTCTGGTGTTTGATTGTTACTGGTGATTGTTCTTCTTCTTTTCCGATTGTTGTGCTTTGATCAACTTTTTTCTTGACCCTTGTATGCCTCAAGGGTGAGGGATTTTTGTGTGTATTCGATTTAGTTTCTGTGATTAGTTCATTCCTCTCCACTCTCTGAATTTTTTAGTTTGTTATTAGTCTCTGATTTTCGATGTTGTGTTGATATTTCTGGTGTCTGATTGTTACTTGTGATTTGTTCTCCTTCTCTTCCGATTGTTGTGCTTTGATTAACTTTTTTCTTAACCCTTGTATGCCTCAAGGGTGAGGGATTTTTGTTAGGTTTTTCATGTGCAGTCCACTAGTAGCTTTAAACTTGAATCTGATGTCATGTGTATGTTTTCGATTTAGTTTCTGTGATTAGTTCATTCCTCTCCACTCTCTGAATTTTTTAGTTTGCTTATTAGTCTTTGATAGATAAAATAACAGGGTATGAATCTGTTAGCTATAATTGAGAATTTGAAGTTTTGTTTTTAAAGCTTGTATGCCTTAATGGTGAGGGATTTTTGTTTTACGGCAAGCACTTCTCTTCCTTTTGTTGCTGGTTCTACTTTTTATAAAGTATTCTTTAGGATCTTATCTGCTGAAGTTTAAACTTAAATGAGTAAACTCTCCCAATTGTGATATTTATCATGAAAGATGCCTGAAAGTATATATGAGGATATGATATTGAATATCGTGTCTGAATTCTGCTGATTTTTAATAACATTCTCACCCGATTATAAATAGATTGGGCTTTGGCAATTTAAGCAATGAAGCAGAATAAGGTTTCGCTGATGTGGAAACTGTTAAAAAATCTCAGGTATGCTCATAACTGTTGTCTGAGCTATTACATTTTTTTATTGTTTTAAAAATGTTTCAATTTTCAATTTTGTTAAATGTTTGATTGCTAAATTGTTTTTGAAGTACTTTTAAACTTTTTATTTAATTCCCTTTTGTTACTATTTTTTTTTGTTTTTTCACTACTTGATTGATAATTGATTATAAAAACTACGTTTTTATTTTCTGAAAAAAATCTCCAATTTTTAAATTGCTTACTTCTTAATATATTAAGTTAAACAATCCATTGTTAGTAACCAACTATTTTTTTTCTTAACTGAAAATTCTGAATTTTTAAAATCCATCTTCCTTTTATTATGATCTTATTTTGAAAAGGAATATTTTCAAATCTGCTTTTGTATGAAAAAATGCTTTTTAAAAAAAAAAATAATTGTTCTTGTTTTTCTTGCTTTATTATTTGATGAATTTTTAAAATTATCTTGTTATCTTTTTGTTTTTAAAACCCATTTCCTTTTTTTAATTTTGTTTTGAAAATGAATATTTGAAAATTTAAAATTATATTCGTGGTTTAAATTTTGATTTTGAAATAAATTTTTCGGTGGCCTCCTATTAAATTTTTTTTCGTATTTGATTTTATTTGAATTTTATAGTTAACACGAAGTTTGTTAAGAATCCATTATTTGTTACTAACTGTTCTTTTTTTTTTTTTCAAAATCAATCTTCCTTTAATTTTGTTTTGAAAGTGAATTCCAATTATATTTATTGTTCAAATTTTGATTTTGAAATGAATTTTTCCATGGCCGCCAAATAAATTATTTTCTAATTTTATTTGATTTCAATTTCATAGTTAACACATAGTTTTAAAGTTTTTATTAAATATTCTTTGTTAGTAACTGTTCATTTTTGTTTTTTCAAAATCCATTTTCCTTTTAATTATTATTTTTAAATAAATATTTGAAAGTCTGAAATTATATTTATTGTTTAAATTTTGATTTTGAAATGAATTTTCATAGGCTGCCAAATAAATTTTTTTCTTATTTTATTTGATTTGAATTTCATAGTTAACACATAGTTTTAAAGTTTTTGTTAAATATTATTTGTAGCTAACTGTTCTGTTTTTTCCTTTCAAAATCCATCTTCCTTTTATTTAATTTTTGTATAATGAATATTTGAAAATCTACAATTATATTCATTGTTTAAATTTTGATTTTGAAATAAATTTTTTGATTGCCGCCAAATAATTTTTTTTTTTTTTTGAAAGGAATATTTGAAAAGTCCATTGTTTGTAGCTAACTATTTTTTTTCTTAAATAAAAATTAATTTTTAAAATCCATCTTCCTTCTTCTATTTTGGTTTTATTTTGAAAAGGCATATTTGCGAATCTGCTTTTTTTATGAAAATCTTCTTTTTTAATTTAATTTTTCCTGTTTTTCTTACCTCATTATTTGACGATTTATTCCAAAATCTGAAATTTTGAAATCCTTTCTTTAATAATAAACTATTTCGTTACGTTCTTTTTTTCCCCCTTACTTCATCTTATTATCTTATTGTTGTTGAAAATGAATATTTGAAAACCTGCAATTATATTCATTGTTTAAATTTTGATTTTGAAATAAATTTTTTGATTGCCGCCAAATAAATATTTTTTTTTTTGAAAGGAATATTTGAAAAGTCCATTGTTTGTAGCTAACTATTTTTTTCTTAAATAAAAATTAATTTTTAAAATCCATCTTCCTTCTTCTATTTTGGTTTTATTTTGAAAAGGCATATTTGCGAATCTGCTTTTTTTATGAAAATCTTCTTTTTTAATTTAATTTTTCCTGTTTTTCTTACCTCATTATTTGACGATTTATTCCAAAATCTGAAATTTTGAAATCCTTTCTTTAATAATAAACTATTTCGTTACGTTCTTTTTTTCCCCCTTACTTCATCTTATTATCTTATTGTTGTTGAAAATGAATATTTGAAAACCTGCAATTATATTCATTGTTTAAATTTTGATTTTGAAATAAATTTTTTGATGGCCGCCAAATAAATATTTTTCTTGAATAAAAATTCTGAATTTTTAAAATCCAGCTTCCTTCTATTTTGGTTTTATTTTGAAACGAAATATTTGCGAATCTGCTTTTTTTAATTTAATTTTTATTGTTATTCTTACCTCATTATTTGGTGATTGATTCCAAAATCCGAAATTTTGAAATCCTTTCTTTAATAATAAACTATTTCGTTATTGTTTTTGAAAATAAATATTTGAAAATCTGCAATCAAATTCATTATTTAAATTTTGATTTTGAAATAAATTTTTTTATGGCCGCCAAATAAATTTTTTCTTAACAAAAAATTCTGATTTTTTAAAATCCATCTTCTTTTATTTTGATTTTATGTTGAAAAGGAATATTTGCAAATCTGCTTTTTTTATGAAAATCTGTTTTTTAATTTAATTTTTCTTTTTATTCTTACTTTATTATTTGATAATTGATTCCAAAATCTTAAATTTTAAAATCCTTTCTTTAATAATTTATATTATTGTTTTTGAAACCCATTTCCCTTTTTTATTTTTTGAAAATGAATATTTGAAAATTTGCAATTATTTTCAATGTTTAAATTCTGATTTTGAAATAAGTTGTTTTATGGCCGCCAATTTTTTTTCTTCCTTTTATTTTGAAAAGGAATATTTGCAAATCTGCTTTTTTACGAAAATCTTCTTTTTTTAATTTAATTTTTCTTGTTATTCTCACTTTATTATTTCATGATTGATTCCAAAATCTGAAATTTTAAAATTCTTTCTATAATAATAGATAAACTATTTCGTTACGCTTTTATTTTTTTGTTACCTCATGATATCTTATTGTTTTTGAAACCCATTTCCTTTTTTTAATTTTTTTTTGAAAATGAATATTTGAAAATCTTCTGATATATTCTTTGTTTAAATTTTGAATTTTTGAAATAAAATTTTTGCTGGCCGCCCAATGAATTTTTTCTTATTTCATTCGATTTGAATTTCTTAGTTAACACATAGTTTTGAAGTTTTTGTTAAATTCATTATTTGTTAAGAATCCGTTATTTGTTACTAACTGTTCTTGTTTTTCTTTTCAAAATCCGTCTCCCTTTTATTTAAATTTTGTTTTGAAAGTGAAAATTTGAAAATCTGCAATTATATTTATTGTTTAAATTTTGATTTTGAAATGATTTTTTTCCATGGCCTCCAAATATTTTCTAATTTTATTTGATTTGTATTTCATAGATGACACAGTTTTAAATAAAAGGGAGATGGATTTTGTGTGTTTTCGATTTAGTTTCTGTGATTAGTTCATTCCTCTCCACTCTCTGAATTTTTTAGTTTGCTATGTCTTTGATAGGAAAAATAACAGGGTATGATATCTATTATTAGTCTTTGATTTCTCTTCTCTCTGCTGTGGGTTCTCTTTTCCCCTTTGTATTGTCTGTTTTGCTTTTTTCTTCCACGGATAGTTAGGGTTTTGATGTTGTGTTGATATTTCTGATGTCTGATTGTTACTTGTGATTTGTTCTCCTTCTCTTCGGATTGTTGTGCTTTGATCAACTTTTTTTCTTAACCCTTGTATGCCTCAAGGGTGAGGGATTTTTGTTAGGTTTTTCATGTGCAGTCCACTAGTAGCTTCGAACTTGAATCTGATGTCATGTGTGTTTTCGATTTAGTTTCTGGGATTAGTTCATTCCTCTCCACTCTCTGAATTTTTCAGTTTGTTATTAGTCTCTGATTTTCGATGTTGTGTTGATATTTCTGGTGTCTGATTGTTACTTGTGATTTGTTCTCCTTCTCTTCCGATTGTTGTGATTTGATCAACTTTTTTTCTTAACCCTTGTATGCCTCAAGGGTGAGGGATTTTTGTTAGGTTTTTCATGTGCAGTCCACTAGTAGCTTCAAACTTGAATCTGATGTCATGTGTATGTTTTCGATTTAGTTTCTGTGATTAGTTCATTCCTCTCCACTCTCTGAATTTTGATAGATAAAATAACAGGGTATGAATCTGTTAGCTATAATTGAGAATTTGAAGTTTTGTTTTTTAAAGCTTGTATGCCTCAATGGTGAGGGATTTTTGTTTTACTGCAAACACTTCTCTGGTTCTACTTTTTATAAAGTATTCTTTAAGATCTTATCTGCTGAAGTTTAAACTTGAATGAGTAAACTCTCCCGTGATATTTATTATGAAAGATGCCTGAAACTTGAAAGTATATATGAGTATATGATATTTGAATTTCGTGTCTGAATTCTGCTGATTTTTAATAACATTCTCACCAGACTATAAATAGCGCAGCACTGGGCTTTGGCAATTTAAACAATGAAGGGCAGAATAAGGTGTTCGCTTGTAAAAAATTTCAGGTATGCTCATAACTGTTGGCTGAACTATCTGGATTGTTAAAGAAAATAAATGTTTGATTGCTAAATTTTTTTTGAAGTACTTTTAAACTTGCTTATTTAATTCCCTTTTGTTACTTTTTTTTTTTTCACTACTTGATTATAAAAACAACTTTTTTTTTTCTGAAAAAAATCTCCAATTTTTAAATTGCTTACTTAATATATTAAGTTAAAAAATCCATTGTTTGTAACTAACTATTTTTTTTCTTAACTGAAAATTCTGAATTTTTAAAATCCATCTTCCTTTTATTATGATCTTATTTTGAAAAGGAATATTTTCAAATCTGCTTTTTTATGAAAAAATGCTTTTTAAAAAAAATAATAATTGTTCTTGTTATTCTTGCTTTATTATTTGATGAATTTTTAAAATCCATCTTTCTTTCTTGAATAATAAACTATTTCGTTATGTTATTTTCTTTTTCTTACTTCATGATACAGTATCTTGTTATCTTTTTGTTTTTAAAACCCATTTCCTTTTTTTAATTTTGTTTTGAAAATGAATATTTGAAAATCTAAAATTATATTCGTGGTTTAAATTTTGATTTTGAAATAAATTTTTTGATGGCCGCCTATTAAATTTTTTTTCAATTTTGATTTTATTTGAATTTCATAGTTAACACGAAGTTTGTTAAGAATCCATTATTTGTTACTAATTAGTGTTCTTTTTTTTTTTCCAAAATCAATCTTCCTTTAATTTAAATTTTGTTTTGAAAGTGAATTCCAATTATATTTATGGTTCAAATTTTGATTTTGAAATGAATTTTTCCATGGCCGCCAAAAAAATTATTTTCTAATTTTATTTGAGTTCAATTTCATAGTTAACACATAGTTTTAAAGTTTTTATTAAATATTCTTTGTTAGTAACTGTTCTTTTTTGTTTTTTCAAAATCCATTTTCCTTTTAATTATTATTATTTAAATAAATATTTGAAAGTCTGAAATTATATTTATTGTTTAAATTTTGATTTTGAAATGAATTTTCAACGGCTGCCAAATAAACTTTTTTCTTATTTTATTTGATTTGAATTTCATAGTTAACACATAGTTTTAAAGTTTTTGTTAAATATTATTTGTAGCTAACTGTTCTTTTTTTTTTCCCCCTTTCAAAATCCATCTTCCTTTTAATTAATTTTTTTATAATGAATATTTGAAAATCTGCAATTAATTTTTTGTTTAAATTTTGATTTTGAAATAAATTTTTTGATTGCCGCTAAATAATTTTTTTTTGAAAAGGAATATTAGAAAAGTATTGTAGCTAATTATTTTTTTCTTAAATAAAAATTCTGAATTTTTAAAATCCATCTTCCTTCTATTTTGGTTTTATTTTGAAAAGGACTATTTGCGAATCTGCTTTTTTAATTCAATTTTTCTTGTTATTCTTACCTTATTATTTGATGATTGATTCCAAAATCCGAAATTTTGAAATCCTTTCTTTAATAATAAACTATACCGTTACGTTCTTTTTCCCCCCTTACTTTTTCTTATTATCTTATTGTTTTTTAAAATAAATATTTGAAAGTCTGCAATTATATTCATTGTTTAAATTTTAATTTTGAAATAAATTTTTTGATGGCCGCCAAATAAATCTTTTTCTTGAGTAAAAATTCTGAATTTTTTAAATCCATCTTTCCTTCTTCTATTTTGGTTTTATTTTGAAAAGGCATATTTGCGAATCTGCTTTTTTATGAAAATCTTCTTTTTTTAATTAAATTTTTCTTGTTATTCTTACCTCATTATTTGACGATTTATTCTTTTTTTTGCTCAAAATTTGACGATTTATTCCAAAATCTGAAATTTTGAAATCCTTTCATTAGTAATAAACTATTTCGTTACGTTCTTTTCCCCCCCTTACTTCATCTTATTATCTTATTGTTGTTGAAAATGAATATTTGAAAATCTGCAATTATATTCATTGTTTAAATTTTGATTTTGAAATTATTTTGATGGCCACCAAATAAATCTTTTTCTTGAATAAAAATTCTGAATTTTTAAAATCCATCTTCCTTCTATTTTGGTTTTATTTTGAAAAAAAAATATTTGCGAATCTACTTTTTTTAATTTAATTTTTATTGTTATTCTCACCTCATTTTTTTTTTCTCACCTCATTATTTGGTGATTGATTCCAAAATCCGAAATTTTGAAATCCTTTCTTTAATAAATAATAAACTATTTCGTTATTGTTTTTGAAAATCTGCAATTATATTCATTGTTTAAATTTTGATTTTGAAATAAATGTTTTCATGGCCGCCAAATAAAATTTTTCTTAACAAAAAATTCTGATTTTTTAAAATCCATTTCATTTTATTTTGATTTTATGTTGAAAAGGAAATTTGCAAATCTGCCTTTTTTTTATGAAAACCTTTTTTTTAATTTAATTTTTCTTGTTATTCTTACTTTATTATTTGATAATTGATTCCAAAATCTTACATTTTAAAATCCTTTCTTTATATATTGTTGTTTTTGAAACCCATTTCCCTTTTTTTATTTTTTGAAAATGAATATTTGGAAATTTGCAATTATATTCAATGTTTAAATTCTGATTTTGAAATAATTATGGCCGCCAAATTTTTTTCTTCCTTTTATTTTGAAACGGAATATTTGCAAATCTGCTTTTTTTTTTTTGACGAAAATCTTCTTTTTTTAATTTAATTTTTCTTGTTATTCTTACTTTATTATTTCATGATTGATATTTGCAAATCTGCCTTTTTTTATGAAAACCTGTTTTTTAATTTAATTTTTCTTGTTATTCTTACTTTATTATTTGATAATTGATTCCAAAATCTTACATTTTAAAATCCTTTCTTTATATATTATTGTTTTTGAAACCCATTTCCCTTTTTTTATTTTTTGAAAATGAATATTTGGAAATTTGCAATTATATTCAATGTTTAAATTCTGATTTTGAAATAATTATGGCCGCCAAATTTTTTTCTTCCTTTTATTTTGAAACGGAATATTTGCAAATCTGCTTTTTTTTTTTTTTTACGAAAATCTTCTTTTTTTAATTTATTTTTTATTGTTATTCTTACTTTATTATTTCATGATTGATTCTAAAATCTGAAATTTTAAAATCCTTTCTTTAATTTTTTTTTGCTCAAAATCCTTTCTTTAATAGATAAACTATTTCGTTACGCTTTTATTTTTTTCTTACCTCATGATACATTATCTTATTATCTTATTGTTTTTGAAACCCATTTCCTTTTTTTTTAATTTTTTCTTGAAAATGAATATTTGAAAATGTTCTGATATAGTCTTTGTTTAAATTTTGAATTTTTGAAATAAAATTTTTGATGGCCGCCTAATGAATTTTTTCCTTATTTCATTCCATTTGAATTTCATAGTTAAAACAGTTTTAAAGTTTTTGTTAAATTCATTATTTGTTAAGAATCCGTTATTTGTTGCTAACTGTTCTTGTTTTTCTTTTCAAAATCCATCTCCCTTTTATTTAAATTTTGTTTTGAAAATCTGCATTTATGTTTTATTGTTTAAATTTTGATTTTGAAATGAATTTTTTCCATGGCCTCCAAATAAATTATTTTCTAATTTTATTTGATTTGTATTTCAAATATTCTTTGTTAATTTTTCAATAATTAACTATTGTTTTTTATTTTTCAAAATCCATCTTCCTTTTATTTAATTTTTTTTTTAGAATGAATATTTTAAAATATGAAATTATATTTATTGTTATTTTGAAATAAATTTTTCAACCGCTGCCAAATAATTTTTTTTCAAGAAATAATTAAATTTTCAATAATTAACTATTTTTTTCTTGTTTTAATGGTTATCTTCTTGTTTTGAAATTCTATTTTCAAATAAATATTTAATTATTTACAAATAATTTAAATTATTTTTTTGATTTATTTGCTAAGCTCGCATTTTACCTTTGTAATTGCGGATTTAATTTTATTTGATTTAATTTTTTTCATTGTTTTGATGAAAAAGTCTGCCTTTTTAATTACGTTTGTATTTTTTAAAATTCTTATTGTTCTTACTTGATTATTTAATCGATTGATTCCAGAATTCGAAATTTTAAAATCCACCGTCTTAATGCTGTAATTTTGATTCTGACATGGAAATAAATTTTTTTGGTAGTTATTGTTTTACATTTATCTTATTTTTTAATTTCTATTTGCAAAAAAATATTTTATAATTTACAAATATTTCGATTTACTGATTAGATTCATTTACTAAACTTGAATTCAAACTTTGTAATTGCGTTTTTAATTCTCTCTTGTTCCTACTTTATAAGTGAACTACTGAAATCATTAGTTACCAAGGCTGCCTTCCTCTTGTTTGTTTTTAGTTGTGTTTTTTTTTTGGTAATTTGTTTCATTTGTTCATTTGTTTTCATGTTGTGCTTCTTGTTGTCAGATAGACTCTTGATTGTTTTCTGCTTGAAAGTCTAGGTAAAGGGAGAGGGATTTTGTGGTTTCCCTTTCTTTGATGTGTGAAATGATTGTGAATTTGTGATAATGTATACTTTTTTTTGTAGAAGTGAACTTTTTGAGATTGATTTGCTATCCAGTTGCCTCCTTTATCAATGTTGTGTGTATTGATGTTGATTGTGAATGTGTTTTTCTGGTAGTAAGTGATTTCTTTTGTCAGATTGTTTTGCTTTTTTTTTTAGTGATTAACTTTTTGTTTATGAAGTTTTGCTTTTAAAGCTTGGATGCCTCAAAAGGCGGAAGGATTTTTGTTTTACTCTCTTCTTTTTGCTGCAGGTTCTCCTCTTTCCCCCCTTTTTTTAGTTTTTGCATTTTTCTTCCTTGTATAGTTAGGATTTCCATGCGTAGTCAACTTTAGCTCCAATTCTGATACATTAAACATGACTGTGATGTTATATGTGTGTTTTCGATTTAGTTCTTGCAATTAGTTCATTGCTCTCTACTTTGAATTTTTAGTTTGATATTAGTCTTTGATAGGAACGATAGGAGGGTGTGAATATCTTATTTATGGCTTCATCCGATTGATTTTGGCATTTAAGATTGAACTAACTGTGATTTGGTGTTCTTAGTTGTTTGTGAGTGTTTCACCGTAAGTGAACTTTTTGAAATCATTAGTTACCAAGGTTGTGTTCCTCTCCGTTATTTGCTTTTTGTTGCTTTTTTTGGTAATTTGTTTTCATGTTGTGGTGGTTGTTTGTGTAATTATTCTTCTACTTGGGGCATGCGTATTAGATTGCAATGCTTGTTCATTGTGATTAACAATCTTTTGTTTGTTATGATATGTTGCTTGAAAAGCTTGGATGCCTTCAATGGGGAGGGATTTTGTGGCTGCCCTCCCTAACATTATGATTTTCAAGTTGTGTTTGCTATTTCTGGACTTTGATTGTCACTAGATTGATGTGTTTGATTATTGTGATTACTCTTTTTTTTTTTGTGTTTTTAAAAGTTGCTGTGCCCTCTAGTGGGAGGATCTTTTGGTTAGCCCTTCCTTGATTGTTCTAGTGAATATACTCTTTTAATAGTAAGTAAACTTTCTGAAATCATTTCGTTTTCTTCTTTCTTTCTTTCTTTCTTTCTTTGTTTAGTTTTTTTTGTGTTTCATAACATGTTTGTTTTCATGGTGTGGTTGCTGTTTTTAGATTGTGTTTGTTTATTATAATTACTCTTTTGCTTGTGGTATGCTTGAAATCAATTATAACTTGCTGCTCTTAATTGTTTGTGATAGAGTTTCACTGCAAGAAAACTTTCTGAAATCATTAGTTAACTGTTGCGTTGAACTTTGATGCATTATACTTGACTCTGATGTTAGGTATGTTTTCTATTTAGTTTTTGTGATTAGTTCATTTCTATACTTTTAGTAATCTTACTATTTTGAATAGATTAAGTTTGCAATTAATCCGTTGTTTAAATGATTCTATGAAAATTTTCAAATCCCCCGTCTTTTTTAGATTTTGAATTTGAAATAAACTTGTTGATGAAGAAATTTGCTCTTTTAACTATTTTTAAATTGAAATTTGATGTTGAATTTTTTTTATATTAGTAATGAACAAATATATTTTTAATATTCTTACCGAAGTAGTATTTTAAATATATTATGTTAAAGAATATCTATTATTTGTTATTAACTATTCTTTTTTCTTTTTCCAAAAATCCATCTTCCTTTTATTTTAATTTTGTTTTGAAATGAAAATCTGCAATTGTATTTATTGTTTGAATTTTGATTTTAATAAAAAAAAAAATTATTATTTGATTTGATTCGAAATTTCATAGATAACACGTCGTCGTTTTGAAGTTCTTATTACTTCACTTATAAACTTCAATTCAAAGTTGTAAATTACGTATTAATTAAATAGGTTTGATTTTTTCATTGACTGGTTGATTATAAATCTACATTTTATTTTTTTGAGAAAAATATGCTATTTTTAAATCTACTTTCTTACTATTTTAGTTCGATTTTGAAATCTTTTGAATTCCTTCTTGTTACTCGTACCTTTTTATGATGGTCCACCAAATATTTTGTTGTTGTTGTTGACATGGTTACCAAATATTTTGAATACGTTATCCATTGTTTATAATTAACTATTTCTTTTTGTTCTTATTTGTTTGTTCATAAAAATGTAATTTAATGTTGCATTAACTTAAATATTTTGTTAACAAATTTTGTTCCATTTTTTAATGTTTTGTTTGATTTGAAAATAACTATTCAATTGAATACATAATTTATTTATTTCTATTTTAATTTCTTCTTCTTGTTCTCTTCTGTTTGCCGCGGGTTCTCCTCTTTCCCCTTTTTATTTCTGTTTTTGCATTTTCATGTGTAGTCAACTGTAGGTCTGAATTTTGATGCATTATACTTTACTCTGATGTTATGCGTGTGTTTTGGATTTAGTTTTTACAATGAGTTCGTTCCTCTGTACTTTGAATTTTTAGCTTGTTATTAGCATTTTTTGAATAGGAGGGTGTGAATATTTCATTCCGACTGGTTGTTTGTGAGTATTTCATTGTAAGTGAACTTATTGTAATCATTAGTTGACAAAGCTTTGAACGATCTAGTATCTACTGTAGCTTTGATATCATTTGCTAGGCTTTTTAGGGGTAGTCAACTCTAGCTTTGACTCTCTGATGTTATGCATATGTTTTTATGATTAGTTCACTCCTCTCTACTCTTGGAATTTTCAGTTTGCTATTAATCTCTAATTGGAACGATAGGTGGATATGAATCCAAGGGGTTTCTAAACCTTCTTCCAAGTAAGTTATACATTTCTCTTATAGAAATTTAGTATTTCATGTTTTATCAGAATTTGGAGAATGCATTTCCTGATCATTAGTGGGAATACAAAATTGAGCGCCCCTGAATATCTTCACTTCAAAGAGTTGTAGATGGAACGTAATAAATCTATTACTCCACTCTTTCTAATGTTATACTCCCTCCCTCCGATTTTAATTATAAGAACACTTTTATAGTGCAAAAATGTTCCTATGATTAGAAGTAGTTTCTTTTTTTTTTTTTTTGGGTTAAGTACCAATTTTGCCCTTGAAGTACGCGCTCAGGAGCAATTTTGCCCCTTAAGTTTTAGGCGGAGCAATGTTGCCCCTGAAGTATTAAAACGGAGCAATGTTGCCCCTCTGTTACAAACCCTAACGGTCAACTAACGTTGACTGTACGTTGACTGTTAGGGTTTCTAACGGAGGGGCAACATTGCTGCTTTTGATACTTCGGGGCAACATTGCTTCATCAAACGCAGCAATATTGCCCTCGAGTATCAAAAAGAGCAATGTTGCCCATCCGTTAGAAACCCTAACGGTCAACGTTAGGTCAACTAACGTTGACCGTTAGGGTTTCTAACGGAGGGGCAACATTGCTCCGTTTTGATACTTCAGGGGCAACATTGCTCCGCCTAAAACTTTTGGGGCAAAATTGCTCTTGGGCGCATACTTTAGGGGCAAAATTGGTACTTAACCCTTTTTTTTTTGAAATTTCCGACCTGAGGCTAGGATCTAATGGAAATCTCTGCATAAATGGAGAATTCACAAGATTTTGAGGTTGACATCATGGTATATGGAAGGTCTGATGGAGACGGTAATGGAGAAGGAAAATATATGTTTTTAATTTTGCCCATTTAATAACTAAGAGATAAGGAGGTAATACGATCCAAATTTTAAATCTCTATTTAATTATAATTTGTTCAGTTTAGTGACCAAAATTAAAATTTGGCTAATCCAAATTTTCCCTAAAAATAAATAGAGCATTTATTATTCACATGCTTCCAAAAAAGTAAGAGACTAGAAGGACATATTTACATTAATTGGTTTCGATAATAATCCGAGTCATGTACACGTCTATATTTTTCATGCTTTTTTAAGACCAATATATTTTTCATTTATATATTAAAAAAGATTACAAATTTTCAAAATGAACAAAAATAAGGTTTTTATACTTTTTATTAAACTCACACATATATTAAATGAAACATTTTTAAAAAATTCTAAATAAATGTCATTTGAACTTGGAAAATTTCAAAAGTATGTTAACACATGAAAATGACAAATAGGTCTCTAGGGACTATTCTAGAATTTTGAAATGTTGTAGTTTTACAAAATTGCCCCTCAAGTTTTTATTTTTTACAAAGAAAGAACCATTGTCGACGTTGGAGCTCCGCAGCTGGCACCACCCCTTTGGCGGTCAGATGTTCTGGTGACATCTTGAGTAATGAGATTGAATACTTTAGTATAGGGATTGACTATTTGAGCTCTATAAATCCTATTCGACGTCATTAACAAGTTGAATAAATACAATGATAACTAGAGTATAGCGATTGACAAATTGCGCTTCCGATGTTATCAATAGCTACATTCAAGTTGTCATTAACAATATTTTATTTAACTTGTCAGCTGACACTTGATAGAGCTTAGGGAGTTCAAGTAGTTATCATTATACTCAAGTAGTCAATCTCATTACTCAAGTTGTCACCAGAGCTTCGGAAGCCAATGCTAGAGGCCTGCTGACGGGGTGGCGTCGACTATGGATTTTTTCTTTTTGTAGAAAATCTCGAAGGGCATTTTGGTAAAAGCACAATATTCCAAAAATTTCAAGTTAGTGTTTTGAGACCTATTTGTAATTCAAATGGTATTTATTTAGAATTCTCCCAACATTTTTACCTCGTTCCTACAAATTTAATGTGCGTGAATACTCGCCAATACTGATCAAAAGTATGTTCTGAACTAAAATTGAAAGTTATACAAATTGATTTTGATTTACAATGGTTTTCCAATAAAAGACTACTATATTTAGTTTAGACTAATAAATTTTTCATTACTCAAGTTGTCACTGAAGCTTCAGAAGCTCATGTTAGAGGCTTGCTGACGGGGTGGCGTTGACTATGGATTTTTTCTTTTTGTTTTTTTGTAGAAAAACTTGCAGGGCATTTTGGTAAAAGCACAACATTCCAAAAATTTCATATTAGTGTTATGAGATCTATTTATAAATTTAATTGTATTTATTTAAAATTATCTCAATATTTTTACCTCGTTCCTACAAATTTAAGCATGTGTGTGAAAACTCGCCAATACCGATCAAAAGTATGTTTTGATTTACAATTGGTTTACAATAAAAGACGACTAAATTTTGCTCGTTTGTTTAGAAGAGAAGGCATATTAGCTATCATCAATGGGTAAGCTGTTTCATCGACTTGGTTTAGTGTTAATCTGGAGTTACTTATCAAAAACATAAACATGTTTGTGCAAATTGAGAAAAATTGTTCTCACATATCTCGTATGACCATAAATCATGATTAAAAAGCTACTTCAGAATACTCCAAATGTTACGGTAAATTCTCCCTTTAGTTCTTAATGTATTACATATTTGGAGAGTTGATCTTTGTCCTAAATATAAGTCATAGTGCCACACGCGTCACTCTCTCACTAATGAATTTGACAAAGGATGCGTGATATGTGTGTTAATTTGGTCCAGTTTCTCTCATTATCTCTTTTCTCATCATCTATTATAATCTTTAAATCATGTCCGTCTAATTAAATCTGAAAAGTTAAAAATGAGCCACGTCATCAAGTTATCACTCTTTTGATTTTTCTCTCATTTTCTTAATCAATGCTCCACATTAGCTCATCTTCCCAATCAACGGTGTATATAAGTTTATGAGAGATTATGAAAAATTGGGAGAATGTCCTCCCACGTTAATACGCATATATATACTAAATGAACAGCTCCTGAATCTTTTTACTATATTGTTTTAAAAAAAAAACTTTAAGGGGCAGTTGGGCCTTTTTATTTTATTTTATTCCTCTTTTCCTTCCTTCCTTTCATCATAAAAACAAAAACAATAACCACCACAACAACTCAAACTTTATTTTCTTTATTTCTATTTCTATTTTTTAAATCTCTCTACTCTCTTAAATCATACTTTGTATAAATCCAATTTAATTAATTATATGGTAATATTTTATTCACCATGAATTAATTTATTTATAAAATTATTTAAATTATAAGAGTAAAAATTAGGATGTTACATCGTTAACTCCATTAAAAATATTTTAAAAATTTATATAAAAATAAAATTTATTTATTAATTTACCCTTAATACTAAATGTCAAATTTTAATTGACAGCTTGTAAATATCATACATGTTTAAAAATTTAAGAATTTTTTTAAATGTATGTAGGAAAAAAAATGAAATTATAAATTTAAATTACTTATACAATCTCTCAAATGCTTATAATTTATTATATTTTATAAAAAAAAATGTATTTGATATATAGTTTTAGTCATTTAAGAAACTAAATAAATGAATTCCAATAAGTAAGGTGAATTTTAAATCTTAAAATTAAATTTTTTTAACATTAAAAATTTTAAAATTTGGTGGCATAATTTTTTCTTTTTTTTGCCCATATGTGTGTGTATGTTTAAATAATTCAAATAATAAAGAGGGCCATTTTGATTTTTTTTTAAAAAAAATCGAAAGTCAAACTTAATAGTCAACTAAAGGTTTAGGTAAATGAAAATAAAATCTCAAAATATAATGAAAATTTGTGTAACAAACATTCTAATTTTAATTTTAAGGGAGGCCTATATGTATTTTTAAAATAGAGAGGAAATCTGTGTAATTAGGTAAAACAGAAAGGTAGTTAAAATATTGTTTTGCTAGCAGGTGATTAGAGTATTTTACTAGAAAAGAAAAAAAAAATCAATCGTATATAAAGTATATTTTCATTTTTTTTTTCGCGAATTCTCATTCTTTTTTTCCAATACTGGTGGAACCATTTTTTAACAAAATTAAAAGAGAACTTAACTTTTTTTTTTTTTTAATTACAGTGAGTTGGACAAAAGAGGTAAAAACTGACAAACAAAAAAAGCCGTTAGAAACAGATTTTAGCACCTAATTTTATACTAACAAAAATTGTATACTCCATATGAATAATTTAGATAATGACTTAAAATATATATGAAATAATAAATAGGACTATACTTATGTAAGTTACTTTGGTCTCAAGTAACCCATAAGAATGTGCTCCGTGTATCAGTTTTCTCATCTGACAAGAAGTTACTCGGATCCTATATTCCATGCTTGTGCTACAATCTGACCTGACTCCTCATGTTACTTGGGTCAACTATCTTGTTTTTTTTAAACAAAACTTTTTTCTTAACTAACAGTAGTTAAGAGGGGTATTGAGGTCAAATTGTGAGATGGTAAAATTAATACACGTGGAACATTCTTATTGGTTACAAGTGATATTATTTATATGATTACTTGTTTTAAAACAAAAACTAACAGTACTTGTAACATTTAAAAAATATTACTCCATTTTATATGAATAATTAAATAATTAAATTCTCAATAATTATTTACACCCCACACACACTTAAAAGTGATAGGAGATCTGAAGCATTTAGAAAAGCATTTTGAATAGGTCTAATCAAGTCACTGAGTACTCTTCTTATTCTATTGTACGATCTGGTTACCCTGCCTATCCAAAAGGCAAGGAGAGCTCCTCCCCTGTGGACCGTCTAGATCTCATCTGAACAGTCTATATTTATTTATTTTTATTTAATGATTTTTAAATAAAAAATTATTTTTTGAAAAAATATTAATTGAGAGATTATCTTTATTTTAAATGCTCTACCTATTAAAATATTTTTTTAAAAAAAATAGAAAGTAACAAATAAATAAATCTGAACCGTCCAGATCTAATCTAAACGGTGCACTAGGGAGGAGCTCTCCCTGCTCCTTTGGATAGGCTGGGAAACTAAATCCCCTATTACACATTGTTTAAGCTTATATAGAACATTGCATAGACTTATTGCCTAAAGTTTTTAAAAGTGGTGAGGTGTTGCATTTCAGAACAAAAAAAAAAATGAAGGATTTGATGAGTTATGGAATTGAGTACTATCAGCATGCATGCATTTCAAAAACTGCCTCTTCCGATAAAGTCTCTTTGCAATTTCTTCATCGAGTCATGCAGTTCCTAGCAATAAAATAAAAGTCACTACAAATAAATGTCATCACATTACTTACTTTTTAAAGCTAACTTCAGTTTAAAAAACAATAGAAGCCACTTACAAAATGTTAATCTTTCTGCAACGGACTTAGAATTTGGAAGGTCATCAGATTCCTTGTGCAACTTGTTGCTTTGTTACTGGCCGAGGTTTGAGATGTCATTGCGGGACCCACTTAGTCGCTGCATGCGCTTTATTATACTGCTCTGCCCTTACGCCTTCATGTGCTCTGTAGGATATCTTTTTTTCTTTTTGGTCGCATGTTACATTAATTGGCTGTTGAAGGACCTTTCTTCTTCCCCATGCAAAAACCTTTTTGGCTATTAATAGCATAGTAAACTGACTAAACTCTATTTCAAATGGTTTCTCTGGTTTTTGTCTTTGTTATTTCGTTCTCTTTTTCGTCGTTTGATTAAATGGAGTACCTCTATTTCAATATTTATTGTTTGTATTTTGTATCCATGACGTCAATATTGGGAACGACTCTTCAGATTTCTTTTTCACCTCTTTAAATGACGTTAAAGTGCTTTTGAACAAGACTTTTAAACTCTTCATGCCAGCTTGTTTTTCTGGTTGGTTTCTCTCTGGTTTCGGGCTACGTTTTCTTCTTCTTCCTCCTCCTCACTTGTTGCAGGTCCAATTTAGTTCTTTTGCTACTGTATGGAGCTTGTGTTCTTGAAATACTGTGTATATGTGTTATCTCTGCTAAGTTCGTTAGGCATATATATACTCCGTTCTCTGCTCTTTGACTAGTGGTTGCTTCTTCTCTAGTTCCTGTTGTTTTTATCTATTTCAATCTTTTCTTTTTAGATTTTGTACATGTGAAGTGAACATTGGCAAATGGATTTTTTGGATTTCTCTTTTTCCCTCTTTGATAGCAGTAGGAGCTTTCAAACAGGGCTTTTACTCTGGTCAGCCTCTTCTTGCTTTTTTGCTTGTTTTTCTAGTTTCCCTCCCCTGTTTATAGCAACGTTCTCTTATAAGTATATATACTTTGTTGTCTGATCTTGGACTTCTGTTTGTTTGTTCTCTTGTTCCTGTTGCTCATATCAGTTTCAACCATTTCTTGTTTGGGTTTTTTATCCGAGAAGTAAATATCGTGAAAGCATCTTTCAGATTTGTTGCTTGCTTTCTCTGGTTTCTCTCACAAGTTCAGAGCTTTTTTTTTTCCCCTCATGGTCTCATTTGATTCTTTGTGTGCTTAAAAATCTGCATTGTAGGTATTTATAACTATGTACGGTTTTGTTTGGCTGTTGAGGATTCATTTGAAATTATAATCTTAGTTCACTGCTTAACAACTTTTTATCTCATGCTTGAGTAGCACTTAATCTAAGGAATGGCTTCTTCAAGTTCTAACAAGGGAGCTGATAAGTACGAGTCACATTCACCTCTTCCACCGGCCCTTCCTCCACCTGGAGAATCAGAAAAAGCTAACATGCCTATGAAGAAAACATCAGATAGAAAGCTCTTACCTATGGCCAGGCGTGGTTTTGGATCCAAGGGACAAAAGATTCAACTTCAGACTAATCACTTTAAAGTTAGCATGGACAAAAAAGATGGCTTCTTCTATCACTATACTGTATTTCCTCTCTCCCTGTCCTCCATTTGATTTTTTACCCTCACATAAACAACTACACATAAAATCTTTAAAAATAGAGTTTCATGAGATCTTCTCTCTCTCTTTTGTATCACTCTCTTACCAATTACTTGACACTACATCAACGTTAAAAGATCTAACTTAATCTTTTTTCTTGCATTAAAGTGCATTGTTTCTGCAAATGTGTTTAAGATTCCAGATTTGACAGTGTAAGTTTTGTTGTTGTAGGTTGCTCTCTTTTATGAAGATAAACGCCCTGTGGAAGCTAAGGGTATAGGGAGAAGGGTTTTAGACAAAGCTTATGAGACTTATGCTTCTGAGCTACAAAGCAAGAGCTTTGCATATGATGGAGAGAAGGCCTTATTCACTATTACTTCACTCCCAAGTAACAAGTTCGAATTCATCGTCGTGCTAGATGAAATTTCATCAAACAAGTAAATACTCATTACTGATCATACAATATTAAACCAAACAAGTGTAGATTTTCTTACAACTGAATGCTACATGATCTGGCTTTTATAATCAAAACTTGATGGAAGTGCAGTGTTCTGATTTGTTGCCTCACTTTGTGAATTTTATTTCCAGGGTTGGAAGGAATGGAAGCCCTGACAACACAGAGGCAACTGATAAGAAGAGAATGAGGCGTCCATATCAATCCAAGACATTCAAGGTGGAGATCAGTTATGCTAACAAAATCCCTATGCAAGAAATTGTAGATGCATTGAGTGGTATAGAATCTGATCATCACCAAGAAGCATTTCGGGTTCTGGACATCATATTAAGGCAGCATGCAGCAAAGCAGTATGTTATAATCATAAACTTGTTCACTTGTTTTCATTGCTTGAATGTTTCCATTTACCTTTCCTTCCTTATGATGTTCCAGGGGCTGTTTGCTTGTGCGCCAATCATTCTTCCACGACAGAGTGGAAAATTACAAAGACATTGGAGGCGGTGTTCAAGGTTGTCGTGGATTTCATTCGAGTTTCCGAGCCACTCAAGGGGATTTGTCCCTGAATGTTGGTAAGTTTGTCTCTAGAAATGCTTTAGAGATGTGTCATATGTGATGTTTCTCTTGTTTTGATATTTGGTATTTGCTTTAAAGATGTGTCAACAACATTGCTTCTTAAGCCTGGTCCAGTGTTGGATTTCCTCTGCGCGAATCAAGATGTTAAACACCCCCGTTTTATAGATTGGACCAAGGTGATGTTATTGGTTTTTGAATTTTCAGTGCACACGCATTTAAATAGTTATATGAGTTTATTTGACATTCCTTTTAGGCAAAAAGGATGTTGAAAAATCTGCGAATCAAGGTTAACAATATGGAGCAAAAAATCACCGGATTGAGTGATAAACCCTGCAAAGATCAAACGTAATAAGCTTTCTTTGTGCTTTCTATTGTTCAACATTTGCTTGATATGTTGTAGTTAGTTCCATGTACCACTGATAAGAAATTTTTGTTGTTTGGTTCTTAATGAAGATTTTCCTTAAAGCAAGGAACACATGCAAATGGTGAGGTGAAGTTAATTGAAATAACTGTTGGTGAATATTTTGAACACCATAAAGGCATCAGATTGCTTGATTCAGCTGATTTGCCATGCATCAATGTTGGCAAACCAAAGAAACCAACTTATTTTCCCATTGAGGTACTAATATAGATAGATACTTGGTTAGTTCACAAAACTATTTATGATTGTAGGTCAATTTTATAGAGTTGATTTCCTTGATATGCCTTGTGTAAAGTTAAACTCATGATTATCATTGAGAATTTTAAGATTTCATTCTTTTAATTTTAGTTAAAATTTTATATTTAGTTTTTTTAAGTTAGGACTACACAGAAGAAATAATGTATTGTCATTAAGGATTCACAATTCACAAATTAAAAAGGAAAAAGTGTTTATTTAACATTAAAAAATGTATATTTTTATGAAGGTAAATTATATTTTTGTTAATAATTTTTGTTATTTTTTATTATAAATATTTTATATGTTCTGCTTTAAGCTTTTTTTCCCTCAATACCGGAATAAGGATGGTTCATCTCGACCTCTATAAAAATGTCATTTTGTAGCTCTGTACTTTGGTTTCATTGCAACGCTACACTAAGGCACTTACCAGTATGCAGAGAGCTTCCCTTGTGGAAGTGTCAAGGCAAAAGCCCCGTGACCGAATGACATCTCTGTCAAATGTATGTTTTGTCTACATACACTTCACCATCTAGCATCTTAACCCAATTCTAAATGTTAATAATAAAGTTCTTCTTTCAGTCACTAAGAAACAGTAGATATAATGATGATCCTATGCTTCGTTCTTCTGGAATTACCATCGACTCTGAGTTCACAAAAGTTGAAGGCCGTGTTCTGCCAGCCCCAAAGGTATGTGTTTTGCTGTCACTTAAGTGGGATGAGTAGCATTACCTAAAAAAGCTAGTTGTTGAGGTAAGAGAACCAACTCACTTAAATATCTCATTAAGCATTTCATACTATTCAATGTGGGACTTAGTATCACATGATCAAGTCTCCCCCATATTTCTATATCATCATTGATAAATTTGTACGTAAGCATGCAGTACTCAATTCATTTATACTCTCTACATTAGTTATCCTTGATTCCAATAAAACAGAATGTCTAGCAAGTTTAAACACCCTACAAATTCCATGTAAAACTCATCCTTTGAATTTATACATTTTTATTTTGGCTTTGAGACACTGCTGATAATACCGATATGTTGCTGCATGCAGCTTAAGGTTGGGAGAGAGGAGGATATCTTTCCCAGAAATGGGAGGTGGAATTTCAACAACAAGGTTTGCCCAAGATATTTTGTCACTTAAATTTTGATTTAGCCAAATTCAATTCAATACAGTTGGTCTCACAGAATAATAACCATTATATGTCAGCAACTTTTTCAACCAATGGTGATTGATCGTTGGGCTATAGTCAACTTCTCAGCTCGTTGTAATATTAAGTATCTTATTGAAGGCCTGCAGAAATGTGCACACACGAAGGGGATGGTGAGTTTTTCATAGTGCTGTTTGTTTGAAAGTTCCAATTTTGAAAATTCTTATGCATCTTACTCGTTTTTGCCCCACTTTTTGGTAGTCCTTGGAGGATCCATTCAAAGTTTTCAATGAAAATGAGCACATGAGTCGTAAGCCGCCTACTGTCAGGGTTGAGGAATTGTATGCAACTTTGATGAAGCAGTTGCCTGGGTTACCTCAGTTTCTATTGTGCATTCTATCAGAGAAGAAGAATTCTGATATTTATGGTATTTATGTTTTCCTAGATTTCATTTTTTATATAATGGTGTTTGAGGTTTATGTAAGTGTTGAGTAGACTTGATCTTTAACTCTCTAATTACTGTATTACGAAGGTCCTTGGAAAAGAATAAATCTTGCAGCGGATGGGAAAGGGCAAGGTGTTGTTACACAATGTATTGCCCCAACAAAAATGAATGATCAGTACTTTACCAATGTTCTACTAAAGATTAATGTTAAGGTACATGAGATTGAATATAAAAAATAAACTTCTTTGAGTCTCTTATTTGCACTGATACCTATACTTGCATGGTTACATATCATCCTCACTTTTTTTTGGGGCTTCCATGCAGCTTGGTGGGATGAATTCATTTTTGGAAATAGAGCGTTCTCTTTCTATACCTATGGTTTCACAGGTGCCTACCTTAATTCTTGGTATGGATGTTTCACATGGCTCTCCTGGTCGATCTGATGTACCATCAATTGCTGCGGTAATAATATTTTTAGCTTTAGTCAAGTTTTTTCTATTTCAGATAGGGTAAAACATGTTGGTCTTTGATTGTGTTCAGCCACATCTAACTTGGGGCTTTCACAATCACTAGAATAACAGTATATGAGCAGTATAAAGTTGATATCTTTTCTTGTTTTTTTTTTGGTCTAAAATAAACTTGATCATTCATTCAAAATTTCCAAGGCATCAGCCAATACCCTGTTTACAACCATATTTGTCTTTGCTAAGAAGATCAAAAAGAAGGGGTGGGGGATATAGATCCTATCCATAAGGACTCAACCCGTGACAAAAGATAAAGAAAACTCAAAAAGACATTGCAAGTCTGAAACCAAAGAATTTATTGTCCAATCAGGATAAGAAGCATGAGATTTTACAGTATTAACTAGCCGTAAGCAATCTGATTCCGCTTCCAGGCGCCCCAGATCTTGATCTTTTGCTTCGCTCCCAAATGCCGATTCTGCTTCAACTGAATCCACCACTTCACCTTGAGAATTCCGCAAGACATAGCCAATAATATATTAGCCATAGCCACTTTTAGTGAGTTTAAGCTAGGAGGCTGCCATTCTTCCATATTACTGTTAGAACAGATTTCAAGAGTATTTTGATGTTCAGCCAACCCTGAGCGCGCCAAAATGATTTTTTTCTTCTTGTTTTTTAGTTCACATTTCTAAGTGATTTTACTCTTGAAAATATCCAGGTTGTTAGCTCAAGACACTGGCCTCAAATTTCACGTTATAGAGCATTAATTCATGCTCAATCACCAAAGGTTGAGATGATTGCTAATCTGTTCAATTTCGTGTCTGATACTAAGGATGATGGTATTTTCAGGTGAGTCTTCTTTATTAAAAGCTATATGTTTGGCATCAAAGTGAAGTTTTTCTTATTCTTTTTTTAATATTTTATGATGTTTTACTTTCTAGAGAGCTACTTGATGACTTCATTGATACTTCAGGAAGGAGGCCTGAACATATTGTCATATTTAGGTAAAACTTGAATGTGTTTGAGAATATTGATATTCATTGTCTGGGATATTTTCTAAACGATGATTGATATCACTTTATTTGTTTGAATTGATGGTACATCCCTATTTTAAGAATTTTGAAAACGTTTTAAACTTTTCTCTAGTTTTTGTATTGTTCTATTACAATCAATCGATTATGTGGAAAAAGCTATCCATTAAAAAGGATACATTTTAAAATTACACATAAAAACTGTTAAGTTAAAAACTTTGGTTTCTTTAGAAAAATAGAACCATTTTGCAACTTGTTTAGTTCCTAAATACAATTTTCCTTTATTTGGAATTAGGGATGGAGTCAGCGAGTCACAATTCAATCAAGTGTTGAACATTGAGTTGCACCAAATCATTCAGGTAACCAATATTTTCAATTTTAATACTTTACCTTCATGATTTAAATTATGATACTCTAAAATTGAATTTTCAGGCATGCAAGCATTTTCAAGAAAGTTGGGATCCAAAGTTTACTGTGATTATTGCCCAAAAAAATCATCACACTAAGTTCTTTCAGGCTAATGCTCAAGAAAATGTCCCACCAGGTTTGTGCCTTGAACTGCTCACATTCTCAGTTTACACAAAAACTAGATGTTAGACTCTGTACATTGCAAGGATTCCAAAATGCATGACAATGTATTCACAACTTGTTAGAAGTTTGATATATTTTTAGATTTTAGATTTTACCCATTGGTTTGTTGTTGCAATTCACCTTTTTCAGGAACTGTCATTGATAGTAGAATCTGTCACCCTAAGAACAACGATTTTTACATGTGTGCTCATGCTGGGATGATTGTAAGTATTCCCATCATAATAAGTTCAATTGACTTTTGAGTTGATAATTTTTTTCTAAATAACATTGAAAAGTAATAGTTGGATAGCTAGCTAAAACGCTTTTTTTTTTTTAAGATCCTATATTTTTTTTTTCATTTTTTACTAACACAACCTGAAGAGAAAATGACATAATAATATTCACTTACTATGTTGTTGTAAATTGTTGTATTGTCGTCGGTATAGGGAACGAGTCGACCTACTCATTACCATGTACTACATGATGAGATTGGGTTCTCTGCCGATGGTCTGCAAGAACTTGTGCATTCTCTTTGTTATGTGTAAGTTAATCATTGTTTTCACTTTCAATGTAATAATTAACTTTATGTTAGATATTGTAATAAAATCAACCATAAAATTTCATAAATTATCTCTCACTTTTATTTGCAGGTATCAGAGGAGCACGACAGCTATATCAGTAGGTAAAATTTTCTTTACCTTCTAAATATATCGTTAGCTTTTAATATTTGTGTTAACGTACTCTACGTTCAAATTTGGGGGAAAAAAACTCCGTACAATTTGTTGCATCGAATGCTGAAATCCAAGTCTTATTGCAGTTGCCCCAATTTGTTATGCTCACTTAGCAGCAACACAAGTGGCACAGTTTATCAAGTTTGATGAATTTTCAGAGTCTAGTTCTAGTCATGGAGGAGTCACTTCAGTTGGTACAGCTCAAGTGCAAGAGTTACCTCGTCTTCATGAAAATGTCCGCAACTCCATGTTCTTCTGTTAGACTTTTTGGCCAAGTTAAAAAGTAGTAATGGAGTTTGCAAGCTATAGGGAAGCTGTATTGCAAACTAGTTTTTGAATAGGTGTGTTTTAAGGCCTGAAAAAGTTTTAAAGGAGAGAGACCTGAAATACTATGAAACAGTTTTTTTGGAATTACTTACTTGCGGAAATCCTGAAACCTATTCGGATATATGTCCAAATTATTGCGGCTATTTCTTTATAACAAGAAACCTATAAGAATAGCATTATGATGTTATAAACAGGGTTCATTGAGTGAAAAATTAAAATCAAGTTATCAAAGACGCAACTTTAGCTAAAACTAACATATAAGCTAGGTACTTGTATACATTTGTTTAAGAATATAATTCTGATTATTTTTTCTTTAAAATTGTGATAAAAGGTGATAATTATAAATAAGTGGATCGACTGATTAAATCATCTCAAATATAAATACAAATATATTCAAATAAACTAAAGAAAAATCACAAGTTAAAAGGTTATCACAGGCACAAAAAAGCTCTGAACATCAATTGAAAAAAGAAAAACCATCTCAATTAATATGAAGTATATAGCATACACATTGTCATTAGTTTCTCATGTCACCCACATCACTTTGGTTTATCACTCAAGGTTACGAGAGATTTGAGGACTCCAGGACTAATCGTATCTGCAATGGCACCAGTCTCTGAGATTATATAAGATTTCTCTTTCACAAGGCTCTGAAGTCTCTTAGCCTCAAAGTCAAGATTTTCTTGATCTGTTTCTATAATGGTATGAGCAGCATGAAATGGGATGCTGGCAAATAAATCAGTTCCTGGAAAACTCATCCAAGTCTGTTCACTATAGTCATGGTTGCCACAAGTGGAACACACCTCTTGTACTAAAGGTCTTGAACTGGTAACTCCCTTCATTATTGAATCAAAAGCGGATGGGACACTGCTCTTTGTTGTCTTGGCCCTTCTCCTTAAGGCAGTGAGTGCTTCTCTGTTCCCATTTCTCAGTTTATCGTTCTCAACCAGCTGGTTCCGGGCTAAGAGAAGATGTTCGGCTTCAAGTTCCAGCTCTGTTAGCTTCTTCTGGAACTGCTTCATGTTCTCATCCATTTCTAAATAAAATCCCCCTTGGGAGCTTCAATGGAAGTTGTAAGAAGTGACTGCACCAGGACTTCCTATTTGAAGCAGAACAAGTATCATCCATACATTCACGGAACATTACTAAATGAATACTGCTTAATGATTTGAAATATAGTTTATATTTGGAATGATCAAGAATTTTATTAGAATCAGATAAGAACACTTACATTTCTCTATCAACCACACAAGATTTTTTTCCCCAAGGGATAGTTTTACATTTTATTCATCTAATAAACCCAAAATCTTGGGAGAGGAAGCCATATTATAGAATTCGTAGGCAGACCTTACACCTACTGAAATCTTTGAATTCCGCATAGTTGATACAAACCCTTTTAATTTTTGTTCCAGATGCTTTGACACCACTCAAGCCAAATCATTTACAAGATCATAGATTCTAATACCTTGAGAATTTTCTAAATTGATGATAATATAAAAAAGATTAATAAACAGTATGCCAATACACAACAAGAACCGTATTTCAAAACATCACAGTCCAAAGCATACAAGTCGCCAGTAATCAAAATGAGGAGGGCAGGAGCATAATGGCCAATTACACAACATTCAAGAAAAACCTAGACTAAGTAAAAAAAAAAAATTAACTCAAACTGTAAATATTCCCAATTTCAAAAACGTCAATATTTGAACGACTACACGAACAGATTCAAAGCCAAAATAAAGTGAAACAGTTGAAGCAAAGCAAGAACAACCACGCGGTGAACAAATTCAATAATTCAAAGCCAGATTGAACAAATCAATCTCACCGAAAGCTGTAGGCTTCGAACCTTCTCCCCTACTTGGCCGAGAACAACCAAGCAGGGCTGAAAACGGTGGACGGCGACCGCCGGAGTGTGGAATGCTGCTTCGTCGAGGAAGACAAATGGATCCGCGGCTCACGAGACTGTTTTGTCGGGGTTTTAATCAATTTTAAGGGGGAGATTCTAATGTTTCTGTTTTTCGGGAAAACCATTTTTCCCACCACCCCTATATATATATATAAAAAGTGAGTTAGTGGAACCCATTATTTTTACGTGAGTGTGGTAAAAAAATGTTTTTGGAGAAAACATTAAATCCTATAGAAAATGTCAAAAAAACACCCACTCTTCGTATCCTAATACAGGGTTGTTGACTTTTTTTTAGCCTCATATTATATGTCATGTCTTCTTATGTGAGATTACTTTTGATCCTAATTATAAGACTAAATTAATTTTTTAAAAGAAATTAAGGAAGCTAATTAAATTATTTTAGAGTATTTTTATTTTTCTCCAAACTAATTAGTTTGACTAATAAACTCATTTATAATCTAAAGATACACAACATATGATATGATTAAGTAAATTATTTAGTTTTCTTAATCTTTTCAAAAAAAGTCAATTCAGTCTTATAATTAGGACCGGAGGGAGTATTAGTCAAAATAATTAGTTTAGAGAAAAAAATATAAATACTCTAAAGTAATTTAATTAGTTTTTTTAATTTCTCCGAAAAAGCCAACTAGGTCTTATATTTAAGACTTGATGGAGTATTAAATTTCAAGATTCCTAATCAATTATTTCTTACTAAGTTATCAATTACAATATTATTATAGATAATACATATACTCTTATAATAAGACTGATTTGAAATTTTAAAGTTCAATTAATATTTTCTAGGGTTAAGGTGCAATTTTACATGAAGTTTACTCAGGAGCGCTTGCAAGACGAAGTTTTCGAGAGCAAAGAGACACGACGTTACGTTTTGGGAGCAAAATACCACGTGCCGTTAGTTGACCGTTAGTTTTTAACGGCCGTGGTATTTTTGCTCCCAAACGTAACGTCGTGTGTACTTTTGCTCCTAAAAAAACTTCGTGGTGCGGGGCGCTCCCGGGGGTAAACTTCATGTGTAAAATTGCACCTTAACCCTATTTTCTACCTCTTGTGTTGAAAATTAATTAGTCAAAATTCATTTTATAAAAGCATTATTGTCTTTATCCTATTTTTAATTTTTTATATAGCCATCTATTTTCTTCTTAAGACTTTTTTTTTTTTTTGCCAGCAGTAATAATAAAATTCTTTCATTCATAGCAAGATTTTTATAAGAATGCTTTTAAAATTTTTAGTCGTGTCAAATGTACTTTTAAAATTTATTTTCTTTATTTTCTCTTTTTTTTTTTTGTACACATGCACTCATTACCTCAATTTTTTTTTTCCAAAATATATTATTATATTTTACATGTTGTAACAGAGTTAGGGTTAAGATTATTCTTAAAAACCTGAGATTTGATCATCTCGCCAACTTGGCCGAGTCTAATATAAAATAGGGAGAATTACATTCAGGTCCCAAGGAAGGAAAAAAATTATAAAAAAGTCCATTGAAATCACAAAATTACCCAGAAGTCCCAAGAAAATTTTTGTTGTAAATACATACATTTCCTGTTGTAAATACATACATTTTCTGTTGTAAATAGTTTGGGACTTTTTTGATATTATTTGTACAGAATTTTTTAAATGTTGTTATAAATACATACTTTTTCTGTTGTAAATACATACTTTTTCATTGTAAATGGTCGGTGTTTAAATGTTGTTGTAAATATATACTTTTCCGTTGTAAATGGTTTGGGACTTTTTGATATTATTTGTACGGAATGAAAATTACTTTTCGTGTTGTTGTAAATATATACTTTCCTGTTGTAAATATATACTTTTCCTGTTGTAAATATTTGTATGTATTTACAACACGAAATGTATGTATTTACAACAAAAATTCTCTTGGGACTTTTTTGTAATTTTATGATTTCAAGGGACTTTTTTGTAATTGTTTTCCTTCCTTGGGACCTGAGTGTAATTCTCCCTATAAAATAACTTTACTTCAACTTAAAATTAATTGCCACAACAAAAATGAATAGTAAATAGGTTTTGAATAGGATTATGATTGTCTTCATGTATGAAGAGGTTCTTGTTAATGTGTTTTGGTTTTGTATTAAGATCTGAGAAAGTTTTAAAAGAGTGATACGAAATACTATCAAACAATTTGGCATTTTGACTATTTTACCCTTTATTAATTAATTAATAACCATTTTACCCCTGTTTGAAATCTATACACTAATTTACCCCTATTTAGTCGATTACATGGTTTTTTTAGTCGATTACATACTAAAAGAAACCATGTAATCGATTACATCATAAAAAAAATTAGGTTAAAACTTCAGAAGGTCATAACTTCTAGCTCGGGAGTTTGAATCAAGTGATTTTTTTTGTTCCACATAACTTTTTTGAGATCTATGCATTGACATAAAAATTTGTGTCCAAATCAAGTCAAGTGAGCGTAATATAGTACAAAACTTACGATATTTAGTCGTAAAACTTTGAAAGGCCATAACTTTGGCCTCGGGTGTCTGAGAGACTGAAGGTTGCGCCTCGGGATAGAACAGCCTTGGTTGCCGTTAGAATTCGTTTAGCCGCTTGCTCTCAGTTATGCGTCTCGTCTTCCTCTCGCTTCTTGAATTGCTTACTGCTGCGTTCTATTTTTTTCTTTCTTTGTCGTCCAATTCACGTCCCTTGTGTCTCTGATCTTTTTAATATGTATAACTTAGGTTTGGGCCGTGCAACCTCTGATTCTTGCTTTTCTCTCGATGATTAATGCTTGGCTTGTGTCCCACGTCTTAGATTTATATATATATATGGGTTTATCGTTTATCATGTCACTTGACATAAAGTTATGTCAAGTCACCCCAAAACTACGTCGTTTTGGGAGTTCATTAATTCCCCTAACTCCAAAACGACGTAGTTTTGGGAGTTAGGGGAATTAATGAAGGGTGTTTTAGTAAAATTCATGTAATACATACATACATACATACATACATACATACATACATACATACATACATACATACATACATACATACATACATACATACATACATACATACATACATACATACATACATACATACATACATACATACATACATACATACATACATACATACATACATACATACATACATACATACATACATACATACATACATACATACATACATACATACATACATACATACATACATACATACATACATACATACATACATACATACATACATACATACATACATACATACATACATACATACATACATACATACATACATACATACATACATACATACATACATACATACATACATACATACATACATACATACATACATACATACATACATACATACATACATACATGTATGTGTGTGTGTGTGTCTATATATATATATACGGGTTAAAGGCCTAATTTGCCATGGAAATATTGATAAGGGGGCACTCAGCACCCAGAAGTTTTTTGGGTACCAAATTTTCCCCGGAAGTATGAAAAAGGTACCAAATTTGCCCAAAACTAACGGATTCGGATTTTTTTTGTTAAATATCTAATTTGCCACGGAAGTATTGATAAGGGGGCACTCAGCACCCAAAAGTTTTTTTAGGTACCAAATTTGCCCCGGAAGTATAAAAAATGTAGCAAATTTGCCCAAAACTGACGGAAGGTCCACGTAGGTCGTTAAAATGCCACATGGCTAGGAAAGAAACACAGTGGAGACAGTGCCGATGGGACCATTGTAAACATCATGGCTTTCCGATGTGGGGCTGAGGACCTGCCAAGCGGTGTGGCAAATTCATACCAAACAATTTATCCCTTAGACCCTTACAATTTCTCGATTCTCAAATCTTCAGGTACTGCCTCCTCACTCCCCCCCCCCCAAATTCCCTTATTTTGCTTCTCTAAAATTTTACGATTTGGTGAAAATTTTGACAATCCATATGACCATCTCTAACTGGGTTTATTGGCGGTTTTTTATTTATCTTGATTCGGAGAACTATTTGGTTTCTTGGTAGAGCATTTTTTAGAGTACAATGGGAATACAAAATTGTTCTAGGAATTATCTATAACTGATGGCTTCTGAAGTTCCAGAGTTAATTCTAACATCCCGTTTGAAATTTTATGGGGATCGAAACCAATCGGATCTGAAGCAAAAGAAGGTCGCAAACATTTTGGGCAAATTTGGTACCTTTTTCATACTTCCGCGACAAATTTGGTACCAAAAAAACTTCCGGTCTTTGAGTGCCCCTTCATCAACACTTCTATGGCAAATTAGGTATTTAACCCTATATATATTTAATGAATTGTTTTCTTTTTTACTAGATCACATAATATCTCCCGCACAAAAAAGATAGGATATGAATATATTTTATGTCGAATTATACTTTGATCCTATATTTAATTTAATGATAGAACCGTATATAAAATATAACTAAATAGGTATATAATATTAACAAATCCAACTAATTATATCATAAAATATACACCTATTTAATTATAAAATATATACTTATCAGTTTTGCATATTTTATTTTTGTGGATGATGTTATTTAATTTTTATTGTTATTTTTTATTTTCAAAAATAAAAAAAAATAATCATTTCAATGTGTAGATGTTGAAAAGTTATGTGGAATCAAAAAAAAAAAAATCACTTGATTCGGACTCCTGGGCGAGAAGTTATTGTCTTCCGAAGTTTTAATATTTTTTTTTAATGTAATCGATTACATGGTTTTTTTAGTCGATTATATCATGTAATCGACTAAAAAAATATGTAATCGACTAAATAGGGACAGATTGGTGTATAGATTTCAAATAGGGGCAAAATGATTATTAATTAATTAATTAAGGGTAAAATGGTTAAATAGCCCAAACAATTTTGTGGAATTACATGTAAAATTCCTGAATCCTATCCCCTGCTAGCTTGGCATATTGCTATTTTTTTCTCTTATTGCATCCAAGTATGGTTAGTACATGTTTATTTTAGTTTTTTTAGAAGTGTTTTTTAGAAGTGTTTAATATATGAGTGGAGTTTTGTCTCAACTTACGGAAAAGTACTTAAGAAAAAGTGTTTTTTTGGATTTCCTAGACAAGCGCTCAAAGTTCAAAATAACAAATTCAAAACTGCTCAATTATATAACTACATAACTCAATAATTTTAGGGTAGGTTTGATTTTTTTTTTTTTAAAAATAGTTTTTTGTATAAAAAAAATGAAAATTAAACATATTTGGAAAATTGTTTTTAAAAACTAAAAAATAAAAATAGTTTTTAAGTGTTTTTTTTGTTTTTGTTTTTCCATATATTATTTTTTTGAGGCTGCCACTTGTTCAGTGTGCACTGTTGACACCATACCACCCGCACTGATCAGATCACCGCCATGTTACCAAACAGATTTTTTTAGGAAAAAAAAAAAAATCTATATGTGTGTGTGTGTGTGTGTGTGTATATATATTCAAAACTTGTCTTTAAAAACAATTTTGTAAAACAGTTTTGAAAACACAAAAACAGAAACAAACAAGCTCTTAATTTCATGACTCAAGAACTTTAATCTCATCATCATATGTAAACATTTTATTAAGAGATATTGAAGCAGGCCTCAAAGAGACCAAAGGTTGAAAAATTTTATATCATTCACAATGAATTTTCTTATACATGTATATATATATTTTCTAAATTTTAGTATAATGAATGACATTTGCAATTATCAAAGCAACTTAGGAAAAAAAAATACTCGTACAAAATATTTACTCCATCTGGTTCTTAATCTAAAATATATTTATCTAATTTGATTAGATTAAAAAGTTATTTGTATTAGTTAATATGATATGTATTTTCTAAATCATGTTTACCTAATTTGATTAGATTAGAAAATTAGTTGAATTAGTTAATATGATATGTATTTTTTAAAACACTTTAGTTATCTTCATTCATTTTCCTCCTTAATTATTGTTAAAGAAACATTAATAAAGGTAAATTAAGAAAAGATTAACAAATATGAAAATTATATTTTACATTTAGAACCAAGATCAACTCTCAAAATATATTTTATCAGGACCGAAGGGAGTAACAAATAAGCTAGGCACTTATATAAATTTGTTGCAAAAGTATATAATTCTGATTATTTTTTCTTAAGAATTCGATAAAAGGTGATAATCATGAATAAATGATTCAGTTGATTAAGTCACCTCAAATATGAATACAAATATATTCAAACAAACTAAAGAAAATCATAATTTATAGGCTAACATAGGCAACAAAAAATATTAGTAACATCTTAATTAATATGAAGGAAATAGCAAACACATTGTAACTAGTTTCTCATGTCAACCACATCACTTTGGCTTGTCATTCAAGGTTACAAGAGATTTGAGGACTCCAGGACTAATCTTATCAGCAATGGCACCAATGTCTGAGATTAGATAAGATTAATAGTCACTTTTATCTCACCTGGACAAGTCAATAATGATAAATGTTTGCTATCACATTACCAAGTTTGCCCAACATTTCTTTACATCTCAAACACATACAATGAACCCCTTTTAAAAATAATTAAAAAAATCATGCAGAAGTCATGCTTCTCTTGAGAAATGAGAGTACACACCTAAGACTGAATAAAATTTTGAGATCCAAACAAAAATGCCATTCTCATGATGCCGAAAGAGCATTGACTCATCATTGATTAAACAGGCTATATATATATATATTTATATAATAAATGGTAACACTACAAAGTTTCCTAAAAAAATTTAACCTCAAGGATCTCACAGAGTTTTAAAGAGCCTACAAACAGGAAAAAGCAAGCCATTGCATGCAAATGCATCAAACAGCCATTCCTGATCCTAAGAGACCAGAATGCAGGTGATTGCCTCACACTAACTGATAAAAAAGCATTCCCTTGACGCTCATATACAAAGTACACACATCCAGCTAAACATACATGTCAAAACGGTGCTGATGTTGTTCGTCGGAGCTGATATTTGGGCTCAGGAGGTGGTGCACATGGCAACATGCTCTCCAGCTCCTGCAAGTCAAGGGGAAAATTTAAAATCACACAACAGAACTCAACCTTCGTGAAACAATGATTCTGATTATTGATGTGATTCCCTAGATTTAGATTATATTTGAATGTGTTCATCAACTCAAATCTTGATGTCTCAGTCAAATATCAACTTTTTCTACCATCAAAATTAAAGTACAAATGTATATTTTGTGAACATGTCAGTGATTTGGCTAAAAAAGCATATTTCAAATGAGGTCAGACACATACAGATAGATCAATCAATCAGTTCTTTTTAAGTAGAGGAGTATGTCCATATAAAAGCAGGCGATCCAAGTCCATATTAGTAAGGAGGAAAAAATGCTAAGAATCTCATACGCATCATTTAAAGCTATGAAACAACCTGTGGTACTAAGTAGTTAGAAATGCCTTGAAACTCATGATAGAATCTCCTGATACGAATAATGACAAATCCCATCTGTTCATTTCTACTGAAATTGTTCAACTGGGCTTACAATATTTACTGAAACATATATTTATAAATACAAGCTAATCACATTGACAGTGACAAATTTTGACTTTTGCAGAGATATGGCTTCAAAGAAAAGTAGGCAGTAGTTGAGGATATGGGATCAGCCATAAAACTGGCTCAGCTGAATTATCTAATTGAACAAGCTGGACCGATTCACTATGGGATGCTCACCAAATTCTTTGGCTGAGGTTTTTAGCATGTAGCGAAATATTCTGGCAATTAAACAACTATACTGAATTATGTTTCGTTTTACTCGATGCCCTCATAGACACGCATATCACATGCATGTGGAGCTGTTCCATTGGATCTCTCTTCAAAATCTGACTCCCAATTCTAAATTTTACTATCACAACAAACAAATATAACAGCTGAATTAAGAACCTTTTTTTTTTAAAAAAAAATCTGAATAAGGTATATAAATATAAACTCTGCATTCTGTCTATTTTATCAAATGAATCATTTCATAAAACATTTCTTTTACTTGTTCATACTAAAAACAGAGCATTTGCAAAATGAAATAGTGCAAGACCAATCACATGCACTAAATTAGAGTACCCAGTACAATCCACACCACAAATCATGGGGATGAACTACAAATAGGTAACAATGACCCGGACATACCCTAAAGAGTTTATATTTTATGATGTACTGATTAAAGTAATTAAAGTATAAACAGGAACATTTGAAATCTAGAATACAAATGACAAAAGGAAGATCTGGCAAGACAGACTAAATTTCTGTGCAGCACAAGGACAATCAAACAAAGCCACTGAGCATGACAAAATTGTTCTGTTGACAATGCTCGCTGATTCAAAATTGCCAATACATTATTATTATGACAAACAAAATCAGAGAATTCGTCTGGTTATTTGATTTATTAGTTACTATATAAAATTCCTCATAGTTTCAATCAAGCCTATCGTAATTCATAGAGTATGAAAAATTAATTTTAACTAGTTGAATGTCAGAAACCCACTATGTACAGAAAATTGATTGAATGAAACATGGCGTAACATGGATAAAAAATTGATTGAATACACACAGGGAAAGAAAGAAACACATTTGCTCCAAACAACAAAGGAAAATATATGTAACAACAAATAACAAACCGCTTCTTATTGAGGTACAATTATTAAGAAAACAATAATTTTTTAAATTATGTTCAACTCTAATTCACACCAACCAAATATGCAATGAAAAGCGTATTTGAATACATTGAATTTCCAATTTCTAAAAGCATGCCAAGCCAATCAACCAGAGGACTCAGAAAAGTCATTACATTGCTTGCTAAACCAGATCATAAAGGCATAATGGATACAGATAACAAGCTCATGCTGTGACAGCCGTTGATAGTGTTATTATTAACACTTTTACTTCCAAAATAGAGTAATGTGGAAAAGTCCATTATTGCACAGAACTTCAAATTGTGGGAACAAGCATGCATGTGGCATTTAGGGGAGACAATAACTGTCAATAATAAATTCTACACCTCTACATGTTGGCAACTCAAATCTTGACAAAATCACAATACACCAAGTTGTCAAACACCATTGATAGAATATTCAAGAATGGCACACCCTATTTGCAACATGTATTAGCAAACAAATAGATATTACTCTACTTATAAGACAGAAAATATATCCAATACTTCGAATTGATGGGAAGACATTTGGAATATTAATAGATCCAAAGGGACAAAGAAGAATCTAACCTTCCGTTTCCTCAACAATTCATTTTCCTCTTCCAAACGTGCGACTTTATTCTCCAATTCATGTGTGTAAGCCTGCTTTTATCATTCAGGCTAAGGAATCTTACTAGGCACTACCGGACCTCAAAGAATAAGATGTCAAAGGCTTAAAAAGCATAGCAATGAATAGAGAAAGAAAGAAAAGAATAACCTGCTTTCTAGCTCTTGAGCGGGCAGCAGATTCCCGATTCTTGATCATCCTTTTCTGCCTCCTCTCAACAGTTTTCTCGATCATGTCCTCTGGTGTGCCTCTTTTTCTTCCAGATGTCTGTGTATCTGACAGTGGTCCCATCACTGGTGAAGGCAGTGCCACTGGAATTTCAGCATAAGGAACATCCAATGCAGAACCAGCTCCCATATGTAATGGCTGTGCCATAGCATGACCAGGCATATACATTCCCATTAAATTTTGTTGAGGATGCTGATATTGTGGTTGGGGATACTGGATCCACTGACTTTGTTCCGGAAACTGTGGTGCTGCAACATTTGAATCAGTACCAGCCATAAGACCCATGTTCTTCTTATCAGAAGAAGCTTCTGCAACAACTCCGGCTTTCACCAAGAAATCCTCTAATGTCATCTCTCCCAAAGTAGGCTGCCTCTCCCGAGACTTCTTCTCCTCATTGCTTTTGTTTTGTTGGATATCTCGCCAAACCTCATCAACTGTCTTCTTGCTTAGTGCACCGGTTAATGACAGGCTAGCTTGACGCTGAAGAGCAGTTTGACTAGCTTGTGCTGTGCCTTCAATGTCCATACACATTGACTGGTTTGCCTCAGCAGTCCACACATTTTTTAGAAGCTCATCAAGGTTCATACTGCTTAATGGCTTTCCTAAGTCACCCAATTGATTCTGAACCTCATCAAGCGTGAGACTGTACATTGAATTTTGCCGTACCAAAGGCTGGAATTGTGACTGTTTTCCATTTGTGTCACCAGCGCCTTGAGAACCCATAGTTTGGATACCCATTCGCCAATTCTGAGTGTCCTACTCAGACTTTTAGTGCCAAAAGACTTTAGGCAAGTGATCTAAAATTTCCATCCTGCCCCAGAAAGTCATAACCTAACAAATAAAACTCAAAACTAAGACTCACTTTTGCAAAGATTGTTCAAAATTAAGATATCGTGTAGGCATAAAGAGGAACCACTATTTCCTTTGACAGTTAAATTTTCAACATAAAACCAAAGGATTAAAACCATTCCAGAAGCAAGATGACGAAGCAGGCCATCCTTTCAGAAGAAGGAACCAAAACAACGGCCAAGTCAGAGAGAAGAATCATATCAAAATGTCAGTTTTTTATTTTTCTCCCATTACAAACTGGGAAAAAAAAATAAACTCACAAAAAAATCTCAGAACATGGAAAGGAGGGCAACTTTCTAAAGGAAAATGGCACTGGTGAGCATGTCAAACAAACAATTCACTGAGACTGACAAATTTAACCGAGGATCAATAACCTTAAAGATATCCTTCTTAATACAAAATAAGGACTCAATTTTTCTCCAGATTTGCAACGAAATAGATTTTGAAAATTTGGATCACTTGCATGCAGGCTCAAGCAGAGTCAAATGGTTGTCTTAAATCAATTCCCTTTAAGCCCTATACCTTATGTCCAAACACAGAAACATCAACTTCCGTTTCTAAACCTTTTGGGAAGAGAATCAGGTTCCCATTTCCCATAAAGTCAGATATGGGAAAGCATATTAAACAGCGAGTGGAGAAAATTGATCAAAAATTAAACTGACAATAAATTATTTTCCCACACTCCAAAAAACTTCCAGAAAAATCAAATGAGTAACGGGAGAGACAAACAGAAAGAAAAACCGTTTGCATGCGAAAAATTCAGCCTCAGTATCCCAAAAAACACACCAATATCCAAAAAAAAAAATACCCCCGAGAAAATGCCAGGAAATGAGATCAACTCACCACAACCACAACCCCAGTCCAAGTCCTTGTCGCGGAAATGCAGTGGAAAATTTCATATTTAGAAAGCACATAATCATAACATTAACAAGTGAAGAGTGTGCTTTAACGGAAAATCACAAACAATAAATGAAAATAACCAAAGGCACCTTTTATTCCTGAACCAGAACAACCGATCTGAAACTATTCACTGAGTGATGAAAGCAATGACTCTCAGCGAAATATTTTTGCGAAGCAGGATGATGAAAAAACCCTCCACGACTGTATATGCACAATGTACCTTTTTGGTCTCGCAAAGACAAATTCCAGGTGGGTGTAGGAGAGGGGGAGAGAGAAGGATTGAGATTTACCCTAAGTTTTATATACGCAGGAAATAATAAAAGTTTACTGCTTTGTGTTGGATTTTCGATTTTGTCTACAAATGGGGAAACTTTACCATGTGGGCGACCTCACGTGGTAATCATGATCTATTTCTGTTTTATTGGCTCCCATGGCTTCTGCTGCCCAATCGCGTAACTCCCAAGTACTTAAATTTAGGTTCCACTTACAATGATGATTTCACAAACTTTTTGTGCTTATTTGTTTATACATTCTCTATGAACTTTGAAATCTTATCATTATGACGTATTAGTATGCTTCTTTATTTTTTTTTTATTACATAATAAGAATATTTGTAAAAAAATAGGATAAAACTTACCTCAAGTACATTAGATTATTATTACACGAATATGGCAAGAAAAAGTACTATTACATGAGTGTGTCGAAGCCGATCCATATCCTTCAGACCCATGACGTACTAAATACAAATACTCTCGTAGTTGTGATTATAGATATAAGACAAACTACGATAATAACTCACAGTGAGGTGTATTAATTTTATTTTTTAAGATTCTTCTGTTTTCTTGAGAAAAAAAAAGATTCTTCTGTTTTGAAGTTTGATGGAATTCTTTTTCATCATACAATTTAGAAAAAATTATAATAAAGGACCTAGGATAAATAATATTTATTAAGAAAACCATAAAAATATTAATTATTTTAAAGGGCTAGAAATTAAAATAGAAAGACTAAATTGCCCATATGTTATCTCCAAATCCTTTTGTGTTCTCTCTCTAATACGAAGCAGATCTCATTATGCGATTCGTGTCTTCTTTCAATTTTGAACCTACTGTATTGATTTTCGTCTATTTTATTGAAAGTCTTTTGCTTCGCTTTGTAACTGGTATCTTTAATTAATATGAAGAGAAATCATTTAACTACATTTTCTACCATAGCCCTTCGTTTACTACCAGGGTGAAGCTGAATAGAACACAATGTTTCAATGAAAAAGCTTAATTATACATTGAACACGATGTAGAAAAACGAGCCTAATCATCAGGAATTCAGGATAATGGTGAATAATTATAGACCCTCATATTCTCCTTCGATGCTTTCACAATGAGCTGAGGGCAGTCAAGCTCATAGTGATTATTAGGATATTAGGTTAATCGTCTCGCTTCTTATGAGGAAAGAGAATACAAGAGGATCTAGAGATAACATAGGGATAATTTAGTTTTTTTATTTTAATATTTTAATTTCTAGTCCTTCAAAATAATTGTTATTTTTATGACCCTTCTTAATAAATTAATTTTTTCTCTCATCTTTGCAAAATTACCCATAGATAATTTTCAATATTTCTAAAATTACTCTATATATATATATATATATATTCTTCTCATTAATGGCAAAATGGTCAATGTCGTCCCAAAAGATTTTCCCCCTCCCTTCCCCTTCCTTTTCCTCAAACCAAACATATCCTAAGGGTGCACCAGCCAGGATTGTCTAGTTTTAATAAATTTGTTTTCTATTTATATGTTAATCTAAGTGTTTGTTTGGAATAGCATTGAAGCTTTCAATAACAGCTTTTCAATCATGATTTTCAAGATATATGAGGTACTTCCGATAAGTAAGAAAAAGTTTATCTTTATTTTCATGAATAAACATTTTTGGATTATCTAAAAGTAAGTGACTTCAAACAAGCACTTTATCTAGTTGACTTTACTCTTATAATATCATACTCATCTTTTTTCTGCAATATTTTTATAAAAAAATAACACTCTCAAATTGCATTCACACACATTATCATAGTTTTCTAAGATTCGTAGATTTAAAGAGATATAATTGTATATAAAATGAAATTTAAATAATTTTATAAAAAAAAGTATAGATGGTTAAAAAAAATATATAATTGAATACTAATGAAAAAAAATACTTTCCTAATTGTTGGATTCTAAAAAAGAAACATAGTGTATACTTTATAAACCAAAATTAAGTTGAGGGATAAAATGTTGAATAATTAAAAAGGGAGGGGAAAAAAAAGGAATATTGGAGTGACGTTTTTGTCTGGATTATAAATGATTACAAAGAAGGGAAAGAAAGATGGGGTCCATGGACCCAATAAATGCAAGCCTATCCTAATTGACTAACTTTTGTCGTAAGGTGGCAAGTATTAATATATACTAGTAATAGTAACTAGTAATTTTCAATCCTATATATATATTACATAAACAACTAGAGAGATAAAGTTTAAAGGTGAGACAAAGAACTTTTTTTTATCAGGATTGCTGTATTAAGGATTAGTCTTGAGCCCTTATTTATTTAATTTGGTCTTCAACGTTCTAATTAAACTTATACTAAAAGAAATTCCCAAACACATGCTTTTTGAGGAGGATACTGTTCTTGTGGATTATAGTTGTATCAAGAGAAAGAATTAATTCTAAACTTAAGTTATGGAGAAAAACTTTAGAGTGAAAGAGCTCCCGATTGAGTAGGAGTAAAATATAATATATACATTGCACTTTTGATAAAAGAGGGGAGTAAAAAGCGATTTGAAGGTCAAAATGGGAGATCATGTTGTTCCACAAGTGACAAAATTCAAATATTTAAGTAAATTCTATAAAAAGATGGCGAAATTGATAAGGATGTTAATCATAGAATTTAAGTTGAATGGTTTAAATAGAAAAAGACTACCATTTATTTGTATTAAAAAAGTACCTGATAAAATACCAGTTATTTGTATTCAACCAACAATGCTTTATAGTAGTGAATGGACTTCATGAGCACAAAGTAAAGAAGTTGAGATGAGGATGTCGAGACGGATGCATAAAAGATAAGATTCATAATGAATTTATATGAAGAAGGTTGGAGTGGCACATCTTGAAGAAAAAATGGTAGAAAATCGTTTGAGATGGTTGGACACATACATAAAAAAAGCCATTGGATATACCAGTAAAGAAGATTTGTCTAGATTCCAATTAAGAGGAATAGAGGATGACAGAAGAAATTGCTCAATGAGATTATTAAGTAAGATCTCTTAGTTAACAATTTATCCCGAGATTTAATTTTTAATTGAGCTCAATGGATATGTAAATAAGGCTTTGTTGGTGTTGTATAATCACAAACAATATAATTTATTTTTTAAGGCCCTAATTCAAATTTCTTTAATTTCAATTAGAGTTAGTATTGTGTGTAACAAAAATTTCGAAGATTCATTTCACTGCCTACATGCAAAAGTTTTTTTTTTTTTTTTTGCCATCCCAAAAGTCCTTTTTCGCCTGCATTAATAGCGGAACTTGTTGGGCTCAAATCAATATTTCAATATATAATATAAAATTCAATACAAATCGTATCATTCAATATATAATTCTCACTATTAAACACCGTGCATAAAATATGTGTATTTTAATGAGATATATGCTTTTTTAAGTATGATTATAAGTATTTGTTCATAAAAACAGTATGATTATAATAATTACCCGGGAGATGGGGGGAAACCCAATGGACCTTTAATGTGATCCGAATTAGAAAATATAACTTTTTAAAATCCAATATCTATATATCCAACATTAAAAATCACTTATCGTTGGAATTTTTTGCCCCTAAAGTACGCGTCTAGGAACAATTTTGCCCCTTAAGTTTGTTGACCGTTAGGATTTCTAACGAATGGGCAACATTGCTCCGTTTTTGATACTTTAGGGGCAACATAACGTAGCAATGTTGCCCCTAAAGTATAAAAAACGGAGCAATGTTGCCCCTTCATTAGAAACCCTAACGGTCAACGTTAGTTGACTGTTAGGGTTTGTAACGGAGGGGCAACATTGCTTTATTTTGATACTTGGAGCAACATTGCTTTATTTTGATACTTCAGAGGCAACATTGCTCTGCTGAAACTTAAGGGGCAAAATTGCTCCTGTACGCGTATTTTAGGGGTAAAATTGGTACTTAACCCTATTTTAAATACAATAATGATATTTCCAAACATTGACTGGTTGTCTTCAACTCTTCATTGCAAGGAGTGCATATGGGAATTTCTCCTTTATGTGGGAGGAAAGAAGCTAAAGAAAGTGATAATAAATGAAATATGCACACTGGTGGAAAATGAAGAACATTTGAAATTTTTTATGACAAACTACAATTTGATAGCTGATTACAACTTGTAGCCTAAAGAATCAGAACTACAATACAACCAACCACCTCTACAAGATCTTTAACGCTAAACCATTTTACCATTTATTAACAAGATCTATTATATAATAAACAACGTATATTCTATATTATGTTACATATCCTCATGCATGTCTTGATGGGTCCTCGTGTAACTGTGTCGGTCTTACGTTTTGATCATCCTACCACAAGGAGCGAACCATCACCATAGTGTTAGTCGTGGAGTATATACTTCTTTCGGTCCTAAATATAAAACAAATTTGACTTTTTTTGGAGATATTAAGAAAGTTAATTAAATTACTTTAAAATATTTATATTTGTCATTTTTTCCAAATTATTTTGTCTAACTTATAAACTGATATATAACTAAGGATACACAACATATGATATGATTAAGTAACTTATTTAGTTTCTTTAATCTCTCTCAAAAAAAAAAAAAGTCAATTGTCTAATATTGAGGGAGTACTATCTGTAACATGTCTTATCCTACTAGACAAAATAAGCTACATAGATCCCACGGTGCTATTGTTTTCTATCAACAACAAACAAAGTAACTTAATTTACAAAACTCACCCGAATGCCATAAGTGAAATTTGTCGATGCCCGGAAAAAATCAAGCTGTGCCTGCAAATTTTGGAACAATTATAGAGTTCAGAATAAATATTGCAATGGCAGGAAACTTATGCTCAGCGTAAGCAAACCTTACCAGACCAGGCATGCTTTGATGAGCACTATAGTAACCATCGTGGCTCGTTGGTATGGAACTTAATTGTCCCTGTATTCAAACAACAGAGTTTCTAAAGTTTTGCGCTTGTACTAAAAACTTTCGATAATTAATCACAATTTCAAAGACGCACCAGCCCCTGAATTGTCTGTTGACTCCCATAATAATTATCGCGTGTTGGTCCCATCAAGTTCAACTGAATGATCAAATAAACAAATACATTTAAAGTCCAGAAGCCAATATGAAACAACCAAATATAAGAACTGAAGTGTATCATATTCTTACCATTCCCTGAACACTCTGTTGAGAACCATAATAACCATCAAGGGTTACTGTCCTCGCATTGAATTTGTCCTACAAAATAAATTCCCAATTATTTGAAGACACTAAAATTAAGCAGACAAATGCATCCGTTTAACTAAGATGGAGCTTCTATTTTAAGCTTAAAAAAAAACTATTTTTGTTTGCTTAAATCCCCTTGTGTGGCCTGACTTTCTCCTGCACACACCTCAACTTAAAATATATTAAAATTGAACACTTTTTGAGATCAACAATCATAGGAGGACTAACCATTTGCTGCATGTTATCTTGTGCCCCAACAGTCAAGACTTCAGGCTCGGAGTTCAGCTGCAATTCAAAGAGGTTATAATATGAACTCAACAAAATAGATTGTACATGTACTACGAAGTCAACAAAAAGAGGAAAGAAAACCTTTTTCTTCTTAGTCGGATTCTTCTTTTTGTTTGACTTGCCTATATTTCTACTTAGGGTGTCTTCTTCAGTAGAGAGCTGACTCTGACTAGCAGATATGACAGCTTCGGCAGGACTCTTGCTAGAAATGTTAGCACTCACACAACTTTTGTATGCTTCACGTAAAGCATGGAATGCAATACTATAACTGTCTTGAGATAGAGATCCCTCTTCACTCAACTTCATTGCTCGCTGACATAAATCATTGTATCGTTGTACCCTAGCCAGCATATGTTCTGATTCTTCTCCCATTATTTGTCCACTTTTTGCATTTCTTGTCCACCGTTTCAAGATATATTGGGGTGGTATTACCGAAAGGCCAGAATATTGAAGAACGATCAATGCATGTCGACAAAGAAAACCTCTATATTCAAACAACCGACAAATGCATGAAACCTCAGATTTAATTTCATTCCACACAACAATGAAGTCTTGATTCTTTTCCATATCATGAACCTTGTAACTAATGCCTGCATCATCCTGTCTTTCAGCTTTAGGATGACAAGCAACTGCACCAATAACCTCAACTTGAATCTTCCTGAACAATGCATGAGTGTAACTCCCTGCAACACTCTTCTCCAATGGTGAAGGAGTTTTTAATGTCGCCACTTTATTCCATGTCTCAGAATCACCTTTTGCTTCCTCTTCATACCTGTCCTGCAAGATTGCTTCATACTGCTTGACAAAATCTTGCACAGAGGTCTTCTTATGAACATATTTATCAAAGAAGGAATTCACACTTTCTGATCGCTGGACAGTGGACAAACCACCTAAGAAAATATCCTTCATGAATGTTGGCACCCATAACTTGCGATCTTCATACAATGACTGCATGCATTCATCCTCTCGGAGCTCAAACCTATCAACAATTTTCGACCACCTCTTCTCAAACTCATCGTTTGTCCATGACCTATAGATGCATTTTTCAAATTTTGCCATAAAATTCTCGTGTCGCTTAATTACAAGAGCCAGATTTTCGGACACCTTCCCAATCACATGCCATAAGCACATGGAGTGATGAGCATTAGGAAAAACATCTAAAATAACTGACTTTAATGTCTTGTCATGGTCAATGATGATCACTTTTGGAGCTTGGCCACCAACTGCTTTCAGCCACGTCCGCATTAGCCAAGAATAAGTAGCAGCACTTTCATCTGATATTAAGGCACACCCAAGCAGCATAAATTGATAATGCTGATTTACTCCAACAAAAAGCGCAAGAGGCAACTTATACTTGTTTCTAACATAGAAGGTGTCAAAAGAAACTACATCACAGAAGTTCACATAGTCATGCCTACTTTTAGCGTCAATCCATAAAAGATTTTTCAGACGTAGATCCTCTCCAATATCTACTGCATAAAAGAAGTTAGAATTTATACTATGCATCTGCACCATAAAATCAAGTAGAAGCTTGGCATCCCCAGACTCTAGGCCCAAATTCCGGCCTTTGTCAAATGGACTTTTCTCATTCTTGAGACCAACCACAGTTTTGTATTCAGCGAACTGTCTAGCCATTGCAGCATACATTTTTCTTGTTTGCTCACTGACAGCTTGAGCTGGTAAAAGCTCGTGATTATGCTCCTTCACAAAACTATGTATTACCCATTTTCCATCAGGCCTTCTTTTTACATGCATGCTTGCTTTACAATCAGTCTTTGAACAAGATCTTCGACCAGTTGAATTTTCAGCATCTTGCTTGTTCTGTCTGGCACGGGGTCGATTGAATGATTTCTCATGCTCTCTTTTTGTTCCATACCTGGAACAAGCAAATTTTGCATCTATAAATTCTCTTGATGTCTTTGAACGGCGACTATTTTGTATTGCAGTGCTGAATCCCATTGACCTTGCATATTCTTGGTAGAAAGAATAAGCTTCCCCGTGAGACTCAAATTCCATGCCAGAAAGGGGCTCAAGATTTGTATCTTCTTTAAACATTGTCATATCCACTGTCGATGAATTCAAATCTCCACCATCCAGAGCATGTACATCAACACTAGCACCAACCATATTCTGCCCTTCTAGATCTCCAGGATGAAATTTTTCTTCATCTTCCAATATGTCAGCAATAGAATTTTGTTCTTCATCCTTCTCGTGGTCACCAGAAGGTAACCTTAGATCTATGTCCATGATGAGAACAGATTTCAGCCTGATGATTTTCAGCAGTACCTAAAAAGTCAAAATAACAGTACCAATGTCAAGCAAGGAAAAAGTAAAAAAGAGAAGCTAGCTGTAGAAAAACAGGAGGGGGAGAGCCATAGAGAGGAACCAAGAGACCAATGCTTAAGGCTGCTTCTGAGTCTTTGTTTTATTGCTTGCATCCATCACAGGGTACAGCAACTATTATATAGAATAGTTGTGGTTAGCCCAGACCCTTTGTCTTCAATAGATGATGGATATTGTCACTTTTTCCTCTAGTCGAGATAAGTGAGTTTGGAATCTGTAACTCTTCAGGCAAGTCCTATTTTCAGTTCCTAACTCATTCTTATACAAAGTAATCTTTTGTTCATAATGAAAAAATTTGGAAACATGAGCTCCCCCAAAGATCAAAACCTTAGTAATGCAGTACTCAAAAACAAAAAACAATAACGAATTGTTGCAGGTTTGATGACCCATATATCCTTTTCTTAACGGGTGTTAGATGATGATCTAAACCTGATTCAGAAAATCTGGTCCGCCAACATTTTCATTTCCCAGCAGAGTTGCATGTGGAGAAGGCTCTTGGGTATTTCTGGAGAGCATTAGGTGTATTATGCTATCTTGGATGAGATACTCCAAATTTATTTTGATGATTTGTTAAAACGAAGAAAAACAACACTTTGAGGTCTGTTTGGTTTGCTTGGAGAGGAAAGCTAGCATCTTCAATCGTTTTTTCTTATTTTAAATTTGTAATGGAATGTAATTGCAGCTTCTCTATCGTGTAATGTTTATTTCTCTATAAAAGAGAAATTAGTACAGAAAGAGAACACGGAGACTAAAAATTAAGAAAAATGAATGAAAAATTACACTTGTGGAAAGATAAAAATCACAGTGAATACAGAAATATGTCAAGATAACAAAGCTACAGGTCCCCCTGCATGTATGCTAAAAAGACACTCTGAAAGAACACCCAAGTCAGGTTATGAAAATAATTCCGTCCCAAAGCAAGTCCAGGGACAATGCCTCTATGTTAAAGATCCAGCCCCAAACAAAAGACAACAAAGAACAGCATACAATACAATGCAAAAGCAATTTTCCCTCCTTACTCATATGAGGAAGTTAACTTGGAGAAAACGCTATAAACAGTGAGAAAACTGAAAATTTGCCAAACACCAATGCCAGCCAAAAAGTAGCAGAAATTGACAGACGGGCAATGAAAAAATAATGGTGATTGAGTGTTTCTCTTTCTGGATCAGAGCAACACATCACAAGTATATAAAGAGATAAGCATCATTGGACAATGCTAGCAGTGACACCCTACGGCACTTTACTTGGATTTAGAGTAGTAGTTAGAACCTTTCCTAGGGAGCCCTTTCTTAAGGTTGCCAATAACCAAACTCTAATACCAATATGAATATTCAAGTGTGAAGAGAAATCCTACCCCAAAAGCAAACTATTGAGGTAGGAGTATCGACACACTTAAACACCCAATAGAGCATCCCATACTTCTCAATGTGAGATTTAAGTATCCATACTACCTTAGCATCCATCGCAGTCAAAAAATGAGCCAATAACTAAAGCACTAACAGATTACAGTGCCAGATTTTTCTGTCCTTGTCACTAATATCTTACCCCAAGTTATTGAAAAATCATCATTGACATATGCTAAATTCCCACATAGCCTCATGTTAATGTCTTTAAAGCAGTATGCAATTATTTCTAAGACCCAGAGTATAAATACAAAATATATTTAAGACGTCGAACAAAAAGAGATAAAAGGGATAAGACGTGAACCATAAACCGAAGAACGAAAGATATTAGAGAAAACGGAGGGAGAGTAGTACCTTTGGTTACATGAAAGAAGGGTTCCTCCTCAAGTTGATCAGAGTCTGGAATCTCACGCGAGAGACCAGGCGAGTGGACGAACCCCGATCTTCAACTCGTCAAATTCTTTTCCCTAGGGTTTGCAAAGGCGCCTCCTCGACCCCAATCCAACTGTCATAGTTCCTCACTCGCGCCATGGTAGGGCGCGTGTCATCCAATCTCGCGCTGTTCGGAGAAATCGGAGAGATGCTTCTGATATCTCCCGCTCTTCCAATTTCAAGCTTTAACCTAGTACTAACAGGAAACTCTAGCTGGATTTATCTTCAGCTTCCCAATTCTACACCCAGAATGGGAAAAAACACACTATCAAATTAACGCAGCAACGACTAGATACATCAGCATATTCAACAATGTAGTTATTAAACAAAAAAAATGATTTTTTCTTACAGAGAGAAATCAATTAAGGGAACAAAAAGTCAACTTCATCAGCATGTTCAACTGCATTAGGTTAAATCAAGAGATAACCAAAGGCCAGAGCACCCTGCAATCATCGCCAAGGGTACTAAGAATTCATAATCGCCCGAAACAACAGTTGTGAACTTTTGAAAGAAAAAAGAAAGAGAACTAACCAGTTGATAATCTATCTATGCACCAACACTTGTCCGCCGCCAGAAAAGAAGTCGAGACGAAGGGAACAAATATGGTGGAAGAATAAGGAGTCAAGAATGAAAGGAATTACACAAGGGGGCAGAGTTAGGCTTGGCCCCTGAATAGCTTTTTTTGGGTTCCTGAAAAGAAAGAAGACGACCCAAACGGATCAAACCGGGTTACCGGATTAACCATGAATTTATATCCGCTTCTCGTGTCATTTTCTTCTCATTTACATTACATCCTTCTCATCATGATCCAATTACATTCTTCTTATCATCATAACTGGAAATCATGTTCCGTTATGAGTTACACAAATCGAATTGATAGGTTGGAAATCATCATCCTTAGCCAAGTTATCATTTTTTCTCATTTTTAAAATATCTCTCTCATGCTACGAAAAGGTAGCCGAGGAGTGAGGACTAAGAATGAAATAGGTGCTACTCTACCTTTGAAATTTAGCTTCCTAATGCTTGCATTGCTGTCTACCTTCTTTTTGTTACAACCATACAATGAAAAGATTCTATAAGGTTACCAAAAAAAGTAATAGAAACATATGATAATGATCCTTAAACCTATATTTATCCAATTTGATTATATTAAAAAAATTAGTTATATGACATTTTTTTTTAAATATATTAATCATTTTTCTTAATTCTCTTTATATCTCTCCTATCTAATTATTGTTAAGAAAACATCAATAAAAGTATATCAGTAAAAGATTAACAAATTTGAAAAAATAAATTTTACATACAAAACTAAAATAAATTCATCAATTAAATCCTATATTAGGGATTGGAAGGAGTATGATTTAACTTTAAGACCTTTCACTTCTTGGCTCCATACTACTAACCTACAATGGAGATGTTTTTTATGTCCTCTCTCTAAGGGATCCAGTTCCTGCATATCCTTGATAGGCCAGGAGAGCTCGTCTACTATAGACCTTCCAGATGAGATCTGGACTATCCAGTTTTAATTTATTTATCCAGTGATTTTTAAATAAAAAAATCATTTTTTTTTGAAAAAATATTAGTTGTTAAGTTATCTTTATTTTAAATTTTCTACTTATTAAAATGATTTTTTTTGAAAAATCAAAAAGTAAAAATAAATAAATTTGAACCGTCCAGATCCCATCTGGATGGTCCATGGTGGATAAGCTCCCTCTGCCTATCCAAATGATAGGTAAGGAATCTGGATTCCTCTTTGAGGCTATTTTAACCCAATAATTGTGTAGGGAACCTGAGGATGATACACATTACTCCCTTTGGTCCTTATTATAAGGCACCAACTAGTAAATTTATTTGGTCCTTTTTATAAGGCACTTGTTTGTTCCGAGTTCACATTAGATGATTTTCTCTTAGGTGCTTCTTATGTGCTTTTCCCTCTAATTAGAGGGATTAGACATTACTTTCCCCTTACTTGTTTGTGGTTTGCATTGAGAAGCTAGCTCATATGATTCAGGAACGGATGGTGGATAGGAGATGGAAGCCAATTCACCTTACGAAGAAGGGGCCACCCATCTCTCACTTGTTCTTTGCAGATGACATCATTCTATTTACAGAAGCTTCCCTCCAACAAGCTGAGATGGTCCGGGACTGTTTGGCGCATTTCTGTGCGTGTTCAGGGCTGAAGGTAAATGCTGCTAAAACTCGGGTCTTCTTTTCAGAAAATGTGAATCATCACAGGCGAGTAGAGCTTAGCACGACCCTTGGGTTCTCTCTTACTCCAGATCTGGGGAAGTACCTCGGAGTTAACTTACATCATAGGAGGATTGGGAAGGATTCATTCCAAGGGGTAATCGATAAGGTGAAGAAAAGGCTTAGTGGGTGGAAAGCTAGTTCCTTCTCTCTATTTGGTAGGGCCACTCTCATCTCCTCGGTATCCTCTGCTATTCCAAAGATACACCATGCAAACGAGCTACCTCAGAGCTCCAGTTGGGAAGCATTGGATAAACATAATAGATCATTCTTATGGGAAGTAATACGGAGCGACGCAAGACGTCCCTAGTTGCATGGGATGAGGTGTGCAAGCCAAAAAAGAAGGGTGGGTTGGGTTTGCGACATGCGAAGTACCAAAATCAGGCATTCAGTATGAAGTTGGGATGGCGACTGTCACCCATAGGGAGGATCTCTGGGTGAAAGTCATTCGAGATAAGTATAGATGTGGGGAGGATACTATTCCCCATATTGTGCCAACTCGGTCTGGGTCAAACGTTTGGACAGGTATTAAGAAGAATTGGGATAAAGTATCGGAGGGGATTGAAGCAACGAACGAGGTTCGGGTGTGAAATGGAAATGGGAAAGAAGTGGCGAGTTCTCTGTTAAATCCGCATACAAGGTTCTTTCAGGGGACATACGAGACCAAGGAATGGGTAGGGAAGATTGTGGAAAATTTGAGCCCCGCTCGCTGTAAATGCTCCTCTAGTTGGTTGCGCGACAGGGCTACTCACCAATGCAACACGAGTAAAGCGACAGTTAGCATCGGACCCAAGGTGCTCTTTATGCGGTGCAGGATTTGAGGATACTTTACATGTCTTTCGAGATTGTCCACACTCGCGATCATTATGGAGGAAAGTGGTGCCACGTGAGAGGTGGCGTGGGTTCTGTGACCTACCTTTGACGGAATGGCTATGGTGGAATATCCAAGGACGGACAGGAGCAAGCCAGGAGGGGGCCTCGGTTCGCTATAATATGTTGGTGGATTTGGAGACGGAGGAACTTATTCATTTTGAGGGTAAAACAACGTTGAATGAGAATATTCTTGCTAGTGCACGGGCCATGATGGAGTGCATGAAGTCTACGAATGACAGCCTTCTTTGGGCTTAATCTTCAAGGTGTTACCCTAGCACTGCTCGAGACAGCTGGCGCCCACCTGAGGAAGGTTGGGTGAAAGTTAATGTGGACGGAGTCTATTCTAGGGGTACTTGGTAAGAGTGCTTGCGGAGGTGATTCGTGATTCATTTGGGAGATTTCTCAAGGGTTTCATTCACCATCTTGAGGAGGGGATGAACTAACTACCGAACTCGGGCATGTTTTCTCGGGTTGAAGACTGCATGGGCTTCGGGGGCACGCCAAGTGTGGCTGGAGACGGATTCGACGGATTGCATTGAGCTCCTCGGCCTTGATCAGGGCGGATACCATAGGGATGCTTGGCTCATAATTGAAGCACAAAGGATGTTACAATTGGATTGGCATACGAAGATTTCATACACTCCCCGATTGGGCAACTCAGCGGCGGACTTCTTAGCTAAGAAGGGTTTGGAGACAACGATAGGGCATCATGAGATTTATGAACCATCTACAGAGTTGAAGGTCGTTTTATGTCAGGATTGTAATGGGAATTATCCCATAGGTGATAACTGAGGTTTCGCTTTTCGTATAAAAAAAAAAAAGAGGGATTAGACATTTTTTTTTTAAATTTTTATAGATTCTATTTATTTAGATTAGATTATATGTTGCATTGTGATTTTTTTTTTTTTTGCACCCAGTATCTCAAATCAATTAATTTCCAGTCCTGTATTTAAAAAAGTTAGTTGGTATCTTATAATAAAGATTTGAAGGAGTAGCTCGGTTTCATTTTTGGGTTCTAGCCTAGAAAGCCCAAATGATTTTTAGTCATGTGAAGTTTGGAATATAACCACATTTTGGTGCAGTTCTTATAATTACTTCCACCAGAACCATGTTACTATCCTCTTTAAAACATGTTCCCGAACACATCATATAACAACTTGTGAAATCTGTTTCGCTATTCAATGTTTTTCAAATCAAACACTTCTATTCATAATTCATTTAATTTTTACATAATTGTGTTTTGTATCCGTGTATATTTTATCTAATTAGTCAGATGCTCGCCTCTCAAGCCTTTGCAACGATCTTCAGGCGAATGAGTTGTGGTTAGCATTTTTGCCAAGAACTTTGCTTATGCCTGCGGGGCTAGGTGATTGATTCATAATTTGACCTTAAAATATAACGAATGGTTTTGGTGGGTAATGTTTCAAGATTTGATGGTAGATTTGCTGGTATGGGGGTATGGTTGAAAATTACTGCAAAAAATGATCAGTGAACTGGTTGAGGTTGAAGATAAGAAGATTGAAGATGAGATTGGAGGAAGCAGGAAAGAAGTAAATAACAAAATTAATGAAACAGGCGTCGTTTTGGGGAGAAAATTGAAGAAGGCAAAGAGAGATCATTGAGTTTATTTCTGTTTTACATTTCAGTTTGTGTTGTTCTGATGCCGAAAGAGCTGTCCATAGTCCCACATCGTTTACAACCAAAAGTCCTGTGCGGGAAATGGGATATAAAAGGGAAGCCTGAGACTACTTGCAACATACTTACCTGGACGGGGTCTATGGATGATCAATAAGGTCCATGGCCTAGGACTGTGACCTCCATTGCACTTAGGAGGGGTGCTGCCCTAAGGTCTGCCCAAGTGGCAGAGCCTACGTCATAATTTGTGGTAGTGGGGGCCTGCGTTCGCGCGGCCCCTCCCCCAATCTAGTTTCAGATTTTTTATTTTTTGATATGAAGTTTCAGATTTTTTGGTTTAAGTGTTTAGGTCAAACTTAGATGTATTACTAAATGGGGTCCGCCAACTGTTTTTTTATCATTATGTTGGTATAATTATCTGCTTTAATTTTTTGCCTAATGCGAGTTACTTAGGCCCAATATTGTTTCAATCATTTTGTCCTACTGGATCGTAGGTGAGCCTATCCCTTTCCTAAAATGTTATAATAAAAAAAATTATCTACTTCTTTTGCCAAAATTTTATAATAAAAAAAATTATCTACTTTTACCAACTGGTTGAAAGAGGTTCATATTTAGGAATGAGCATAGAGGAAAAATTCTCAATAAAGAACTTAAAAAATAAAAAGTGTTTCAAATCGAATATTCATAATCTCATAAAGATAAATTTAAATTGTTTTTTTAAATAACAAAGAAATGACCAAATTGCCCTTGAATATTTAAAAAAAAAAATTACCCGGCCACCTCGTCAGTGGCCATAGTTTTCCTGTGGCCAGCTGCCAGTCACCGGAGCTCTGAGACAAATATTCTGATGGGGGGGAATATTTCAAAGTGTCGAGGGTGGAATTTGAATCCCCACCACTTAGTTTGCAAAAAGCATTGGTGGCCAACCAATACTTTTCAATATATATTGTGTAAGCAAATATATATAAGTTAACCCTTTATTTTTTACTCTTACTCATTCACAAGTTTTGTAAAGGAATTCACAACATTTCATTAAGTTTTATCAATTTACGTTTACCCAGTAAAAAAGTTAACACTATCAGCTCATTCACAAACTTTATTAAGGAATTCACAATATTTTATTAGATTTTAATAAATTCCGTTCACCCAATAAAAAATTCACACAATGAGGTCATTCATAAGTTTTTTTAAGGAATTCATGAAATTTCATTAGGTTTTAACAAAATGAAATTTTTTACGAGGTAAATGGAAGTTGTTATAACCTAATGAAATGTGGTGAATTTCAAAACAAAATTTGTGAATGAGCTGATAGTGTAAAAATTTTACTGTGTAAATGAAAATTGATAAAACCTAATGACATGTTGCGAGTTCTTTAACAAAACTTATAAATGAGTTAGAGTCAAAACTAAAGGGTTAGCTTATATATATTTACTTGTACAATTGCAAACCAAGTGGTGGGGTGGTTCAAATCCCACCCTTGGCACTCTGGGAATATTTATTTCCATCGAAATATTCCCTCCCACTAGAATATTCCCACTAAAGCACCGATGACTGCAGTGCCCACTTTGGAAACTCACGGTTCTTTGGTAGGGGTGGTCGTATGCCGACTAGACGATGGGGGTAATATTTTTTTCTTAAAAAAAAATATTTAAGGGAAATTTGGTCATTTCCTTATAATTTCAAACAAAACAAGGTTATGAATATTTGAAACACCTTTTTGTCTTTTATGATTTTCAAAGTTTTTTATTAGGGATTTTTACTCTGTTTTTTCGGATGAATAGTTCTTACTGTTTTTCCTTCCCTGACTCGTGATGGACCTACTAGGTATGATACAAAACATTGGAATCACTAGTATATATTGAGAGAATTTCTTTGAAATATGTCTGATATAATTTCTCAATATGTGCTTCTATTCATATTGATGCCTCTGCTATAAAGATCTTTTAGTAAATTTTTTGTTGACCTCTGAACAAAGTGTTGCATATAAATATATATTCCATCCGAAAAGGATTTATCAATTACTTTGCATAGGCTAACAATTTTAGTTAAAATTTGTTACCTATGCATAGACAAATGGGTCATATATATTAAAAATAATAGGAAAGACTGAAGAGAGTAATATATATTAGTTTATATGATCATGTATGATATACTCCCTCCCGTGCTATTTATAAGAGCTTAATAACCCAAATACACGGTTTAAGAAAGTGGTTAAAATTAGTTAAAAATAATAAGTATGTCTAAAATAAACTTTATTTTAAATATGTCTGAAATAAATTTTGTTTCTAAGTATGCGCTTATCTATGAGGGGTAAGGAAAAGAGAAAAAAGAGAGAGTAAATATAAGTATAATCAACTTTTAATTAATGCAATATATATAGTTAAAGAGGGGTAAAAATGGAAAAAAAAAAAACCTCAATAGAAATTTAGACAGTTTTAGTCAAACTCTTATATAAAAGACCAAACAATTCAAATCTCGAGCTCTTGGAGTATTTAACAACCTCCGAAGATTCTATAGAGCCTTGAATGGGAATATAGTGGACCAAAGCACAATATCTATACATGATGGTTCTTGCTCACCTAAGGGCCTCTCTAACTTGGGCTAATTTCTGAATTTGCCTATTATTAAATAACTATTTACCAAAATGCCCCTGTCAGAAAACTATTTCCCAAAATGCCCCTGTCAGAAAACTATTTCTCAATCTGCACTGTTTAGTCGACTAAATCGCGGGCAATTTTTTTCCGACCCGACATTTAGTCGACTAAAAAACCATTTAGTCGACTAAATCATTAAAAAAGTTAAAACTTGAGAAGGCCATAACTTAGCTCGGAGTCTGAATCAAGCGATAATTTTTTTTGATTCCACCTAACTTTTTGAGATCTATGCACTGATATAAAAATTATCTTCAGATTTAATGAAGAGAAAGGAGGAAAAACAAGTGATTCTTTATTGCGCAGAAAATACTAACAATTCATTAAATATAATCAAGTGATTCTTTAATATATATATATATATAAAGATAATATATGTGTGTGTATACAGTTGTATATATATATATATATATTAAAGAATCACTTGATTATATTTAATGAATTGTTAGTATTTTCTGCGCAATAAAGAATCACTTGTTTTTTCTCCTTTCTCTTCATTAAATCTGAAGATAATTTTTATATCAGTGCATAGATCTCAAAAGTTAGGTGGAATCAAAAAAAGAATCGCTTGATTCAGACTCCTGAGCCAGAAGTTATGGCCTTATGAAGTTTTAACTTTTTTTTAATGATTTAGTCGATTTAATGAGTTTTTTAGTCGACTAAAACTTAAGTTTTAGTCGACTAAATGTCGGGGGTCTGGAAAAAAAAAATTGCCCGCAATTTAGTCGACTAAACAGGGGCAGATTGAGAAATAGTTTTCTGACAGGGGCATTTTGGGAAATAGTTTTCTGACAGAGGCATTTTGGTAAATAGTTATTTAATAAGGGGCAAATTCAGAAATTAGCCCTCTAACTTGGTACACAAAACTACTCATTTTGGTCCTAATTATAAAACAACATTTGGGAGTTGGTATTGGTCCTAATTATAGGACAAAATTATAATTTTTGTCAATTTCTTCCTAAAATACCCCTATTTTATTCTCTCAAATGTGTTTGGTTTTTAGTGAGTTATATGTATGTGGATGTATAAATTTTTCCGGTCAGTAAAACTTTTAAATTGTTGAATTTTAATTTCTTTATCGATCAGCTGATGTTAACTTACCAATATATATATGTACAATGGTGGATCATTGATGGGGCCATGGCATGGCCCCCTTAAAAAAAAATGTTTACTTTTTTTTTTTTAAAAAAAGAGACTAAAGTACAAATCTTTGAAAACTTTGTAGAGAGTGCTATAATTTCTGAAAACTATAGGTATTTTTCTGTAATTTTCCCTAGTCCCCTTTCTTCATTGATTGCAATTTCCAGAAATTCCGGGGACTTTTCTGTAACTTTTCCCAATCCTCAAAACATTAATTCTGACCCTCCAAAATTTCAAATTTCCTTCTTAAACACCTACAATGCAAAATTAAGAACAAGAAGATATCAAAAGTCCAAGAAATCATTTATATGAATAATTAACAAATTACTATCATTTTACCCCTAATATCAAAAGTCCAAGAAATTATGACAGATCTCAGAATTTTTTTTATAAAAAGATTTAATATAATATTTTAAAAATGTTATATAATCATAAAAAATTTAATTATTTAATGAGTATACATTTGGCCCCCAAACATTTTCTCCAAGATCCGTCACTATATATATATATATGTGTGTGTGTGTGTGTGTATCTATGTACTTATAAATGTGTGTGTCTGTGTACAGTGGCGGAGCCAGGATAAAATGTTTGTGGGTGCACAATTAATGGTGGGATTCGGGGGTTCGGGGGCAACGCCCCCGAAAACTTTTTTTTAATGAAAGTTTTAAATGTATTAAAAAACAAAAGAATGTAAACAAAAAAAGAAAAGAAAACTTTAACTTAACATAGAAAAATAATAATCAAGAGTCAACTAAGCTATTATAACAGAACGATTACAAAAGCATTCTTCAATTCTTCATTCCTTGAAAATATTGCATTTTATCTTCATCATCAATTTTATCAAACATATCATGTTCAACATAAGTGTGTCAAGAGTTCTTTAAGATCATGCAATGTGAGTTTGAAATGTCTAGGATAGGATTATTAAATTTTTTCTTAGGACTTCGAATCAAACAAAAGAATAATGAAATATTTATTTCCCAAACCAAATACCTGCGAAAGCTTCTTAAGAAATATGGAATGGAGTTCTCTAAGATCATGCAATGTGAGTTTGAAATGTCTACTATAGGAGAATTAAATATCTTCTTAGGACTTTGAATCAAGCAAAAGAATAATGAAATATTTATTTCCCAAAGAAATACCTACGAGAGCTTCTTAAGAAATATGGAATGGATCACTACAATAGAGTTACGTTGATACCCCTATAAGCTCAATGACTTTTGTAATATCCTAATTTTTACTTTTAGGATTTATTTATAATTAAGAGTGAAATTATATATGATAAATGTATTTGATTTATAATTTTTAAAAATATAAAAAAATGGTGGGTATTTTTATATATGATAAATGTATTTAATTTATAGTTTTTCGAAATATATAAAAAATGGTGGGTATTTTGTTGTAAATTTTTTCCCTATAAAAAAAAAGGGAAAAAGAAAAAAGAAAAAATATATCATATGTGGCATACACAATTAAAAATGATAGATATGTATAAAAAAAGTTGATAGATGCGAATTGCAAATTGAAAAGAATGATTGATGCGAAGTGCAAAATACCCCTACCGGGAATCGAACCAGCGACTGTAGAATGATAATATTACTCTTTTACCACTAAACCATTGGTACTTCTTTGTGAGAAGCTTCTTCAAATTATATATCTATTTTAAAATTTTTGTGTCTACACTTACAGACACATGCCCCAATGTGGCTCCGCCACTGTCTGTGTATATATGTCTTTGTGTGTGTGTGTGTGTCTGTCAATATATATATATATGTGTAGATATATGTATGTATGTACAAACACACACACCCACACCCACATATATATGTATACACACACACACATATGTATATATAACAAGATTATTATTTCAATTAGAAAACATGTGGAAAGGAAAATTTAGGTCGGAGAAGTATGTGACAGGGGCTGTTGATTTACTTTTACTTATGTCATTTTAAATTTATATAAGGGCATTTTAGGAAAATGAGTAAAATTAACTAATTTAACTCATCTTCTTAATCTCTCTAAAATCGGTTAAATATATCTTATAATTAAAACCGAAGGGAGTACTATTTTGGTGTAAATGGAAATCATGTTCCGTTATGAGTTACACGAATCGAATTGATACGTTGGAAATCATCATCCTGTTTAGCCAAGTTATCATTTTTTTTTTCATTTTTAAAATATCTCTCTCATGCTACGAAAAGATAGCTGAGGAGTGAGGACTAAGAATGAAATAGGTGCTACCCTACCTTTGAATTTGGAAGATTATCCTAATGCTCTCATTGTTGTCTCCCTCCTTCTTGTTACAACCATACAATGAACAAGTTTAGTACCAGTGAGTACCTATTTATAAATCTAGAAAAAATTATTAATTTAATATTTTTTTTAGTTTATGAGAATATGGTACAAGTGACTTGTAAATGGGCACCCAATGGTAATGAAAAAATTCTATAAGATTACAAAAATAAATAAATAAATAATGAAAGATCTGTAAAACCTATTTATTGAATTTGGTTAGATTAAAGAAATTAATTAATTTAATTAATATGATAATTTTTCTAAAACACTCAAATCTTCTTTCTTAATTCTTTTTTATCATTCATAAGGATAAATTAAGAAAAAAGATTGAAAAATATAAAAAATAAGTCTTACATTTAGAATTAAAATAAATTCATCCCCAGTTACGTCTTATATTAAAGATCAAGGAGTACGTCTTATGTCGCTTAAGCAAAGTCTCGAGTTCGAGCTTTGTGAATGTAGAAAAGCTCTGCACCTACCATAGCTAGGTGCACGACCCAGATCGGATCTGAATTAGTTAGGGCGAAGCTGAATGAGCAACCGAAAAAAAAAAGATCAAGGAGTAGGTTTTAACCTAAGATCTTCCACTAACTGCCTCCGTACTATTAAGCTTCAATGGAAGTGTTTTTTATATCCTCTCTTTGAGGCTCTTTTTACCCAATAAATGTGTAGGGAATCTTTTCATTGTGGTTAATACCCATTAGCTTAGTTTCATTTTTGGATTCTAGCCAATAAAAGCCCTGATGATTTTAGTTATGTGAATCTTGGAATATAACCACATTTTTGTGCTACTCTTACTATTACTTCCACCAGAACCAAGTTAATTCTGTTTAAAACACGTTTCCGAATATATCATATAACAACAACGTGTGAAATCTGTTTCCAATTTTAAATGTTTTCAAACAAAACACTGCTATTCATATAATTCATTTAAGTTTTACATAATCGTTTCTGTATCCCTGTATATTTTATCTAATTAATTACATGCTTTCCTCTCATGCCTTTGCACTGATCTTCAAAGAATTTCAGGTGAAGCAATTGTGGCTAGTATTTTTCCGAAGAAACTTTGCTTATGCTTGTGGGGCTAACTTAGGTGATTGATTCATATTTTTTTAAGCAAAACAGAGTCAAATTTTATTAATCATCAAGGAAAGAAGTAAATGACAAAATTAATGAGGTAGGAGTCATTTCCTTTGAGATAAAATTGAAGAAGGCACGGAGAGATCTTTGAGTGAAAGGAGTTTATGACGATTTGAAGAAGGTAAAAAGGAAGATTCATGATCATTTCTATGTTCTATTCATATTTCCCACAATTTTGTGTTAGTTCTGACGCAGAATGAGTTTATTTGAGTGCTTTTTATATGTAAATTTGTAACATGTATTTATGTTTTATCATTCAGTCTGTGTTCTTCTTCAGCCAATGAGGCCTTGGAGAGCTAGTATTTGCTTTGAATGAGAGGCTGAAAGAGCTGCCTTTAGTCCCACATCGCTTATAACAAAAAGCTTGTGCCGGTCGCGAGATATAAATACAAAACCTGACATTCATTCCAACATACTTACCTGGACGGGGTCTATGGATGATCAATAAGGTTCATGGCCTAGGACAGTGACCTCCATTGCACTTAGGAGGGTGCTGCCCTAAGGTCTGCCCAAGTGGCAGAGCCTACGTCATAATTTGTGGTAGTGGGGGCCTGCGTTCGCGCGGCCCCTCCCCAATTTAGTTTCAATCTTTTCGGCCCAATGGGTGAGTTATTTAGGCCCAATCTACTGTTGAGATGGGAATTCGTTGCGAGTTAGGTAGGCCCAATCAACAGTTGAGATAGGAATTAGCAGTGACATGGTAAGGAATGATCAATTGAGGCACGTTACATCGGTTATGTTATATAGCTATCCTGCAGCAGAGACGCTTGCTGTCTTTTCTATTTTGTAAAGAAATACTCCCTCCGGTCCTAAGTCCTAATTGTAGGATATGTTTAACTGATTTTGGGGAGATTAAGGAGATAAGTTAATTTAGTTAATTTTATTTATTTTCCTAAGATGTCCTTATATAAATTTAAAATGATATAAGTAAAAGTGAATCAACAACCCAACCACATATCTCTCTGACCAATTTTTCTTTCCATACACTTTCTAATTGAAATAATGGTATTGATATATATGCATATATGTGTGTGTATATGTGTACATATAGATCTATCTACACATATACATATAGACACACACCCATAAATCTACACATATATATCTACACACACAGAGATATATATATGTTTATATATGTGTGTGTGTGTGTTTGAATATGTACACATATATATTGATACACACAAACACAGATATAAATATATATGTACACACATATATACATAGACGCACACACACACATGTGTCTGTGTGTGTAGACACACACATGCGTGTGCGTGTGCTTGTGTGCATTGCAACCCACATACATATATTCACTAAAAATCAAATATACTTGAGAGAATAAAATAGGGGTCTTTTAGGAAGAAATTAACAAAAAATAAAAAGTTATCCTATAATTAGGACCAAAATCAACCCTCAAATGTTGTCTTATAATTAAGACTGGGAGGGAGTAAGTCATATGGATTTGGATGTGTTCATAACTTATTTTCTCTCCTTCTTTTATCTGTCTTCTTTCTTTATATTGGAATCAAACGTCAACTTGCGTGTTGATACCAGAGAATAGTGGAAATGTGGGTTATCGCTTCTAATCTAACTCCACTCTACCCACTCCTTTAGATCCGTGCTTCAATTTTTTTTCCTGTATACTTGACTGTAGGTCTTTAATTACTTGGTATGGTGAGCTGTTTATAACTTATGAAAGTTCTACTTTTTATAGACTTTATCATATATACTAATATATTTAACGATTTGATATTGGTTCTAATATAATACATAACTTTCATATTTGTCAATTTTTTCCTAATTTACTCTTATTGATACTTATTTAACAATAATTAAGGAGAAGAATGAATGAGAGAATTAAGGAAGATGACTATGATGTTGTAGAAAAAATATATCATATTAACTAAAATGACTGTGATGATTTAGAAAATATGTCACGTTCATTAACTTTCTTAATCTAATCAAATTAGGTAAATATATATTATATTAATGACCGGAAGTACTATTTTGGTTTAGAGAAGAAGCTACTATACTTTTATTTTAAAGTCACATTTTACACTGATTTCAAACCTACTCTCCTCCAATTTTCTCCAGAAGCACCTAGAGATTCGATTACAAAATTCATTCCAATTAACGAGGTGAGATATTCACTCTATTTCTGTAGCAGTTTCAGTGAAAACATATATTTTATTCTTATATACGTATTAGTGACTAGGGTCTAATGGGTTTGAATGGAATTGTAAATCTGAGGGAGAGTGGAATCCTAAGTGAAGCCAGCCAACCATGTGTCTTTAAGTCACATGGTATTATCAGAGATAACAATGAATCTCTGATGATTTTGCTTTGGAACTTGGAAACTCTTACATTAGTCAATTGTATTGTCACATGACTCACCTGCAATTCCTATATATATATATATATATATATATATATATATATATATATATATATATCTAACCATATGTATAAAGACATCACATTAGTCAATATAATTTCATAAGGATTTGGTATGAGTTTGTATATATGGATCAAAACTAAAACTCGTTAAAAGTATAGAGAGACTAGCCATTAAACTTGTACCAAATCTTTATAAAATTATAGAGACTAAAAGCAATGATTTAAAACTACAGAGGCTACAACCAAGTTCGATCAAACATAAAAACTAGCAATGGTATTAATTAACCCACGTTATCGTTATGTTGTTGTATTGTCTTCTAGTGGCGCGTGATTGTTTAGAAGGCTACTTCATTAAGATTTCTCAAAGTTTTCTCCTTATTATTATATATAAATGGTCTTATTGATCAACTCATCATGATTACAAGAAGCAAAGGGCAAGTAAAGGACATCCTCTAAGTCAGCAGATCAAGACCATGAAATTCTTCAGCAGCAGCAACTCAATCATTGTCCTTATCTTCTCCATTATTGCAACACTCTTGCTTTGCCTTTGTGTCAATGTGTCCTTAGCTAGAACCCTTCCTCACACACACCCACCTTCTTCTCCACCTTCTTCTTTGGATCAAAACAATATGACTTCATCTTCATCATCTTCTCAAGCTTTCTCACACAGCAATCAAGGGCCAGCTACTGTTTCTGCTAGCCTCAGAAGTATTCCACAAAGCAGACCAAACCCTACTCAGAACAAGTAATTTTTTATTTTATTTTTATTTATATTTTCTTCAGTTAAGTGTCCTCTGGTGCTTTTTGCATATGAAAAATAGGATCATCTAAAGTGACTTTAAGTGAGACGGAGAGAGAGACAAAGATGAGTAGCTGGAGCTCAAGTAACAAAGCCGCAGATCCCCCTCTCTCTGTATCATTACTTCAGTTAAAGTTTACTTTAGAGAGATCTTAGTTTTCATACTGATTAATTTCTTTGAAAATTGACACAAGATTAAAAAGTGTTTGTTAATTAATTACCAGGTTAAGGCCTGGGGTAAGAGTTTAGCGTGAGGCACTTTGATGAAGCTCGTGAAGATGTTTCAGACAAATGAGCAAAGTTGCAGCAGGAATATTATATTACATATGAACTGTTTGTTGCTTCAATTTTGGTGTGTTGATTTTAAGTTTGATAGTGTCGTATAGTAATATAGACTTTTTTTATTTCTAGGTGTAGAAGAAGTGGTAGATGAGGTAAGAATGTTTCATTATTATGTCGTTTATTTATTTTTTTTTAAAATTTTGTGATAGTTTGATGCTTTAGGCTATAGATTATAGTAGGAATAGGATCACAAGAATGTAAAGGAGTATGTACTTCAATTCCAAACTTGTCACAGTCTTATAGTCGTTCTCCCCCCTAATTCTATGATATGTAGACTATCTTTTTTATTTTGATTCATATAGTTTTGTGTTTCATTATGGTATGTAAATTCTTCCAATACTAAATTATAATGTACCTAACTTTCAGTTATATTAAGGGCCCTTTTGGATGGGCTTTTTTCATTAAAAAAACACTTTTTTTAATTCAAAAAAAATTAATTTATGTGTTTAGATGATATTTTTTTAAAAAAGTAAAAGTCACAAAAAAAAAAAGCTAAAATGCTGCTTTTTTCAAAAGCTCAAATTTTGAGCTTAAAAAAGCACAACATGGGGCTAAAAAAAAAGCACTTTTTTTTTTTAAATCAATCCAAACGGGCCTTAAAACGCCGTCGGTAGAATGGTTACGTTGTGGAAATTTGAAAGTAATACAATGGATCTTGTGGTGCATAATCCAAGGTTTGACTGAACATTACTCTCTCTCATTACTCTTTATTAAGAATTTTCTAATGAATTGAAATAAAACTGTTTTTGACAATTTGACGAAAAAAATAAAACTATTTGAGTATGGAGACAAAATTTCATTTAAAGCCAAATTTGCAAAATTTGACAGGAAAAAAACCCAAACAGTTGTGAAAAAAAAAGAAAGAAAATTATTGAGCCCTTTTTGGTCCAACATTAGAATATGGGCCCTATGAATTTAGTGGACCATAACAAAATTAATTATTATTATTATTATTATTATTTTTTTTTTTTTGCTAAAAGGAAAGTTTTGGAGGGGTTCGGCATCAGTCCCCCACCAAGGCCAGGGCACGGCCCCGGGCTCTATGAGCACTTACTGGGGACTTACGAGATCGCCTACCAAAGGAGTCCCAGCGACGGCAGAGGGGATCGAACCCACGACCCAAGGGCCTAATCCTGGATCCCTTACCATCTAAGCCAACTCACATTGGTTAATTATAATTTTTGGGTCAAGTGGAAGAGGGTCCTTTAAATCAAGGTTTGAATCCTCACCATTTGTTTAAATAAGTACTCATATATACATATATATAGGGTTCAATAGTATTTCGAATAAAATTGTCTCCAATAACTTTACAATAGATATATACTACTTATGTTGAGATTGGGATCTGTTATGTGTTTATGTAGTATTCTTCCAGTTTTAAATATATAACATAATTTTTGCATTTTCATGTAATAACTATGTCTTATATTTATAATTGGTAGAAGTGGTATGTTTTATTATTCAAAGGGAAGCATTTTGTGCTACGAAATATGGGGATGAATACATGCAAAGTAATAAACAACTATTTTGATTTTGATTTTTTTTTTTAAGATAAAGAATGAAGGTTTTCTTTGATGGTTGAATTGGCACTTACGTTTCAAAAGTTACAAGAAGAAGGGATGAGACAGAGTCTAAAAAACTTACACTCTCAATAGATTCATTGATTGATTTGAACAAAAAACTCCCAAATCTTTTCCCAGAGTCATCATCACACTAAGAAAGAGTTACAAAATAATCTACTTGAATTTGGGTTCGGTTAACTCATTTTTCACTCTCTCCTTTTTTTTCAGTGAATCTCATATCCACCTTTAAATTAAAAAAAAAATGATGGTTATGATTTAATATTTTATAAATATAAATAAATGTAAGAACTTGTAGAGGGGTTTATTTTAATTATAAATGTAAAATCTTAATATTGCTTGTCTCTTAAATTTATAATTATTTCCTAAACTTCCCCTATTCATCGCACATATTAAGAGGGTTTTCAACCAAGGAAGATCAATGCAAATGATTGAAATTATCTAACTCGTATATTTAAGAGTAAAGAATATTATTCAACACAAACTTTTTGTTTTTTGAATTAAAGGGTATATACACTAAAGACTTAATATAAGTTGAATCAAACTCGTTACCTTATATTTACTGAGAAGCTAGTACAAGGCATTGCCTTCAACAAAAGCTTTAAAATGTCATCATTTCATTAATTAGCCAAGTGTCGGATGAAAAAGAACAATTGAAGCTGATGTTTTTAACGAGGTTCGAACTGAAAATTCTACAAACTATATTAAATGAATATGTTTTTTTTAAATATGTATGATGCCTTTATTTGTTTCTTCTTTAACGTGTCCACTTTAGTCTAATTTCACTTTCCCATGCAATAACTTCTTCCTTATCTCCCAGCCACAATTTTACCAGTTTCTTTTCTTCTTTGGATTTACTATTTTTTCCCTCCCTCTCTTTCTCACTCTACTCCATTTCTTCCCACCAATTACCAAATGCCCGATCGCAAATAATTACTCCTTTTGTTGCCCTTGTTTTCAAGTTTTATATATGAGGAAACATGAAATATATGGTATTAATGTATATAGCTGAAATCATGGGATTATAATCATATCCCAATCAGATCCCACATAATTAGGGATTACAACATTATGAACCATTATGTGTAGAGGCTCATCTCTCTTGTATAAATACCAATACGTTTATCATGAATAAGACAAAACAACTTTCTGATTCATTTCATTACATGGTATCAGAGCTAAGGTATAGTTCTTGGCAAATTTGAGTTTTCCGATGGCTACTGTTACTGTAGCATTAACGATATGATGGCCGGCTAGCGTGTGCATGCGAGTGTCATCTCTATTTCTTTTCCGGTTTCGTGTTTAGAGGATTGCATTTGGCAATTAGGTTTTGTTGTTTTGCTCTTCTTCAATTTTCGTCGATTTTATGGTTAGAGGTGGAGAGAGAGATTGAGAGTGAAGGTTTTGTCTGCGGAACTATTCATCCATCTGCTTGTTTGTCTTCGTTCCAGTATTGTTTCATAAATCTACTTCTGGTTCGGTGGTTATTTGCTTTTAGGTTGTGGAAGTGTTATTTGGTCATTGGGGTGACTGTTGCTTCTATTTGGTCACTAATGTGGAATTTGTTGTTGCGAATCGTGAAGCCTCAGTTTGGTGTTGTAATCTCGGGTGAGATTGTTCTGTGGTGACTAAAGAGGTTTCTGTTGTATTTAAAGAGGTTATTGATACCTTGTTTGGTTGTTGTGACCATTTTTCTGGTCGTGCTTCATTCTCCGACATCGAGCCTTCATTCCCGGTATGTATAGGCCGGTTCTTTGATTCGAAGGTTGTGTTGTGAGACTGGGTATTTTAGCACAGTCGGCATTTTGTTTCGTGCACGTTCACTTGTCTCTAGTGGTTGGGTTCTTCATTGGTTACGTTTTCCAGCACGTTCGTGAAGTGCTCTTTTGTCTTGAATGTCATGCTTGTGGTTAGGTAATTTTGTTGGAATCTTCTATGCTTTGCGTCCTCTGGTGAGGAGTTTGGTGGTTCTTCTGAGACCCGTTCGTTACTTTGCCTCCAGTGAGGTGTTGGTCTCTAGTGAGATCGTTTGGTATTTATCTCTCGTGAGATTTTTGGGTGTTGTTGGTCCCTTATGAGACCGTTTGGTTGAGCTCTTGGTGAAGGTGTTTAATCATTTCTTTTAATTAGTGACTACTCACATTCAAGCTACTTACAGCTTGAGGGGGAGTGTGAGAATTTTGTGATTTGTTACCTAAAGTTTTTTAAGGAACTTAAGTTGGCTATCTTTGTAACAAGTTGGGCTTGATTAACATCTATGCTCCAACTTGAGGGGGAGTGTTAGGAAACATGAAATATATGGTATTAATGTATATAGCTGAGATCATAGGATTATAATCATATCCCACATAATTAGGGATTACAACATTATGAGCCATTATGTGTAGAGGCTCGCTCATCTCTCTTGTATAAATACCAATACGTTTATCATGAATAAAACAACTTTTATGATTCATTTCATTACAATATACAAAATGAAATAGTTCAATTTTATTATTAACGCATACCCAAGGGTATTTCTGTAAACATATAAACAATATTAGAAGTTCTATAAATGGATCCATGGAACTCTCCTTGTGCCCAACTAGTACTAAACTTGAAGCAAGTTCTCTCATTCTCTCACATTGTCAGCAATAATGGAAGCATAAGTGATTGATCTTACCAAGTCTATCTCCTCCATCTTCTCCCAAAAAGCCTTATAAATCCTCAAGAATCCTCAAATTCACAGCTTATATTTATCGCAAGAAAATTAGATTTAAGGTCAAGAAATATTGCCTGCCCTCCTTGTTGACCTTTAACCCTAACCCTACCCATTTGTGAACTTCCTTGTTTTCTCAAGCAACTCATCAGCCTATCAATAAGGAGCCTTGGACCCCTAAGGATCGGAGCATGAGTATGTTTTCTCTTCATCATCATCTTTTGCACTTTTTTGTCTTTGCTTCCAAATTCTAAACTTTCATATCAATAGCTTGTTCTTTGGTTTTCATAACCTGTTATAATTGTACTCCTGATCCTGATCCAAGTATAGGTTTTTTTCTCCTAACTTAGTCCGATTCAAAATACAAGTCAGCATTTAATATTGGGTTAAGGTGCTGATTTACCAACAAACTATTACCCGAGGAGCGTCTGGCACAAAAAACAATTGAAGGGACTAAATTGGCCAACGAACTATTAAAAAGTGGAAAAAACACAATTTTGAGCAGATTCACCAACAAACTATTACCCCGTCACTGTCTTGGTGTTTCCGTCTTCCTTTGACTGTCACAGTGTCGGCGACGTCAGCATCTCCAAAGCTTCCATTGTTGCTGGGTGTTCCACTAACTCTCTTGAACTCATCCAGCAGTCCACAGCTTTCGATCGGCACGCGCCTTACACCTTGGTTGCGTCCCTCCAATGCCACAAGCAGCAACCACCGTTGCTCTGGCCTTTGCCGCACAGTCCCATCTCTGTTGGTGTTTGCCTTATCCAACAAGAAGGCTTAACTGTTCTTTTCTCCAGCGTTTCCATCACCGTCCTACGCCAGTGCCTCATATTTTAATGTAGTAGTGATAGTTGTTTTTTTTAATAGTTATTTGGTTTTTTTTTTTCACTTTTTTATAGTTCGTTGGCCAATTTAGTCCTTTCAATTGTTTTTTTGTGTCAGACGCTCCTTAGGTAATAGTTCGTTGGCAAATCTGCACCTTAACCCTTTAATATTTTGCCCTTCTATATAATTAAAATGTGTAAGGAATTAATTCATTATAATTAATTAATGTAATATTGACTTTTGTCAAGGGTATATTTGGAAAGATATACAGTTTCTTTATATATTTAACATTATAACTACCTTTAACTAATGTTTTTGGTCCACGTGATGTGGTTAAGAACCATATTCATATGCTATGGACACGAGGAGCCAGTAGTACGTATTTATTAATTATATATAGTTAGTTCATATCATTAAATGTGAAAATTTTGTTTAAGCTCTAAAAACATCTTTTCTTAATTTATGATCACTCAACAATAATTAAGGAGAAAAGGAAATAAAAGAATTAAAGAAGATGATTAGGATGTTTAATATATATCATATTAATAAACTTTTTTTAATCTAATCAAATTGATAAATATATTTCTTAAAGATATTAAGAACCGGAGGGAGTATTTCATATATATTTATGTGACAGACTATTTTTGATGGGGCTGATGAAATATGGAGGAGGTCGATGGAACAAAATCGCAAAGAGCTTCGTGAAGAACAAGACAGCAAGGCAAGTTGAGAGGCATGCCACAAGTTTCTTCTTGAACTTCCTCGAAACACATGTTTCATCTAGAGCCGCCAAAGCTAGTACCTCTGATAATATTGCTCTGAGTTCAAACCCTAAAAATGATAATAAGATGAAGGAAGGAGAAGAAGACATGGGCCCACCACGAACCCTTGTGCTCTTCTCAAATGGAGAAACTAGCAGCAGCAGCAACAATGAGATCTCTGAGAAGACAACAACAAGAACATGTGTTGTTGATAATGATGACGATGAACTTGATTTAGAGCTACGTTTGGGTTGAAACAGATACTCCTATTAAAAGAGGGTTTTGTTAGTTTGGGTGTGTTTGATTGTTGTTTATGAATAAGGACTCAATTATAAAGTGTTATTGTTGGAAAACTACCCTACCAGTCTATATATTATTTATAAGTGGGGCACAAATAAGAATAAAGAAAAATATGGGATCCAATTAGGGAGAATCTCGAAGCTATTGAAAACCCGTTTGGATCCATTTTCATGTACTCATATGTTATCAAGTGGCACAGAAGGAAAAAAATAATAACATAAACATGAAGAAATGTTTAATTTATTCAAAATCAATTATCTCTTTTGATATGGAAAATATTTCTATAATTTTTTAAATAATAAAAATATATTAGGATTGAATTTTGAAATGGCATTAGAGTACATAAATCAAAAAATTAACTAACGAAGACAGTAAATTTGCGTGAATCTATCATATGAAAGTGAACGAGGATATAAATCGCAATTAAAAGTTGAACAAAATTCCATTAATGTTTTTTCTTCATTAATTACTAGAAATTTTTTAGTATCATCAATATATTAATTAATGACATAAATGAATGAATAAATCAACAAAACAAAGCAATAGTAATAGCCAGAAAAGAGGTCTCTCGGCAAAATTGGTTTAGTTATAGTAAGAAAATCAAGGGTTAAGGAGCGATTTTACCAACGAACTATTGGGCCAGGACCACCCAACACAACAAACTATTTTTTGGACCAAAAATACAAATAAAGTTTTAAAAACGTTAAAGGGGCACAATGACGTTAGGGAAAAGTAACGCCGTCTATTTCATCTCTCTCCCTCTCTCATTCATTCAACATCTTCATCTCCAACAAAGGCTTCATCCTTCATCTTCTTCCATCTTCTCAGATCCCGCCATGAATTCCTCCAACATCTTCATCTCCAACAAAGGCTTCATCTTCTTCCTTCTTCTCAGATCCCGCCATGAATTCCTCCAAGGCCCTTCCCGGCCTCCTGCTACTCCAGTATTTCCTCCCTCACCACTTCCCTCCAAAACCCTAACGACCCCGAATCCATTCTCAAGCTTTCTCCCTGGATCTAGCGCGGCGATGATGGACCAAAGAAGACGAAGCAAAAATTAGAAGAGAGGGAAAAGCATTCGTGAGGGTTGGGTTTTCTGGATCAGTGATTTTTTGGGGCTTTTGTCTTGGGCATTTTTGTTCAGATAAGGAAAGGGAAAAAATTCCAGATCTTCGTCTATAGCGCCAAGTACATCGAGACCGATTCCATTACTCCTCTCTATCATGTTTGCTTTGGGGGCATGATCTTCTTCTACCTCGTCGTGCTCCCCCACGAACGCCGTCACCTAGAGCACCAACAGCATGCTAAGGAACATGGCCACGGTGGCCACTAATTTCTCCATCATCGACATTTCAGGATCCTGGTTGATGAACTGGAGAGGCCTTTTGACTGATCTTGTTCTTTTAAAGTTATGTGAATGAAGGCAGAATTTGCTGTCAGAACTTATTCCAGCGCCAAGATGAATAAAATTAACTAAGGTTGATGCAATACTCAATATTCTTTGCATTTTGATGTCTGTCATGAGGAATTGCGTTGTTTGGTGTTCTTGTGCTCAAGTTCAGCTAGTAAAAAAAGAAAGAAAGAAAGAAAACAGACGGACATTTCCAGGTTATAACGTCATTGTGCCCCTTTAACGTTTTTAAAACTTTATTTGTATTTTTGGTCCAAAAAATAGTTTGCTGTGTTGGGTGGTCCTGACCCAATAGTTCGTTGGTAAAATCGCTCCTTAACCCAACCCGAAAATCAATGCCGAGTATGTTTTCGAATCTTGTGGCCAATATAAATAACTTATTAATGGGTAATTAATCTATAAATCTGCCTATCTGTAATTGCACCTTTAAGTTATGAAACACATGTTGACCCTAGTGTGGACTTGGATACAATTAAGAGTAAAATACATCAACATCCTCCTTATTTACTCTAAATTACGTATACAGAGACATCTCTTCTATTTTGAAAACCTATATAAACCTCCCTTAAAATCAAAATATGTGTTACATAAACTTTCATTCTAGTTTTCAAATTTAACTTCCATTCATCCAACTGTTAGTTGACCGTTAAATCACAATATTGATTCATTATTTTGATCAAAATGCCCTTCCTTCAAATAAATATTACTTAATAATCATTTAATCTTTGGCAAAAAATTAATCATTTAATCACATATAATTTAAATTCTTGTCATACTTAAAAATATGATCATTTAATCTTTAACAATGTTAAAAAATTTTGCCAAATTATTTTATAATCATTTAATCTTTGGCAAAAAATATATAATCATTTAATCTTTAACAATGTTAATAATTTGGATTGAAGTGTATGTTTTCAAAATAGAAGGGAGATCTCGTAATTAAGGCAAAACAGAAGGGTGGTTAGAGTATTTTACTCTTTAATTAAATACTCTATTCGGTCCATAATATAGGACGCTTAAACTATATCACTGAAAAAAAAGACAATTAAATCATATAATACCACTCTAGACCTATTTATAAGTCCATTTTGACCAAATCTTACATAACAAGGAGAGGTAGTTAACACAATGATTATGGGGGTAAATTTTCAACTTTGCCCTAATTTATGATTGAGTATTTTTCAACCTGTTTCTTCTCTCTCTATCTTCATGAGTATAATTGATATGGGTAAAATTGTCACAATCTCATTTATTACATGAAACTGGACTTATAAATATGACCAATTTTTTTTGTCAAAATGGACTTATAAATAGGAGCAATGTCTTAAAATATATTTTTTTTCCCACTTTTATCCTTATTGAGAAATGTGTTTAGTTGTATTGGAAATGTATTTTAGAGAGAGAGAGTGTGGATATAATGAGTGAAAAATTAGAAAGTGAGTATTGATTAAGCAAAAAAAAACATTAATTAAATTGAAGGTGACTTATATTCTAAATCACGCCTTCTTTTTAAAAATACCGTATATATATGGTGTGTGTGGGGGGGGGGGGGTGTTATACACTTTTTACAAATAAAAAATTATTAAGAAAGAAGCATTTGAGTAAAAGAAATTGAAAAGAAGCAAATATATATATGAAACAGACTCAAGACCTTAATGCTTTAGAAATTTAGATCAAGTTGGGGCTATTGTGTACTTGCTGATAATTCATGTTTAATGAAACTAATAATAATACTCCTATCAATTATTGAACTCAAACGGTGATAACCAATATTATGTTATCACTCCGATCCCTCCAATTCTATAGGTAGGAGCTATATAACTAGTTTATGTGAATTAAAAAAATAGTGAAGTTAATTATTTAATTTATAATAAACGTGTATTAGTTTCCTTAAAATGTCCATTATATCATATTTGCGAGCATTAGGAGCTACCCAAATTGATGAAAACTCATTCAATATGTGGAGTTAACAAAATAGGTTGTGAAAAATTATAAATTTATCAAACGAAATAGATTGAGATCTTACGTTTATCATTAAAATAAATCTCTTAACTAGTTCATACACTTAGGATTAGAGTAAATATTATTACCTCCGGTCTTAAATAAATGGTAAAGTTTGTAGTACGATTTATACTATAAATTTTGTCCTATATTTAGGACCGAAATGAGTATAAAATTATGGAAATGATGAAAAATAAATAAAAGGAATGGAACAGGATATGGTGGAGTGTCCTCTGTTTAGTGGCCAAGGGGGCTATAGGTGCCTTCTCCTGTAGACGCACATGGCTTTGCTTTAATATTATGCAACTCTAGAACCATCCCCCGCACAACCTTTGACTAAACATTCAATAAATATGATAAATATCTTCATGAATTTTTCTTTTATTTCCTTTTTTATTATTAAAGTAGAGATTTGATCTTTTGTGGAATTTCAAAAAGTGAGCAGCACAAAAGAGCAATATATATGGATCAAGTTTATTTTGAAACTGTTCTGTTATATAGAACACAAATGTCTAGTTTCAATAGATTAGGATGTTTATATTGGATCGGTGACTCTCTTCAAGATATCTATAAGCAGATATCAAAGAGAGGATGATTGGTCTAGGATGTCTATAAGGAAGACTCCCAAGAATAATCGGTGGATCACTGAGATATACAGGTATAGCGTTTAGCCAAAAGGGGATGAAGTGTGTGCTTAGTGTAACTGTATAGTAAATAGTGTGAATAGAGAATGTACACCTGTTAGGTTAGCCTCCTATTTATAGAGATTACCTTTAGGGTTTTGGTCCTTAGGCTCTGTACGCCTCTAGGTCCGAGTGTCTCTTCCACTACCTGTACTTTCCGAGACCAATTAGTGTTTTACCTAATCATAGAGGGATTCTGATACAATTGTCCTTGTTGGCCACATGACAAATGGACCTCATATGTGAGGTCATAACATAAACAAACTTGTGGGAAGTGTTTGGTGTGAACACATGAAATGTTTTTCTATGAAAGCTGCAAGTGGACAGGAAATGATCATCCAGACACAATATCATTGTCCAATATTAGGACAATTTGGCCCATGTCTTGAGAAAATGTACCGGCAATTCTATACCCTTTAATCAATTTGGTGGTGGAAATTAAATGAGACAAGTTACTATATAACTGACTCGCATGCATTGATTAATATGATGAGTTTAAAAAAGGAGATGACTAACCTATTATTGAAAGAATACGCGTTTTTGGAACTTTTATGTATATAAATCTTACTTCTCTTGTAATGTTTCCTATATGAAAGTTGTAATAGTTAAGTATTGTTCTTTTGGCTTGAGGCTTTTTTCCAATATATCATGAGGTTTGAAGTATGGAATATAATAACAACAAAGTTTTAATAATAAGTGGGTAACAAATATGTGTTATTTAATCTTACACTCGAACTTTTCATTTCATACTAGCTATTCACTTACTCCATCTGGTTCTTATTATAAGGCATCAACTAACAATTATCATAAATCAATAAAAACAGTTAAAGTAATTAAATATCCTAAAATTTAAGTAATTTATAATATTACCCCTACTCTAATTGTACTAAACTCTAATATCAAATTAATTACTACTCTCACCCACTACCCTTATTAATTATGAGCATACATGGAAAAAACATTTAATATACTTTAGAAACAAGCAAGTGTCTTATAAAAAAAAATCAAATACACTTATTAGTTGACACCTTATAATAAGGACCAGTGAAAGTATTATGAGACTCTTTTGTAATCACGTTCCATCTTTAGACCTCATTGTAATTTTCCAAAAAGAAATTACTCCATTAGATTTTGTAAATATATTTCCTTCGTTATCTAATATATTTCCTAAATATAAGCTAAAGTAGTTAACTTTATTTAGAGGGATTAAGGAAGTTAAATAAATTACTTAATTATATCATATGTTGGATATGATTAAATTATATATTAGTTTATAAGTTAAACAAATTATAGTTTGAAGAAAAAATGATAAATAAAAATACTTTAAAGTAATTTAATTAACTTCCTTAATTTTCCCCAAAAAAGTCAAGTAAGTCTTATATTTAAGATCCGAGACAGTATAAGTAATGGATGATGATGCTATGTATATATATAATTTGTGTCTGAAAAGAATTTGTCTTCCCCCTATAGATATGGGGTACATTGACTACAAAGCCTCTTTGGATTAACATTTTAATGGATTTTATCCCAATTAAACTAAATTAAATGCATTAATAAAAAGAAAGGGGGGAAATGTGAGAGGAATATTTGGTAGAATTAGTAATTTGAAAGTGAAAGGGCAGAGAGGAATGACGCCGAAGCCGAAGCCGAAGCTATAGAATCAAATGCATGAAATAATGAGAAGAAGAATTATTAAGCACCTAAAAATTGGTTCGAGAGAGTCTTGGCTTGCACGTTCCTTTTGCCCATTATGCATTCATTGTGAGCCCACAACACCTATCTTCACGCGTATTCCTTCCTTGTTACTCCCTCTCCTTATTATTAATACTCACTCTGGTTTTAAATATATATCATAGTTTGTAGTACAATTCACACTATAAAATATGTCCTATACTTAAATCGAGGTAGTAATATTTTTTTAAAGTAAATAAATGCAACCACATGAGTAATCCCAAGTTTGTTCATCTATATACTCTATGATTAAATCAAATCTTGGGTGATTCTCACCATGGATGTCACATATTTTCATATTCAAAGAGCACTTACAATCAAAGTCCTCACGTCGGTGATATTTAATCTCCTTTGGATAGTGTGAAATATATAGTCTTTAAGACATTTTGGTTAAAGTGGCTTTAAAATGTTTCCTATAAATTCCCCACTAGATGCTTCATCACACGCCATCTTCAATTCCTCCTCGTCCTCGAAATCCATTATTCTCACAACCCCACGCAACAACAATGTCGGCGTTTTCAAATCTCCCTCTTCTCTTCATCTTCTTTTTCTTCTTCAATTCCTCTCTTCCATTATTATTACCCCTCCAAGCCCAACCTACTCCTCCTTCGTCTCCTTCGGCTCTCTGCAAGTTCACATTGTACCCTAAACTATGTCGTTCCATGCTCTCCGTCATCTCCTCCACCCCCTCCGACCCCTACAATGCCGGCAAGTTCTCCGTCAAACAGAGCCTCAAGCAAGCCAAGAAGCTCCTCAAGGTCTTCGACGACTTCCTTCGCAGCAACCGCCATTCTCAATCCTCCCCGGAGGTTCGCGCCCTTGACGACTGCCGTGACCTCAGCCTCCTCAACCTCGACTACCTGGAAGCCGTCGCTGCTGACCTCCAAGGCGCCGCAACGCTCTCCGCCGAGCTGACAGACAAGGTCGAGAGCTACCTGAGTGCGGTGGCGACCAACCACTACACGTGCTACGACGGGCTTGTAGCAGCGAACAGTAATATAGGGAAGGTGGTGGGGGTGGTGTTGAGGAATGTGACGGAGATGTATAGTGTGTCGTTAGGACTGGTGAGTGAAGCTTTGAATCGGAATGTGAAGAACAAGTTCAAGATTCGCAAACATGGATTTCCTTCTCAGTCTTACAAAGTCAGACAGCCTCTTCAGAAGCTCATTCAGGTACGTCATTTTATATACTCCTTCTTGTGTTTATTATCTTGAATATAAAATATATTTGATTTTTTTAAAGATTAAAGAAACTAATTAAATTATTTTAAAATACTTTTTATTTTTTTCTTCAAACTAATTAGTTTAACTAATAAACTATTTCCTCCAGTCATAATTATAGGAACACTTTTATAGTGCAATTCCTATAATTAGAACCGGTAGTAATATATAATTTAAGAATAAATTAAATAATTTATTTAGTTTCCTTAATCTCCCTAGAAAAAGTCAATTATATTATGTCTTATATTCCGGGCTTGAAAGATTACTAGGAATTAAATAAAAAGCATTAAATTAAATTTATCCTAAAATCTAAGTAATTTTTACACTAAACTCTAATATTATCTTAATTATTACTCTCTCTCACTTCCTTGAAAAAATATTTAATGTTTTTTTGAATGTGTCTTAAAAAAAAAGATCAAAAACATTAGTTGATGCCTTATAATATAGATTAGATGGAATATATATATATATATATATATATATATATATATATATATATATATATATATATATATATAATGGGACTGGGATCACTTAGATATGGGCGTGAGTTTGAAGATCAATGTAGGCTTTAAATATATAAATATATCATTATAATAAATTTGAGTAAATATGAAAAATGGACAGTAAACTAAATTAGATACTTTTATCAAATAGTAGCAGTAAAATTTTATGGATACTTTTTTTTTTTTTTGTTCGGCATGCAAACCTGGTGGGCAAGCTGGCTGTTTGGTTTCATATTTAATAGATTAGGTAGAACTTTAAATTTCCCTCCTAAGTTCATAATAATGTTGATCTGAGTAGGTTCAGCAGCAGCCTTCCCACACCAATAAATGTAAATAAAAGAAACAAGTGGCCATTAATTAGTACAGTTGTGGGGAATAACTTATTTTAAATTGAAAATACAGATTACATAGAATTATGAAAAAATAATTAAAAATTAAAAATTTTACATTATAGATTTGTACTTATCTCTTTAATTACCGGATTAAAAAAATATATGTTAAAGGGTGTTGTAGTGTCCAACTAAAAAGGGGTGGAGCTGAAATTAGGGGGCGAAAATTATAGAATAGAACCCAATATTCATGAAATCATATTTCAACCCTATAAATATTTAAATATTTTTATTTTAGTATCTCCATGAAACCTTTAGAGGAGACTTAAATTGAAAATATTGAAATTTTTATGAAACTAAAATATTATTTCCTAAAGCTCTGGGTTCAATGCTTTAATTTTAGGGGGGCAGGGGCCACCTCTAGCCCCCTTAATTCTGTCCTGCAACCAATGTCATAACGTTACTATTACTAGTAACACCTAACACGTTAATCTTACTTATAGTATATCTAGTACTCTAAAGTTATATCCTTTACCTTGATGTTACTTCAACATCATCATATGATAGTATTACCTAGTTACATCAAACACTATAACTTTATTGTTTAGGGTGATATCTACACTATAAATAAGCTTAGAGCACTGGATGCACTATAAATAAGATTATGACGCTAGATACAACTGAGATAGATGCTACTTTACCCTATTTTAATTTTTAAAATTTTTTCATAAGCAATAATTTCAACTTTCTGTTTTAAGTAGTTTTTTTTTTTTTTTTTTAAAATGCTAGCCAATTAGGCATGTCAACCTCTGGATGGTTGCAGGTCAATGAAGGAACAACAAGCTGTCATTTAGGTATCCAATCTAACTTCTAACTACTTGATGATCATATCATATTACAAGTCACGTGGGACACATGTCAATGCGACATAACCAGCAATATGATATTTTAGATAACTGATGCAATGTTTACGGTACCCGTAGTAGCATCACAAACTGGAGTTGAAACCACAAATTACATGCTTAATTAATTAATTAAAACACAAAATTAGAAGAAAATGAAGGGCTAATTAAGAAATTGTGTTGGTGCAGGTTCTTCGTGAGAAGTACAGTTGCAACAAAACATCATCATCATCAAACTGCAGAAGCAGAAGGAGCGAGAGGGTTATTGAGAGAGAGAGTGAAAGCAAAGGGATTCTATTAAACAAGTATGCAATTGTGAGCCATTATGGGAATGATAACTTCACCTCCATTGGAGAAGCCATTGCTGCTGCACCCACAGACCTGAGACCAGAAGATGGTTACTTCCTTATCTATGTCAGAGAAGGATACTATGAAGAATATGTCATTGTTCCTAAACACAAGAAGAATATCTTGCTCATTGGTGATGGTATCAACCAGACTATCATCACTGGCAATCACAGTGTCATTGATGGTTGGACTACCTTCAATTCTTCCACCTTTGGTAAGACTTAGAGCCCTTTTGGATGGGTTTTTTTCATAAAAAAAACACTTTTTTTAATTCAAAAAAAATTAATTTATGTGTTTAGATGATATTTTTTAAAAAAAGTAAAAGTCACAAAAAAAAGCTAAAATGCTGCTTTTTTCAAAAGCTCAAATTTTGAGCTTAAAAAAAAAGCACAACATGGGGCTAAAAAAAAAAGCACTTTTTTAAGTCAATCCAAACGGGCTCTTATATGTGTGTATACACTCATATTGTCTTATTTATAAAAAACTTCTAACATGTTTCACTGAAATCAAGAAAAATCTTAAAACTCATTAAATATGTCTTAAAATTTAATAGATTTTCAACTTTACCTCAAGAACAATAAATTAGGGATAGAATTGTACATAGATATAATAAATTTAATGAGATAGCTTAAATTAAGGACAAAAATATATTCCATATGATTCAAAATATAGCTATGTTACTTTCAGCCACCTCATCATCAGACCTAAAAAAGAATATCTAACTCATTAAGTTTGCTTTAAGTTGTAATTTTTCCCCAGTTTTACCCTATAATAAGGTTTTGAAAGATATAGAAAAATATGAAGAGCCACGTTGAAACATTAATTATAGGGATAAAATTAGCAAATAATATTAATTACTTTCTAAGTGACTTATAGATCAAAGAATCCTTCTAGAAAGTGACTTATATTTTATTTTGGATTGGTGGGAATTTTCTCTTTCTGCTCTATAAATAAGACTAGATAAGTATATGGTATCTTGTTACCTTGTTTTTCATCAACAAAAAACTATATTTTTTTTAAAGAAATTTAAAGCCATATACTGTGTATGTTTCAGCTGTTTCTGGAGAAAGGTTCATAGCAGTGGATGTCACATTCAGGAACACAGCAGGTCCAGAGAAGCACCAGGCAGTAGCAGTGAGGAACAACGCTGATCTCTCGACCTTTTATCGATGCAGCTTTGAAGGATACCAAGACACACTCTATGCTCACTCCCTGAGGCAGTTCTACAGAGAATGTGAAATTTATGGCACAGTAGACTTCATATTTGGCAATGCAGCTGTTGTATTCCAAAACTGCAAGATCTATGCCAGGAAGCCACTTCCATTCCAGAAGAATGCCGTCACAGCACAAGGTAGAACCGACCCGTATCAGAACACCGGAATCTCAATCCAGAATTGCACCATTGAAGCAGCACAAGATTTGGCTTCAGCTATGAATTCAACTAATAATTCTTCTGTCTTGACCTACTTGGGAAGGCCATGGAAGTTATATTCTAGAACTGTGTTCATGGAGTCCTATATTGGGGATGTGATTGAGCCTTCTGGTTGGTTGGAGTGGAATGGGACTATAGGGTTGGACACTTTGTTTTTTGGTGAGTTCAATAATTATGGACCTAGGGCTAGAACTAGCAATAGGGTTCAGTGGCCTGGGTTTAGTCTTCTGAATGCTACTCAGGCTTTCAACTTTACTGTCCTGAATTTTACACTAGGAGATACATGGCTTCCTGATACAGATATACCCTACTCTGCAGGATTACTAGGAATTTAGCAAGTGAAATTTTGCAGGAAGTAATAATAAATTTGATTCATTGTAGTCAGAAAGTTAGATAAAGTATGTAACTACTTGTTTTTGAAAAAGGATATGAAAGGCATGAATACTGTGATGTAATTCAGAAACAGAGTATTTGCAGATAAAGTTTATATTAATTTCTCTTGTGTGTGGGGCAAATTTAGCATACAATACCAATTTTGTGATGTAATTCAAAAAGTGTTGTTACAGATAGAGTCACTTATAGATTTACCAATTTCACTTTTGCATACTTTAAATTATACATTTCTCTGTAATTTTAGACAATAAATGAAAATTTTAATCATTCACTCTACAGGTATGACAATAATTAACATAGAGTCTCTGATTTGAAGATTGAAAAGTGTAACACCTCAAATTCAACAACTGAAAACTTAGCCAAACTGTTTGTAATACCTCCAACAAGGATGATCGATATTCAAATCATTAAATTACAAAACCATTTCAAATAAAATTCATAATACAAAGTCAAAATAAATTTTCCAAAATATTTCAGAGTCAAATACATTGCAGAAGTCCTAAGGCCATGACAAATAAAAATAGCATAACATAAGCTACAATAGTACAAAAGAGCATTCAAAGCTCACTCCATAGGCGCATTCCCTTACTCCTTACTAGAATATTCACCTAAAAAATGTTAATATAGGATGAGATTTCACGTCTCAGCAACTAATGAAAGTTTCTACCGTACATAAGCAAATTATATATGACAAAAACATGAGTTGATTACCTATATATATATATATATATATATATATATATATATATATATATTGTAATATCATAATTTCTCATACAAAAATTCTTTTGCAAAAGTAATAATCATTATGTCAAATTGTGAACTATACAATTATACAATATGCAATATACAACTTCCCTTATATCACCGTCCACCCTTGTACCGCTGACTGGAGCCATAGGCTAACACATAGTCCGATAGAAACTCATTCATTTAACTGGATGGTTCCAAACTCACCAAAACCTAAGATACACCCGGCCAAAGGTATAGAGCTTAAGTATGGACTATGACCCCCTTCCTTAAAAATAACAACTAAGGAGGTGTCACGTGCAAGGTAGTTAAAATCGATATTTTACGTAAAATCGAAAGAGAGATAAAAAATCGTAAAATGTAAAATTGTAACGTAAAAAAAACGTAAAAGCGTTTGAAAAATTAGTAAAATAGTTTTAATGAAAAAAAATCGTAAAAACGTAAAATCGCAGTGATAAATCGAGATTTTAACTACCATGGTCACGTGTCCCACAACTCCAATGTAATCCCGGCAAAAAAAACATGGAAGAAGGAGCCCTGACAAGTACCAACCACTGTGCACCGAGTGGTGGCATAAAATCATATCATACCGATTCCTCCAAACTCCAACCCATCACAACTACAACCGCCATGATAAATGTATTCATTAAAAAATAATAAAATAATGCATTACACTTCCATTTATATCAAATATAATCATAGAAATTCATGAATAATAAACGGTATCATTGTACGTATTCGTGGATAGTAAATCACTATGCTTATACGTGAATAGTAAATAGTAAAATACTGTATGTATACGTGAATGATAAATAGTAAATCAGTATGTATAAGTGAATAGTAAAATACTGTATGTATATAAGTGAATAGTAAAATACTGTACGCATACGTGAATAGTAATCAATGATAACATACGTACAAATAGTGCCATTGTATGAAATGAAATTACAAATCTAAAGCTCTCATATTAGATCTTAAAACCTTATAAACCATAAAATATTTTATACATATGTATTAGTCTAAAAATAATAGTATAATAAATAAACATTTATAATCCTACATAATTCACAAGTATAAGGAAGAATATTCAGAGTTACCTGTTATTCGCTAATTCCCAAATAATCACCAAAAAGCAACTTCCAGTCTCCCCAAATAATTATCTCTACGCTTTCCTTCTCTCCTTCTTTCTCTCCTCTCTCTATTTCTCACACTTGCTTGCTCTGCCTAAATACGAATCCGAAGGTGCATATTTATAGTGGGTAGCTAGAGAGGTAGCTAGATGGGGTAGATGGAGAGGTAGTTAGATGGGGTAGTTGGAGAGGTAGTTGAGGTGAAATTTATTACCCCCTAATTATAACGGCCGACCACGTTTCTAACATTAGATAGTTTTACTCCTATATTGAATATTCTTAATAAATTAATTAGGGTTAAGGAGCAATTTGACCAACAAACTATTGGCTGAGGAGCGCCCAACACAATTAACTATTAACTGGACCTTAAATACCAATAAACTTTTTAAAATATTAAATTAACACAAAAACGTTAGTCGGTCAATAACGTCCGTCTGCTGGATTTAAATTGGGGAAAATAAACTAACCTCAAATACACATGTGGCAGGTAAGACGTACGTGAGTCAGCCTAAACAAGTGGGTAGCAAATTAACATATTGAGATTGAAAGAAGATTGAAATAGGGCTCATTCTATTTGGGGGAAAAACGTGCCAGTCGAAGTCGAGAGACAGTCACAGCGAAACCCGTCGGACCTGGTTTGAGAGAAAGTTAGAGAGATTGAAATCGCAGCTGTTGGTCACGAAAGTTTGAGAGATTGTCAGACCTGGAATCCCGTCGACGATTGTGATTGTGGTTGAGCAAGGTCGGACGACAATGGCGCACGGAATGAGATCGCAGCGAGTCGAAATAAGGGTTCATTCTATTTGGGGAAAAAAAACGTGCGAGTCGAAATCTCGAGAGACGATCACAGCGAAACCCATCATCGTTGACGGGAAAGGCGGTCTTCAATGGCGTCATCTGCATCATCGTCGACGGGAAGATGCAGGCGGAGGGTGGTGCTGCTTCGACAACCGAGTCGCGAGGAGGACTATGAACCTCCGAGGAGGTACTGTCATCACAGAATGGTTATACCAAGATCCTGTAATTTCCTTGCAATATATATAAAGCTGCATAATTTTCTTTCAACGTCTAACCATGTTTTATATAATCCTCTTCCTTTATTTCACAGTGTTATAGGTACCGCAAGAACATGATTCGGAAGGTAAAGTTTCCGTTTTTGCATTGTAAATTTTGTATTAAAAAGCTCAATATACCTGGATTTTACAAGCTAACAGAAGATAATATTCTGCAGTGATAATTATTTTTTACTGGGTTTGGTCTTCCCTAATTAGTACTTGATGATTTGATTTAGTTGAAGGAAACAAAAAATGGCGTTGAGCAAAATGGAAGGGAAGATAAGAAATATGATTAACTGAGAGACAACAGCCATGGCCTTGGTGGTTCCAGAGTGTACCATACCTGTTTATACGTGGCATTCATTAATGATGACCCATTGAACATGTAATTTCGTGTAAGATGTGCATGTCTCTGCTAGTGGGGTGCTGTGTAATAAGTAGAACAGTGCTTTACAAACTGTAATATGGTTTTAGCAAAAGGGGAAATTTATTTCTTTGCCAAGTCTCATGAGTTCGGGAGTTTTCTTTCTTTGCATCATCTGTGCAGTTTGTTGATTCTGCAATGGAAGACGGGTTCCTTCTCTGGTAAGTAATCATGCTAATTAGAAATGATGAGCCGCTTGGTAAGAATTTTATTACACCCTCTTATCATAAACATAGGAGTTAGATAATTAATATGATTTCATCTCTTTCAGGGAAAAGATTAAGCAGGGGCAATTGCAGCATAGTGAAGGATTATTGGAGTACAAAAACTGGATGCTTCAAGGAATTGTCTGAATCCAAATGATCCAATTCACTGATTCTGGGTTTGCTGTGCCCTGCTTAAAGTTCTGTTAAAGTTCCAAACAAGCCAGCCTCTTTGATTTGTGCAAAAACATCAGGGACTTTCTCATGTTCACCTGTGTGTATATAGTGCACATTATATTGTTGTAGTCCAGAACAGAAATGTTAGATGTTAGTCATTTATATTGTTGTAAACAATTGCCAAAGAAACCATGGAGTTTACACTTTGCTGCAAAATGTAATATACAGTAAAAATGACAGTTTGTCATTTATTGCTTCTCATAGTTTTCAAGGTACCTTATCTCTCAGTTTGTCATTTACAGTAAAATATCCTTTTCCTTTATAAGCATTATTAAGTTGCTGTTGTTGCCAGTATGAAGTTGTATCAAAACTAATATCAGCTTGACCATACAAAATTTGGTCACATAAGGTTGCACTTAATCCACATACCAAAGGATTTGGTAAACAATGAAAACATAAAAATGCAGCAGCCAAGGATTTTAAGACAAAAAATGCAGCAGCTGTACACTGATTTTAAGACAAAAAATCAGATAACAAGACAAAAAATAAAACGTAGTCAAATAAAACAGCAGCCAAGGATTTTAAGACAAAAAAATGCAGCAGCCAAGGATTTGAAGACAAAAACTGCAGCAGCCAAGGATTTTAACACAAGAAATGCAGCAGCCAAGCACCTTGGCAGCATACATGGTCAAATAAAACGTAGCCATAAGGATAAATCCACAAGCATAAGAAGACACAATACAACAATAATCTCCTCTGGCAAAAGAAGACACAGGCAATATATTTTATATTTCCAAGCAGATAACAAGACAAGCAAATTTTGTGTATTTCATTACACCTGGCAAAATATATATACAAGCAAGTACACTGATTGCAAGTTGCAAGGATCAATATAAATACAAAAATATCCTAAACAAGTGTTTCTTGCTAGAGTTAGCCCAAATATATACAAAAAATACAATGGTTCTTGCTTTCAGGTTACATAAAACATTGGTGATTCCACATATAGACCAAAAGAAATCACCAAACAAAAAGTATCCTAAACAAGTCTAGTTGCTAGAGTTAGCCATCCTCCTGGTCATAATCTGCTCCCTTGTTGCTGCAATTGTGATGTTCGTCTTGTCAAGATCTGCTGGCTTTGTATGCAGAGTTGTGAGCTGCTAATAATTGGTTGCCCCTTCCACCACAATCCAGGTGGGTTCACTGCTAGTGGCGAATCAGTATCAGTAGGAGAAGTGAAGTCAATCTTCCTGGAACCATCTTGGGAGGATAATGTTGCAGCTGATGACCTTCTTATTTCTTTCTCATTAGACAGCACATTAGAGACACCTAGCCCAAAATATATACAAGGAGCACAACAACAATTATTATAACATGGAGTAGCACAATATGCAAAAACAGAGAAGGCCTTTCCACACACCACGGTTTAGAATATTTCTTTCCTTTCTTTACACTAGATAGAAACTTAATTAACCAAAACATGGAGGGGCAATATGTCATTTACAGGGCCAGAGATGATGTTATTAACGCTACTCAAGGAAATAATAAACCAAGAAACCATTGTCCTAAGCATCAAAGCTCAGATATACTTTCCTTCCTAGAAAAATTGCTATTATTAATTATTAATTATTATATCCATGGTCACACTGGGAAGTAAGATGGCTGAGGCAGGGTGAAGTTAGCATTTACATAGAGATTTGATGTTTCCTGCAGCAGTCTTACTGTTAAATTGGAGAGCTACAGATGGGATGGGAGAGTACATAACAAAGTGCAAGACAACCATTGGCAAAGAACAAGATGGTCATTAATAGATTTCAACAGTCATCTGAGCCAATGTGCAAAAAACATGGAATTTTAATGTCGTTTCCCATGAAACGTCCTTGCTACTGTCAACTTAAGAAAAAGATTCTAGATTCCTTCCATGCATGATCAGACCATGGAGATTCTATGAACAAGAAGCGTTTCTGGTTTCTGGTGACGTGCGCTACTATGCTTGTTTATAGTTTCCTTCACTTCATAAAACACCATCATACCAATTACCACTCGCAATTGAACCACTTGGTTCCAATTTTTATAACAAATATCCCCAATTCCACAGGTAGGTAGAATCTAACAGACTCACAATTTATCTGATCCCTTGAGAGAAATCGAAGGTTACCTGTCCAGTTTAGAATACCGAAAACCCTAGCCGATTGTCGATTATCTCATTCCGTGCGCCATTGTCGTTCGACCTTCCTCAACCACAATCACAATCGTCGACGGGATTCCAGGTCTGACAATCTCTCAAACTTTCATGACCAACAGCTGCGATTTCAATCTCTCTAACTTTCTCTCAAACCAGGTCCGACGGGTTTCGCTGTGACTGTCTCTCGACTTCGACTGGCACATTTTTTCCCCAAATAGAATGAGCCGTATTTCAATTTTCTTTCAATCTCAATATGTTAATTTGCTACCCACTTGTGTGTTTAGGCTGACTCACGTCTTACCTGCCGGCTGCCACATGTGTATTTGAGGTCAGTTTATTTTCCCCAATTTAAATCCAGCAGACGGACGTTATTTACAGACTAACGTTTTTGTGTTAATTTAATATTTTAAAAAGTTTATTGGTATTTAAGGTCCAGTTAATAGTTAATTGTGTTGGGTGCTCCTCAGCCAATAGTTTGTTGGCCAAATTGCTCCTTAACCCAATTAATTACCATAAGTTAATCTATTCTATTATAATTCTAAATAATTTTAGGATGTGACAAAGAGTCCCATAATAAAGGTGATCAAGCAACATTATATTAGCAATTTCACAAGAATGTTAATGGAAGTATTGAATCAAATTAATCAATAGAGAGGTGAAAAGTTATTAACACAAGGAAAATCATGGTGGCAAAGAAAAAAGAACAGAAAAAACCAAAAGAATTTTCATAAAAGAAGATCTGCATTTTATGTGTATGAAAGAAACTTGTCACAGAGAAGACTTGTAAGGGGTGCTTGTAACTGGAATCCATCGGTCTCCTTGGAGAAAGGCCTTGACAGTGAATCTTTTTGCTTGTTTAGCAGAAATTGTTCTTAAACCCTTCCATTTGACCCTATAGTTTGTTGAAGCGCCAGGTCCAAAGTTCTGAAACTCAGCATAGAAAATGGTGTCTGGTGCTGAGTTTCCAACCCATGGCAACCAGCCACTTGGATTAATTAAGTCTCCCATTGAAGATTGTATGAACACAGTGGTTGCGTAGTTCTTCCATGGCCTCCCAAGATATGCTTGCACAGAACTCAAGTTCCCAAATGGTGAGATGCTGCAATTCTGAATTGAAATCCCTGTGTTCATATTAGGGTCTATCTTCCCTTGTGCTGTGATTGTGTTCTGCTGGCCCCACATTGGTACCTTTAAACAGAACAAAGTCGTTTTAGAAGCTAACCAAACACATACTCCCTCCAATTCATAATATAAGATACTTGCTGAATAATTAATCTTCTTTGCCAATTTTGTCCTTGTAATTAATGCTTAAATCCGACTTCTTGTATTTTTCCTCTTTATTTCAGAAACTCATTCAATATGGGTAAAGTTGGAAAAAAAAATCAATTTAAGACATATTTAGCGAGTTAACTATCATTTATTGATTCCATAAATTAGTTGAAAATGATTTATAATGTGAATTGGATGAAGTACAAAATCTGAGGAATGAGGCATGTTATTCATACCTTTGGGAAGATGTTGGAGTTTTGGATGACAACTGCAGAGTTGCCAAAGATGAAATCAACGGTACCATAAATGTCACATTCTCTGTAGAACTGGCGCAACGAATGAGCATAGAGAGTGTCCTGAAATGCATCAATGAGGCATCTGTAGAACACAGCTGATCCGCACTTGCCATCGGTGCCATTGCTTGGTGCTTCTGTGGCCCGGCAGTGTTGCGAAATCCCATGTCCTTCGCCATAAAGTTCTTCCCAAAAACAGCTGAACCACACACAGAGTCAAAGTTATGAGAATTTAACGATACTACATACATGTAGTTCTTTATATAAGATCTACTTTCACGGAGAAATTGAACTAAAAAGTGGGTCTTATATTAAGAAACGGAGGCACAATTACATTGATTAAAAGATGAGATAGTGTTTGAATACCAAATGTTGCAGAAGAGAAAGTGGGCGTGCCATCAACAAAGTTGAGACGACCAGACACAATTGTTGTGTTCATTCCATCACCAATCATCACGACATTCCATTTATTCTTCTTCACTCTTACATTCTCATAGTAAACTCCTTTCTTCACATAGATCACAGTTCTCTCCTTGCTCTTTTGAGGGACATGCTTGAGTGCATCAGAGATTGTTCTGTACTTTCCAGAGCCATCTTTTGCCACAACTATGTCTGCTTTCTGCTTCAAGTCCTTGTATGATGCAAGCAGCTTTCTGTCTTTCTGATGAAGCCAAGCCGGTGCTTCATTGTGATTTGGTAGGGTTAATAATAAGCGTCGTCTCAGGTTTAGTGTGCTTGTAGCCTGCTGAATCCAAGTGATAATGGCGAGACTGTTGCTGGTAAATTCTGTAGAGTTCTTTAGGTAGCTTCTAACTCTGTTCTTTAATGATTCTTTTGCTTCCTCTAAGCCATCTATGCATGTTTGTTGGTATGTTCCTGTAACATCACACAAAGCAAACAAATTGTGGGAGATATATAAAATCATTAGTTAGTTAAACCCTTAAGACCCTATAAAATAGATGTCTAATTGTATGGATCAAAGTGTGAAGGATGATAAGATCCTCATCCAAAATGAGGGAGGTTAACTTGGTCCTCACCTCTCATTGATCTTAAAGTTTAGGGTTAATAGTAGATTATCACCAAAGAAGGGTTTGTTGTAATACCATTGTGGCTTGTAATTCTCAAGAAAAGATTAGTATATTTCTCCAAATTTTGGGTTTGTTAACACAAATGATTATCATAATATTATAAACTATGGTCAATGACCTTATAACCTAGTGACATGAAAATTCTCCTGTAATAGGAGGTCATGGATTTGAACCCACTTATAACCTCATATTGTTAGGGACTGCTCCTTTAATTTAAAAAATATATATTCTTAACCGTGTATCTCAATTATTGTCAAGTAACATAAATACTTTAAGTGATGGAATTAACTATAGGATTTGTAACCTAGTGACATGAAAGCTCCCTGTAAGTGAGAGATTACAAGTTTGATCACACTTGTAATCTTATGTTGTTAGTGTCTACCCCTTTAATTTAAACAAAAATTTAAAAGAGGAGTGATGGAATTAAGAATAGTACCTGAAGCACTCAACCATGTTTGAATATCTTCAAAAAGCTCAAGAACAGAAGAAGAATTCTGCCCAGAAGACAAGGAGGCATTAAGATGATCAACAGCAAGATCCAAAAGCTCCTTGCAATTACTGAAAGCTTCCACGGTCCTATTATCATTACCAATCAAATCCTCAAAACCTCCCTTTTCACCAGAAAAATACTTATCGGCAGCACCAGAAACTTCATCCAGTGCAACTTGAAGAGCCAGCCTGAACATATCCTCAGGCTTAATCACCTGTCCTGGCTGAACCACACGTCCGAGGCTGGCATAACAAGCATCCTTAAACAATGTCACATCACACACAGCTTTCACTGAAGCCGAAACATCAACATTATTGCTGCTGCTGTTGTCGTCCTTGTCATTGTTGTGAGCAAGACTTGTTCCTAAGACTGCAGCCACAACAATGCCGACCAGGACAACAGCTGACAAGCTCATGATGGTGATTCGCTTCCGGGTTTTCCGGCGATCTACAAGCTTTTCTTGCTCGGATTCATCGAGCTTGCCGTAGGGAGACATGGTATAGAGTTGATTTGTTGCTGTTAGTGTTGTTGTCAGTGTTAGTTATATAGCGACGTTGTGCCAGGAGACTTCATTTATATGTATGACCAAGAGCTTTTACGTGCGTGACACTATGTTTTTGTATTATAGAGTGCCTCGCATGTTACATATATTTATGTAATATAGGTGACAAGAATATCTAACGATGACAACATGAACGTGTCAAGAGGTTCACACTTATTTTATTCAATTCGCTCCTCGGACATAATTTCTAGGGAGGCCCAAGAGATTTGAAATTTCAGTTCACAATTTTTAGCCCAAAAGGAAATTAAGTTGGGAGGAAAGTTGATAGAATTGAAATGATCCTGGTTACTGAAATGAGAAGCTAGTCCTAATCAAAATTCAAGGTTGGTTTATAAATGTACATACATATTTTAACACCTCGGTATACTAAAATAACAAGTGTTCATATGAAAAATTCATAAGTCCAAAAGTTTACATTATAATAGGTTCTAATATTAAAAAAATCACAAGGGTTCATATATAGAAGTCTGCGTACAAGTGTACTTATATATTTGAACAACTAAGAACAGTAAAATAACAAGTATCTAAAATGTAGAAGTGTATTTGTAAATTTTCATATCAACACTTATTATTTTGTTATGCTTAGTTGTTAACAGGCATATATGCAATTGTAATTGAATCTTGAATTCTTATTGGGACTTGCTTTTCATTTCAATAATCAGGATTATTTCTGTCAACTCTTCTCCCAACTTAATTTCATTTTGGGACAAAAAGACTAAACTGAAATTTCAAAATCTCTCAAGCCCCATTAAAGCTTAAATACTTAACTATGATCTATGGGAGTTAAATGAAATTCTCCCAGATTAAATTCTTGAGAGAAAACTTGTTAAATTTTAGAGGAAGATTTGTAAATAATAACTTTAAATTGGCCAAAATACACAAAATTAAACTTCCCATGAATTTTGAGCTAGTTGTGTATCACCACCAATTCACCATTCACCCCAACTTTTGAAAGTTTAAATTAAGAATCCTCATATTTCATGTTTTGACAATCAGCACCCCCACTTATCGCAAAATTACAATTAAAGTCAACAGCTTATGGCATGTGAGAATTTTTGTAGTTCTTTTTTTTGTTTACAAAGGGTGATCAAACTAGATCAGGTAACATTTGAACAAAGCCGAAACCTTCCAACGCCATCTGCATCCTCTTGCAGAAGCCTCTGCATATCATCAGGTGGATCCTCCAGGATATGGATTCCCCCTAAACCCAACGCATGGTTTGCCAAAAAGTCCGCACATCTATTCCCTTCTCTGTATACATGTGTTACAGAGACTCGCCAATCCTGATTCAAGCAACGCTGAATTCTCCTGACCAAACCTTGACATGCATGGGTGAGCTCCTCCGTTGTCCTCACTAGCTTTATCGCAATCAGACAATCTACCTGTACTGCTACGTCCCTGAAACCATTTCCCCATGCAAGCTCAAGTCCATCACACAGTGCCCATAGCTCCGCCTGTAACACTGAGCAAATACCAATGTTGCGACAACAGCCCTTCAACCACTTCCCTTCATGATCTCTGATTAAACTAGCCGCCCCCGCCTGGAGTGTGTCACCTCTCTTCGCTCCATCACAATTGAGCGCAACAACCTGACCGAGTGGCTTAATCCAACAGATAGATCTAGCAACTTTAGGGACTCTTCCCCCCTGCACACTTCCTCCAGGCCGACCAGTTTGGGTATTAAAGTCAACAAGCGCCTGTACCTCCCGTATGATCGCAGCAGGTTGCAGGTATTCCTGTCGAAATAAGGCTCTGTTTCTAGAGTCCCAAAGTTTCCAGCAAACTAGCCCGAAGAAACTCTCCCATCGCGTCCCTCTGACCCCACCGTGGTTAACTGGATCCAGATTCAGCAGGAGCCAACTCTGATATTCAGCCTGCATGAACTGGCTATGTGGCCTGATATTTATAATATGGCCCCACACCTCCTTCGCATAAGGACAATGTCGTAGGATATGGTCTACGTCTTCCTCCATTGCACCACATCTCGCACATGCAGCAGAATCCGCTATATGTCGCTGTCTTCGAATTGAGTTGGTTAGGAGTTTCCCCTTTGCGGCTAGCCATAAGAAGACTCTGACCCGTTGCGCCCCATTCCATCTCCAAATCGTCTTCCATAGTCGTTCATTCTCATTAGACCCAATGTCGCCTAAGGACTCATATGCCGAAGCCACGCTGAATTTACCATCAGGTGAGTAATCCCAGAAGCATGAAGCTTCACCATCCCCACCTGTAGGAACCTGACATCCAGAGATGAAGGGTAACACATAATCCGGTAAATCATTGGCAACTCTGTCCAGGTCCCAGGTGCCATTCGTGGTCAGGAAGCTTTGAACAGGAAGGGAGAGTTCATCGGTAGTTAACATTCTGAAAGATAGGTTCTTAAGTGGTCCCACCTCCGGGACCCAGTTATCCGTCCAGAAGCTGATCCGGGTCCCGTCACCCAGGTGCCAGCGTGTCCCCAAGTCTACATCCTCCCAAAGCTTCTCCAGGTGTCTCCATAAGTAAGAGCAACGACTTTTCTTCTTGCGGGGCCCAGGTTGCTCAGACCAACCATACTTATTACGTAAGACTTGGACCCACAGTAAATTTGGACTAGATCGGACTGCATAGCCCAACTTCATAAGAAAGGCATGATTTTGTTGTTCTAGTTTCCTGAATCTGCATCCTCCCTGTATACATGGTTTACACATTTCCTCCCAATTAACTAGGCTTGGACGTCGCTCTATCCCTGTGCTTCCCCATACAAACTTGCGAATGTGGCGCTCAATTCGGTGACACAAGCCTGGGGGGAGCTTCGTGGTTTGCATAGTGTATGAAGGTATAGTGGCTACCACTGCCTTCGCTAGAGTAATATGGCCTGCTAGTGACAGAGTTTTGGCCACCCACCCCGACAATTTAGCTTGGACTCGTTCCTCTAAATATGCATAAGTAGCAGTTTGAACTCGTTTATGTAAAAGTGGGACGCCCAAGTACTTTCCCAGATCTTCTGTCTTCGTGAACCCCAACTTCTCCGCAATCCTTACTTGGTCACCATGGGCCACATTTTTAGAGAAATACACTGCAGATTTTGAACTACTTACTTTTTGACTTGAGCTAGCGCAAAAATCATCCAAGATACAATTCAGTAAGGAGACCTGGGTACACGTTGTAGAGCTAAAAAGCACTAGATCATCTGCAAAAAACAAGTGAGAAAGAGGTGGGCCTCCCCTTCCCAATTTAATCGGATGCCATTTTTTACATTCCACCTGTTTTGCAATCATTTGGGAAAGCCTTTCCATACACAGTACAAAGAGATATGGAGATAGAGGATCACCCTGTCGTATACCTCTAGTTGGAGTAAATTTCTCTGATCGTACACCATTCCAAACAACCCTCATACTACATGTGGAGACACACTGCATCACTGCCCGAACAAAATTCGGAGGAAGTCCCGCATCAAGAAGCGTTTCCTCAATAAAATCCCATCTCAGGCGATCGTAAGCTTTTTCAAGATCCACCTTGATGGCCATCCACCCCTTCGAACCGCGCTTATAGCGCATTGAATGTAATACTTCCTGGGCAATAATAATATTATCTGTAATCTGCCTGCCCGCAACAAAACTCGCCTGGTTACGTAGGACTAAATGAGGGAGCCACCTCTTTAGTCGATTTGCTAGAACTTTTGTTATGATTTTGTAGGGTACAGTACAAAGACTAATTGGTCGAAACTCTTTGAGGCATTGAGGATCTGGAATCGTTGGGATGAGAGATATAAGGGTCTCATTTAAATCAGAATCTAGCGTCCCATTCTCGAAAAAACTGGTCACCATACGGTAAAGGGATGGTCCTACAATTTTCCAGTTATTTTGGAAAAAGGCCACATGTAAACCATCAATCCCTGGAGCTTTTAAGGGCTTCATTTGAAAGAGGGCTGCGTGTACCTCGGCCAGCGAAATGACTGTAGACAAAGAGAGAGCCATGGAACCATCAATGCGAGGAAACAAACCCTTACCGGGGTACAACGGTGCAATAGCCACATCCTTGGTGTATAATGTTTTATAAAAACTCAGGGCCCAGGCTCGCAAAGTGTCATTATCAGAGCACCATACCCCACTCTCATCCCGTAAGGCAGAAATAGATTTCTTTCTCTGCCTGGTCGAAGCCTTGGCATGAAAGTATGCCGTATTCCTGTCCCCAAACTGTAGCCAGTCACATCTTGCTCGCTGCGCCCACGTCATGCTTTCTTGCTCACAAACAAGCTCAAATTCCTTTCTAAGCTCTCTCTCAATACCATCAAGATGGGGTGATGGATATGCTTCTTGGGCTTTTTGGATGCCTCCCAGTCGTGCCATAATCCTGCGTTTACGATGGCTAATATTTCCAAAGACTTCTCTGTTCCAGTGCGTAACTGAGGACGTGAAATGTGCAATATTATTCACAACCGATGAAGAGTCGGACCATGTGTCCCTTACCACTTGTTCAAACGAATCAGAAGTGGCCCACGCAGCCAAATAGCGAAACTGTCTCTGGCGGAGGGGTGGTGCCTGGCCACCATTGATTTGTACACAAATAGGACGATGGTCAGAACTTAGCTTAGGGAGATGTTGTACTGTAGTAAGGCCAAGGGAGTTTAGCCATGAAGAATTCCCCAATGCTCTGGCCAAGTCTTTGGAGCAAAGTTCCACGGCGCCATGTATATTTAGGTCCCACAAAACCCAGATCCAGTAATCCACTCTCAAAAAGAAATTGCCGGAACAATCTACACCCATGAGCCCTTGCTTCCGCTCCACCTGTTCGATCCCCAGCATTTAGAAGAGCATTGAAATCACCAGCGACAAGCCAAGGCCCTACCATAGTCCGCGCAATACCCGCTAGTGAACTCCAAAGCTCTTTCCTCACCATGCTATTTGGACTTCCATACACAGCTGTGAAACTTATGGAACCAAAAACGCCCGGAGCTTCGATTCTTGTGTGTATAAACTGTGCATGACATCGTTCCACCACTACCTTCAAAGTATCCCTCCATAATAGCCAAATACCACCTGAAAAACCTCTCGCCTCCAATCTATATGAGAAACAAAACCCAGACTTTTTAATGAAGTTATCGGCCTTCAACCCTGCAATTCGAGGCTCAACCAACACCACCATGTCAGGCCTATGATCCACCATAACTGAGAAAAGGTGCCGAAGAAACTCTTGCTAGCGGCCCCTTGGCAATTCCAGCTGAAGATTCGTATACCCATAATAAAATGATTTTGTGAGAGTAACCAGAGCTCATGCAAGCATACCTTGGCCCGATGGATCATCATCCCGGTCCTTTACTTCCCCAATTTGTAGCGTTGAGCATCCCTGCACTGCTGATAAATCTGCCTGACCTTCAAGCTCTTCCCGAAGTATTTCAATAGCATCCTTCGAAATTGTAGTTCCTTGAGTCTTCTGTTTCACTTTGAGGTTCCGGCGAATGGTAGAATGAAGTTTTATCCCATGCCCCACCTGTTTCTTCTGCAACTCCAGGGGTTTCCTATTCTCCTTACCTCTAGCCACACTTCCCATATCATCTGTTAAAGAGCACAGATTACTCTCCTCCAGTGCTGCCCTACTCTGCTGGAGAAACATCACAGTGTGCATTTCCTGGTCTAGCGATGAGGGAACCTGAATAACATGCGGGACCGGGTCCACAGGAGGGACAGTGGGAATTACACCTTCAATGGCCTCCAATTCCGTTACTGGGACATCGATTGGTGATGGGTTACTACATCGATCCATTCCTCCATTATTAGTAACAACTGATGTTGGTAACGACACCGCGGGGCCGTGATTGTGTTTATTCTTGGAGTTCTCCACATGTTCTGTTAGGATCCGTTTGGGCCTGTATTCTTGGACTGTTTTAACCGGCCCATGCTTAGCTATGTAATTGCCTTGTTTCATGTTCGAACCCACCCTCATTCAGCCTTCTTTCCAACTTTCGCTCCCGATTAATGGGGGATTTCTCGTCAGTGCGCGTATCACAATCAGAATTAGTCAAAGCTCCTGTTTGGGCTATCTGCGTAGAAGGGGCCACCATATCCTCATAATCAAAGAGGACATTATAGCGAGATCCTCCATTGATTTGTGATTCCCCAATTTTTGCTTCTTTCCCCCATCGTGGCTTGTTTCCTTTTTTAGGATACTGTACCTGCATCCAGGATCCGAACGGTGACGAGGCCTCCTCCGGCGTGTGATCTGTGACACTAGGAGGTCGTATCGGAATAGAAGGTGTTGCTGTTGTGGTCCCTGCTCCTTCCGTAACTCCCTGATCCTGGGGACGAACCTGGTTGGTTGAGGATACTATGTCTGGGCATTTCTTTTCTGTATGGCCATATTTCCCACAAGCAAAACAAATGTGGGGCAAACCTTCATACTCAATTCCATAGGTCTTACCATCTACCTTTATCCAGGGAATGAGTGGACGAAGCAGGTCAATCAGAATTGTGACACGAGCATACTTCCCTCGGCCCCGCGTCTCTGTCATGTAATCAATTTTGACAACTTCTCCTAGCAACGTCCCAATCGCCCGAAGCGTGCTCTTATGGTAGTAGCGGAAGGACAAACCCGGGATGCGTATCCAGGCAACCATCTTAGAGACAACAGATGTTTTAGCGTCAAAATCTAGAGACCATGGTTGCACAGTTAGATACGCACCATATACCATCCAAGGACCACCTGTGAGAACCTTCATGTAATCCTCCTCCAATGCAAAAGTAGCACAGTAAAACCCTCCTTCCATATCCACCACCTGATAGGATCCTCGCGGCTTCCATAGCCTCGTGACACGGCTATCAGCTCATGGTAAGTGATAGTACGTCCAAGAAGCTTAATGATCAGGGATCGTTCCATGCCTTTGGCCAACTCAGATCGAATTGCACTTGAGAATTCAATACAAGGTATATCACCCTCCTTAGCAATTTTGTAATCGGCCTCCGAAAGCTCTCCATCCAGTTGTCTCCGATCTACCTTGCCACCACCATCACCACTAAGCAGCATGTTCCTGTAAGAGATGGCAACAGTGGGGTCCTTCTCCACCATTAAGGCATCCGATCCTTCCGGGACTATCTCCAACTCACCACTTTGTTCATCACCAGGACGAATACGTACTTTCTTAGTTGAACGAAGATCATCCTCCGAGAGCACAGGGGAAACCTCCTTCTCCGCCATCGTTCAATTTTGGTTGTTCATCACCACCACTTTTGTAGTTTTTTGTTACATGCCATGCGATCTTAAACAAACGTTTGGCATCCAGCATTTATATAATATTACTCGTAATTGTGAAAAATCATTAAAAAAAAATTGACATTAAACTAATTTTCTCAAAGGTAGCAGTATCCCACAATATGCTTGGACATCATTACAGTAGATCTTTACAGAGTCTGTGAACTGAATTTTTTTGTTTTTTTGGCCGGAGTAAATTAATTTAAAATATTTATATTTGTTATTTTTGCCGAATGAATTTGTCTGCATATAAACTAATATATAATTTAATCACACACAATATAAGATATGATTAAATAATTTATTTAACTTTTGTAGTTTCTTAAAAAAAAGTCAATTAAGTATTATATTTAAAATCCATAGAAGATGTAGTATTTAATATCCAACAGCAGCAAAAACCTTATTCCATTAAGCAGACAGCGCATAGATGAACCAAAAAAAACAATAATATATACATAAAGAAGAAATGAATGGTGTAAAACGACATTAGTGTATATTATAGTTACATGTTGAAAGTAATGAAAATAATGACCCACAATAATTTTATATATATAGAAAATTATATACAAAGTTTTCGTAGTTTTCAGAATGAAATGAAACACAACCTTGATAGCTTTCATAAACTAAAATTATGACCCACCTTAAAATCCCTCTCGCTCTCCCTCAAGAGTGGGAAGAAGCCATGGAAAACTCGCATGGAATAAATATATTTCTGGAACTGTAAGGATTAGATATTTTACTTCTTATTTGTCCTTTAATGAAAAAGAAAAAGATCATTTTTTTTCTCAATACTTATCCCCATGGAGCAATAAACTAAGCTTCAACTCCCACATCTGTTTGAGAGAGAGACTTTCAACTCCTGTATTGATTTATTTGGAAGATAAATAATTTACTCCAGAAAACTAAGCTCTATAATATACATACACTTCTACAAGATTGACTAGTCACCACCACAATAAATAGGCGTCCTTTCAGAGATAGATGCTGGAGGAGCCTTACTTTGCCCATATAATGAAACCTGAAAGGTCTACTCTTCATATGCCCTCCTCTCCAACATTTCAATTCACCATTGCAAGCACAGCCACCAAAAACATATCCAGTGTATTTCCAAATGCTACTTAGCTTTCCGCAGACTTTGTCTGCTTTTCAAACTGCTCTTGGTGCAATGCAGATAAAGGCTTTGCAGGAGTCATTCTACCATCTCCTTCATCTCTGGCACATAATGCTATAATTCCTTCTTCTGTTTTAGTAAACCCAGTAATGCTGGTAACAATCATGGCTGATGCTGATATACAAGAAAATTAATGTGAAAACAATGTTAGCATTCAAGAACACTAGGATATAATATGATGAGTGAAAAGGGAAGGCCAGGGAAATCAATGCAGTTGCTTTTCAATCCCAATTTGGATTTACTTATCACAGACTCCAAAATGTTAAGAACAAGAAGTTCGTATCCCACTGGTATGCTATATATGCAAACCTTTCTTCTTATAAGGAGCTCTTCCATGGTTTTCGTCAAGGGAAAATCTTTAAAATGACAAGAAAAATTACAGAAGCGTGTGTATGGGGAAGGTACAACAAAGCATGCTTTACTCGAGTACACATGAAATGTAAAACTCAAACAAAACATCTTAATTGTGATCAGCCACTACAGCCAAACAATTTTTTACTTTAAAACACAATTCATTTGTCACCTTTTTCCATCGTGAACACAAACATCGCATAAAATTTGGAGTAGAGTGACTAAACTTCTTTCATCATTTCAGGAGACTGGTGAATATTTCGTCAACAAGATTCTTTGCCTCATCATTGTCACCTTTTTCCAGAAGAGGTATAAGTGTATCAAAAGTTACAACCTTGTTAGTCAAGATCGCGTGCAAACTCGGAAAACTCGCAAGATCGCGATTTTCTGTAGAGAAAACGAGCTGATTCGCATGTAGGATCGGTTGTGTGCAAGATCGATCAAGATCGTCGGGCAAACTCGTGCAATCGTAAGATCGAGCAGGAGCGTATGAGATCGACGATCTTGCTGTGTTTTCTTACCCGGTTCAGACAACCCATTTACCTGACTTACTGACCCAGTTCAAAACCCTATACCGCGCGTTTTTATTCTATTATTCTGTACCCAGCGGCTCCAGCTCTCTCCAGTCTCCATAGTCGGCACTCGGCAGTCGGCATCTTCAGTTCCAGCTGTCTCTACGGTCGGCGTCGGCATCTCTTCTCTAGTTGCAGGTCATCGATCCCCCTCTGTTTCTGGTTTTGCAATTTTTTTATTTATTAATCAAATAAATTGTTGAATGCTGCTCATATATATGAATGGTTTGGTATCTTTTATTTTCTCAAGTCGAGCCAGACCAGAACGTTTCTCTCGCCTCTCTTTCTCAAGTTCAAAACTAATATAAATATTTATTTTTTCACTCCATCTTGACTTGCAGATTTGGAACGCTTTTTTTTTTTTTTTTTAATAAGCGATTCAATGCTGCTCATATTAATATTCGATTGTGGTGTGCATATTTGATATTAGAATGCCACTCTTTATAATTGTTGTTGATGCTGGTGGCAATATTAGATTGTTCAGTTTTTTATTTTGCTCTTTATTTTTATTCTGTCCATATTAGATTGTGGTGGTTTAGCATTTGGAAAATGGCTTCTAGTGCTGGTGCCAGTAATGATGCTATTGCTACCTCCTCTAATAGAGGAATTAGAACGAAAAATGCTACTGGAAGTAGGACTGACATAGGATGGAAGCATGGTGTTGAGGTTGATGGAAAAAGAAAACAGAGTGAAGAGGATGGTGGGCATGATAAAAATATTTTAAAAAAAAGGGGAGTGAGCACTCAAGCTACAATAAATAGCATATTCAAGAAGAATTTGAGAGAGGAAGCATGTGAAGACATTGCCGCTTTTTTCTACAATAATGCTATTCCATTCAATGTGGCAAGGACAGAGGAATTCTATAAAATGTTTGAATCAGTTGCAAAACATGGTCCAGGATTCAAGCCACCATCCTACCATGAGATCAGAGTTAAATATTTGAAGAAAAAATATGACTCAACAATGCAAGATATTGAAGAACATAAAGTTTATTGGAAGAAATTTGGAAGCTCAATAATGACAGATGGTTGGACCGACAAAAGGAGAAGAACAATCATAAATTTCTTAGTGAACAGCTCTAAGGGAACTGTTTTCCTCAAGTCTATTGATGCATCTGACATATCTAAGACTGCTGATAAAATCTTTAAGATGATTGATGATGTTGTTGAAGAGGTTGGTGAAGAACATGTTATTCAAGTGGTGACGGATAATGCATCAAATTACAAAGCTGCAGGAGAGAAGTTAATGGAGAAAAGAAAGAGATTGTATTGGACACCTTGTGCAGACATTGTATTGATTTAATGTTGGAGGATTTTGAAAAGAAGATACCAGTTCACCATGATACTATTCCAAGGGGGAAAAAAATCACAACCTACATTTATTCAAGAACTGCTTTGATTACTTTATTGCACCATTTCACTAAAGGAAAAGATTTGGTGAGACCAGCCCTCACTCGTTTTGCCACATCTTACCTAACTTTGGGGTGCCTCCATGATAACAAAGGAGCATTGATTCGGATGTTCACCTCCGACGATTGGAAGTCTAGCCGGTTTGCAAAGACAAAGGATGGGAAGCTTATAGAAGATGTGGTTTTGGACAAGGCTTTTTGGAAAGATATTGTTACTTGCTTGAAAGGAGCTTATCCTTTAGTCAGGGTGCTCCGTATGGTTGATTCAGATGTGAAGCCAGCCATGGGCTTCATATATGAGGAGATTGATCGGGCTAAAGAGAGAATTGCCCATGCCTTTAACAACGTAGAAAGAGGGTAAATTATCAAGTTTGATTTAAATTTTAAATTTGTAGCTTTGTTCTCTACACTAATTCAATTTTTTTAATTCTTCAGTTATAGGCCTATATGGGATGCCATTGATGATAGATGGGACAAGCAACTTCATCGTCCTTTACATGCTGCAGGCTATTACCTTAACCCGCAATTCCATTATACTGAATCATTTAAGGCTGATTTTGAAGTGAAACGTGGATTATATCAATGCTTAGACAGGATGGTGGGGGATATAGAAGAAATATCTAAGATTGATACTCAACTTGAAGATTTCAAGTATCAAAGGAAGTTTTTTGGTCATTCAATAGCTAAGATTGCAATTAACAAAAAAGCTCCAGCAGAATGGTGGGAGTCATATGGGGATGAACATCCGGAACTCCAAAAATTTGCTATTCGTGTTTTGAGCTTGACATGCAGTGCCTCCGGTTATGAGCGTAACTGGAGTGCCTTTGAGATGGTAAATTTTCATGAATATGAATTATATTTCATTTCAAGAATGTATTTTGTATTAATTGTTTTTATATTTGCTTAGGTCCATACAAAGAAAAGAAATCGTTTGAAACAAAAAACTATGAATGATGTTGTTTTTGTGATGGCTAATTCAAGATTGGCCAACAAGAAGGTGGCTAGAAAAGTGAATGAGTATAATGTTGATGATATTTCTTCTGATGATGATTGGATTGTGGAAAATGATGAAAGTCTATCTAACATTGAAGACTTAGATGTAGACAACTTGGTGCCAATTCAAAATGAAGCCTTGGTTGAGCCTAGCAATGATTTGGAGTTAGAGCCACCAAATTTTGATGAAGAAGCCTTTGAAGATGGAGAGGAAGAGGAAGATGCCATTTTATTTCAAGATTGTGATTTGAATGCTTTGATAGATTAGATTTGAAGTATTTTGTTTTGATTTTGGTGATTTTGTATTTTGTATTTTGTATTTGTGGCTCAAGTTGATGTTTTGAATTGTCTTTTAGGACTCATTAAATGTTATTTTGAATGCTATATATTTTTATTTGAAGATTGAATTGTCTTTTAGGATTAAGTTGTGAGTTAAATGTTATTTTATATGCATATATATTTTTTATTATTACTAAAATTAAAAAAGTAAGATCTTTACGATCCGTGCCGATCCTACGATTTACGATTTTGCTACTCCCTTCCGATCCCACTTATAAGTGTATCAAAAGTTACAACATCAGGTAAGCACCCATTCTCTTTCATGTTATAAAGCAAGGCCTTTGCCTCATCGTACAAACCCTCTTTACAAAATCCTTTGATCATGGCAGTATATGCCTGCACATTCAAAGGATGACCATTGACCAAAAGATGCTGGAAAATCTGCCGTGCATCATTTAATCTGTTACCCTCGCACAAACCATCAATAAGTATGGTATATATGTGTAAGTATCAGGCTGAATTCCTTGGTTAACAATTTGCTTAAATGGTGTAATTGCCTGGTCAAGATGGTGACTTTTGCACAATCCATCTAATAAGATATTAAAAAATATTATATCTGGAGCATGGCCACTATCATGCATCTCATAAATAACATCTTGCACATCAGAGATTCTACCTGTTTTGCACAAACCGTCAATGAGCGAACTGTAGGTGGGGGGTCAAGCTTTTGCGGCGCATTTCTTTAAAGAGGTCCATGGCATCGTCCTCCATCTTGATTTTACATAGTCCATTAATCAAAATGCTGTAGCTAAAAATATCAGGAGCCAAACCACTGTTGACCATCTTATTGAATAATTTTCTTGACTCACCAACATTATTCATCAAACAGTAACATCCATTAAAGAGTTGTAAGTAACATGATTAGGCTTTGTACCACACTTCATCATCATGCCAACAATAGCCTCAGCTCCAGTGACACTTCCTTCCTTACAAAATGCATCAACTAAAATACTAAAAGTATGAACATTAGGTTGATGCCTTCAAGTCTCATTCCATTAAATTTTTTGCAGCCTCTGGCCATTTATTCATGACACAAAAACCATGGATGAGAGAGTTGTAGGTGACAACATCAGGAGATATTCCACGATCAATCATTTCATGAAATAAATCATTTCACGAGTATTTGCAGATAAAGTTTATATTAATTTCTCTTGTGTGTGCTGCAAATTTAGCATACAGTACCAATTTTGTGATGTAATTCAAAAAGTGTTGTTACAGAGAGAGTCACTTGTAAATTTACCAATTTAACTTTTACATACTTCAAATTATACATTTCTCTGTAATTTTAGACAATAAATGAAAATTTTAATCATTCACTCTACAAGTATGACAATAATTAACATAAAGTCTCTGGTTTGAAGTATGAAGAGTCCCATAATAAAGGTGATCAAGTTACATTATATTACTAGCAATTTGACAAGGATTTTAATGGAAGTATTGAATCAAATTAATCATTAGAGTGGTGAAAAGTTATTAATGCAAAGAAAATCATGGTGGCAAAGGAAAAAAACAGAAAAAACCAAAAGAATTCTCATAAAAGAAGATTTGCATTATATGTGTATGAAAGAAACTTGTCACAGAGAAGACTTGTAAGGGGTGCTTGTAACTGGAATCCATCGGTCTCCTTGGAGAAAGGCCTTGACAGTGAATCTATTTGCTTGTTTAGCAGAAATTGTTCTTAAACCCTTCCATTTGACCCTATTGTTTGTTGAGGCACCAGGTCCAAAGTTCTGAAACTCAGCATAGAAAATGGTGTCTGGTGCTGAGTTTCCAACCCAGGGCAACCAGCCACTTGGATTAATTAAGTCTCCCATTGAAGATTGTATGAACACAGTGGTTGAGTAGTTCTTCCATGGCCCCCCAAGATATGTTTGCACAGAACTCAAGTTCCCAAATGGTGAGATGCTGCAGTTCTGAATTGAAATCCCTGTGTTCATATTAGGGTCTATCTTCCCTTGTGCTGTGATTGTGTTCTGCTGGCCCCACATCGGTACCTTTAAGCAGAACAAAGTCGTTTTAGAAGCTAACCAAACACATACTCCCTCCCATCCATAATACAAGTTACTTGCAGAATAATTAATCTTATTTGCCAATTTTGTCCCTATAATTAATGCGTAGTATTTTTCCTCTTTCCTTCAAAAACTAATTCAATAGAGGTAAAGTAGAAAAAAATCAATTTAAAACATGTTCAGTGAGTTAACTATCATTTTTTAGTTCCAGTGAATTAGTTGAAAGTGATTTATATTGTGAATTGTAGTGAGTACAAAATCTGAGGAATGAGCCGTGTTATTCATACCTTTGGGAGGATGTTGGAGTTTTGGATGACAACTGCAGAGTTACCAAAGATGAAATCAACGGTACCATAAATGTCACATTCTCTGTAGAACTGGCACAACGAATGAGCATAGAGAGTGTCCTGAAATGCATCAATGAGACATTTGTAGAACACAGCCTGATCTGCACTTGCCATCAGTGCCACTGCTTGGTGCTTCTGTGGCCCGGCAGTGTTGCGAAATCCCATGTCCTTCTCCATAAAGTTCTTCCCAAAAACAGTTGAACCACACACACAGTCAAAGTTATGAGAATTTAACGATACTACTTGTAGTTCTTAATATAAGATCTACTTTCATGGAGAAATTGAACTAAAAAGTGGGTCTTATATTAAGAAACGGAGGCACAATTACATTGATTAAAAGATAAGATAGTGTTTGAATACCAAATGTTGCAGAAGAGAAAGTGGGCGTGCCATCAACAAAGTTGAGACTTGAGACGACCAGACACAATTGTTGTGTTCATTCCATCACCAATCATCATGACATTTCATTTATTCTTCTTCACTCTTACATTCTCATAGTAAACTCCTTTCTTCACATAGATCACAGTTCTCTCCTTGCTCTTTACAGGGACATGCTTGAGTGCTTCAGAGATTGTTCTGTACTTTCCAGAGCCATCTTTTGCCACAACTATGTCTGCTTTCTGTTTCAAGTCCTTGTCTGATGCAAGCAGCTGTCTGTCTTTCTGATGAAGCCAAGCCGGTGCTTCATTGTGATTTGGTAGGGTTAATAATAAGCGTCGTCTCAAGTTTAGTGTGCTTGTAGCCTGCTGAATCCAAGTGATAATGGCGAGACTTTGCTGGTAAATTATGTAAAGTTCTTTAGGTAGCTTCTAACTCTGTTGTTTAATGATTCCTTTGCTTCCTCTAAGCCATCTATGCATGTTTGTTGGTATGTTCCTGTAACATCACACAAAGCAAGCAAATTGTGGGAGGTTTAAATCATTAGTTAGTTAAAACCTTATTGAGGTAGTTAATCATTGTAAGACTTTATAAATAGAGGTCTACTTGTATGGATCAAAGTGTGAAGAATGATAGGATCCTCACCAAAAATGAGGGAGGTTAACTTGATCCTCACCTCTTATTAATCCTAGAGTTTAGAGTTAATAGTAGAATCAAGAAGGATTTGTTGAATACCATTGTGGCTTGTAATTCTCAAGAAAAGATTAGTATATTTCTCTAAGTTCTGGATTTCTTAACACAAATGATTAGCATAGTATTCTAAACTTTGATCATTGACCTTGTAACCTAGTGCTATGAAAATTCTCATATAATGGGAGGTCATGGATTTGAACTCACTTATAACCTCATGTAGGGACTACTCCTTTAATTTTTTTCTTAAAAAAATATTCTTAACCATGTATCTTAGTTATTGTCAAGTAACATAAATACTTTAAGGGATGGAATTAACCAAATAATATATAACCTAGTGGCGTGAAAGTTTTCCCATATGTGAGAAATCAGAGGTTTGGTCACCCTTGTAATCTTATACTGTCAGTGTCTACCCTTTCAATTTAAACAAAAATTAAGAAAAGGAGTGATGGAATTAAGAATAGTACCTGAAGCACTCAACCATGTTTGAATATCTTCAAAAAGCTCAAGAACAGAAGAAGAATTCTGCCCAGAAGACAAGGAGGCATTAAGATGATCAACAGCAAGATCCAAAAGCTCCTTGCAATTACTGAAAGCTTCCACGGTCCTATTATCATTACCAATCAAATCCTCAAAACCTCCCTTTTCACAAGAAAAATACTTATCGGCAGCACCAGAAACTTCATCCAGTGCAACTTGAAGAGACAGCCTGAACAAATCCTCAGGCTTAATCACCTGTCCTGGCTGAACCACACGTCCGAGGCTGGCATAACAAGCTTCCTGAAACAATGTTACATCACACACAGCTTTCACTGAAGCCGAAACATCAGCATTTTGCTGCTAATGTTGTTTCTGTCCTTGTCATTGTTGTGAGCAAGACTTGCTCCTAAGACAGCTGCCACAACAATGCCGACCAGGACAACAGCTGACAAGCTCATGATGGCTATTCGCCTCCGGGTTTTCCGGCAATCTTCGAGCTTCTCTTGCTCGGATTCATCTAGCTTGCCGTAGGGAGACATGGTAGAGAGTTGATTTGTTGCTGTTGGTGCTGTTGTGAGTGTTAGTTGTATAGCTACGTTGTTCCAGGAGACTTTATTTATATGTATGACCAAGAGTGGTTACGCGCTTTTACGTGCGTGACACTATGTTTTTGTATTATAGAGTGCCTCGCATGTTACATATATTTATGTAATATAGGTGACAAGAATATCTAACAATGACAACATGAACGTGTCAAGAGGTTCACACTTATTTTATTCACTTCGCTCCTCGAACATAATTTCTAGGGAGGCCCAAGGGATTTGTAATTTCAGTATACTTTTTTTAGACCAAAATGAAATTAAGTTGGGAGGAAAGTTGATAGAATTGAAATGATCCTGGTTACTGAAATGAGAAGCTAGTCCTAATCAAAATTCAAAGCTGGTTTATAAATGTACATACATATTTTAACACCTCAGTATAATAAAATAACAAGTGTACAAATGAAAAATTCATAAGTCCAAAAGTTTACATTATAATAGGTTCTAATATTAAAAAAATTACAAGGGTTCATATAGAGGTCTACTTACAAATGCATTTGTATTTATAATTAAAAAAAATTCATCTATTGGTTGATTAATTAAATTTGACTTTTTAAACTTTTATTTTGACAAAAATACACCATCTTAACAAAAATAATCATGTGAACATTTATATTTTTTAAAAAAATAAGTTTTTATGCCACCAAAACAGAATTCTAATACATACATTTTTGTGTGACGGTATAAATGATGTAAGTAGTTTTATAAATTCTAAAAATTTGTTTTTGAAATTTTAAAAACACTTTTTTTTTTTTTTTTGCTACAAACGTTTATATACATATAATAATTTTTTTTTTTTTATAAAACATATAATAATCAAGGGAATGACAACTTCAATATGCAAGATACTCAAAAGAGAGAAGAAAAAAAATTCTTATCTTACACTTCACTCTATTATCTACCACTAATGTTCGGTCAAATAAAAATTCATAATCATTTTAGATGATGATATCCAAATAATCATCCCCATAGGAAGAAGGAAGAAGGTACAATGGGCACCTGATCTTAATTTTACTCCTTTTCAACCTTTCAATTTTTTTCCCTACATCTCACTATAATTTCTTTAATATTTTATGTTTTTAGTAAAGCTATATTAGGCGTGCTTGCATTTGTCCATGTCAAAATAAATCAATACTAATTCATAATTTATAAACAGGTTGATCATAGAGTTTTTATACTACTTTTGATTATAACTTTTAATCCTAAATATAGAACTCAGTTGACTTTATTAAAAAGATTAAGAAAGATAATTAAATTACTTTAAAATATTTATATTTATCATTTTCCCGAACTAATTTAACTAACTTATAAACTAATATCTAATTTAATCATACATAATATAAGATATGAATCAGTAACTTATTTAAATTTTTTAATCTCTTAAAAAAAAGTTAACTATGTCTTATATTTACAAGTAGAAGGTAGTGTTTAATATCCAACAGCAGCAGAAATCTAATTCCATTAAGCAGACAGCGCATAGACGAACAAAAAAAACAATAATATATACATTAAGAGACATTAGTGTATATTTTAGTAATATGAAAGTAATGAAAATTATGACACATGGGGCAATAACTAAGAAGCTTCAACTCCCACATCTGTTTGAGAGAAAGGCTTTCAACTCTTGTATTGATTTATTTGGAAGATAAATAATTTAGTCAAGAAAACTAAGCTCTATAATAGACATACATACACTTCTAAAAAATTGACTAATCACCAGTTCACCACCACAATATATAGGCGTCCTTTCAGAGATAGATGCTGGAGGAGCCTCATTTTGCCCATATAATGAAACCTGAAAGGTTTACTCTTCATATGCCCTCCTCTCCAACATTTCAATTCACCATTGCAAGCACAGCCACCGAAAACATATCCATTGTACTCCCAAATGCTACTTTGCTTTCCACCGACTTTGTCTGCTTTTCAAACTGCTCTTGGGGCAATGCAGATAAAGGCTTTGCAGGAGTCATTCTACCGTCTCCTTCATCTCTAGCACAAACCAGGTAATGCTATAATTCCTTCTTCTGTTTTAGTAAACCCAGTAATGCTGGCAACAATCATGGCTGATGCTGATATACAAGAAAATTGATGTAAAAACAATGTTAGCATTCAAGAACACTAGGATATAATATGATGAGTGAAAAAGGGAAGACCAGGGAAATCAATACAGTTGCTTTTCAATCCCAATTTGGATTTACTTATCACAGACTCCAAAATGTTAGGCGGAAATGTCAAGATAAAAAAAGAACAAGTAGTTCATATCCCACTGATATGCTATAAAAAACCTTCCTTCTTATAAGGAGCTCTTCCGTGGTTTTCGTCAAGGGAAAATCTTAAATATGACAAGAAAAATTGCAGAAGCGTGTGTAAGGGGAAGGTACAACAAAGCATGCTTTACTCGAGTACACATGAAATGTAAAACTCAAGAAAAACATCTTCAATTGCAATCAGCCACTACAGCCAAACAATTTTTACTCTAAAAAAAAAATCATTTGTCACCTTTTTCCAATCGTGAACACAAACATCAAATGAAATTTGGAGTAGAGTGACTAACTTTCTTTCATCATTTCAGGAGACTCTGGTGAATATTTCGTCAACAAGATTCTTTGCCTCATCACTGTCACCTTTTTCCAGAAGAGGTATAAGTGTATCAAAAGTTACAACATCAGGTAAGCATCCATTCTCTTTCATGTTATAAAGCAAGGCCTTTGCCTCATCGTGCAAACCCTCTTTACAAAATCCTTTGATCATGGCAGTATATGCCTGCACATTCAAAGGATGACCATTGACCAAAAGATGCTGGAAAATCTGCCATGCATCATTTAATCTGTTACCCTCACACAAACCATCAATAAGTATGGTATATGTATAAGTATCAGGCTGAATTCCTTGGCTAACAATTTGCTTAAATAGTGTAATTGCCTGGTCAAGATGGTGACTTTTGCACAATCCATCTAATAAGATACTATAAAATATTATATCTGGAGCATGGCCACTATCATGCATCTCATAAACAACATCTTGCACATCAGAGATTCTACCTGTTTTGCACAAACCGTCAATGAGTGAACTGTAGGTGACAACATGGGGAGTCAAGCTTTTGCAGCGCATTTCTTTAAAGAGGTCCATGGCATCGTCCACCATCTTGATTTTACATAGTCCATTAATCAAAATGCTGTAGCTAAAAATATCAGGAGCCAAACCACTGTTGACCATCTTATTGAATAATTTTCTTGACTCACCAACATTATTCATCAGACAGTAACCATCCATCAAAGAGTTGTAAGTAACATGATTAGGCTTTGTACCACACTTCATCATCATGCCAACAATAGCCTCAGCTCCAGTGACACTTCCTTCCTTACAAAATGCATCAACTAAAATACTAAAAGTATGAACATTAGGGTTGATGCCTTCAAGTCTCATTTCATTAAAAAAATTTGTGGCCTCCGACCATTTATTCGTGACACAAAAACCATGTATTAGGGAGCTGTAGGTGACAACATCAGGAAATATTCCGTGATCAATCATTTCATGAAATAAATCACATGCGTCAGTTATGAGCCTTTCTCTGCAAAAGCCATCAATAATCATATTATACATAACTAAATTAGGCTTAACTGGCCCTCTCGCCATCTTTTGGAGCAATTTAACCGCAGCACTTGTTTTTCCAGTCTTACATAGTCCATTGATCAACGTGCCATAACTAAAAGCATTTAACTGAAAACCTTTTGCAATCAGATCATCATGAAAATCTAAGGCCTTCCCAACATTATTATTGAGGCACAGGCCCTTCATTAGTGTAGTCAAAGTAATCGTATTTGGCTGACAGCCTATCTTAAGAATCTTGCCTAAGGCAGAGAAAGCAAAAGTCATTTGACCCACATGGCAGTAACAATTAATCAAGATGCTCAGTGTAACCAAAGTAGGTGTGAATCCCTTAGATTCGGCTTGTGCCAGAAGGGAGATGACAGTTCGATGATGTTTCAACTTTGCAAGAGATCCTAAGATCTTATTAATTTGGATTATAGAAGGTTGGGGGCGCGCATGAAGCAAGCGATTAAAAGAAGAGAGAACCTCTTCGATATTGTGAGGATTTGTGGAATTGGAATGGAAACTGAAGTGGAGAGTGAGGGCACATGAAAGAGAGAGAAGGAAGGGAGACGTAGAAAACAGAGGAACTTGGGAGAAGACATACCGTGAAGGAGCTCTGCATAACGACATCTTTCAGTTAGATTCAGAAATTGAGATCCTTGAACAAAGAGGTCACCTGACCTGAGAATTTGGCATTGGATAAGTCGGGAAGACGAAATCGTCCTCGCCACTTGAGACGCACCAAACCTTCTTTCGACCAGGTTTTAGTTGGATTCGACTTTCATTAATCTGTGACTTCCTATCCTCTTCCTTAAAAAACAGCACCGTTTTGTTTTGACGCAAAATAATACTGGTGCTCTTTTTTTAAAATAGGGTAAAGGTGTAAAAATATATGGGTTTAAGGACCAAAAATACCAACGAACTATTGGGCCAGGACCACCCAGCACAGCAAACTATTTTTTGGACCAAAAATACCAATAAACATTTTAAAGAGGAGCGCTCAGCACAACGGAATTAACACCGTTAACAAAAAGTTAACCTCCATTATCTAAGGTGCAGATTGGCCAACGAACTCTTATTCCAGGAGCGCCCAGCACAAAATTCTAAATTTTACTAAATTAAATAATTTTTTCTCAATTGTCATTATTCAAAACTACTTGTATAGATATCTATGGACAAAAATTATTCATTATTTAATTTTTTTTTAAAATTATAATTTGCTAAAATAAACAAAAGTTTTAATTAAAAATATAATTATATGATTTAAATAAAACTCAAGGTGTTTTATAATTCATTATAGGGTTAAGGACCAAAAATACCAACGAACTATTGGGCCAGAACCACCCAGCACATCAAACTATTTTTTGGACCAAAAATACCAATAAACATTTTAAAGAGGAGCGCTTAGCACAACGGAGTGCTGCAGATTAACAAAAGTTAACCTCAGTTATCTAAGGTGCAGATTATTAAACGAACTCTTATTCGGAGCGCCCAGACAAAAATTCTAAATTTTACTAAATTAAATAATTTTTCTCAATTGTCATTATTCAAAACTACTTGTATAGATATCTATGGACAAAAATTATTCATTATTTAATTTTTTTAAAATTATAATTTGCTAAAATAAACAAAAGTTTTAATTAAAAATATAATTATATGATTTAAATAAAACTCAAGGTGTTTTGTAATTCATTATATGTTTTATAAACAAAAGTTTTAATTAAAAATAAATCATATAATTTTTTTTTTAACATATATAATAAATTATAAAACACCTTGAGTTTTATTGAAATCATATAATTATATTTTTAATTAAAAATTTTGTTTATTTTAGCAAATTATAATTTTGACAAAATTAAATAATGAATAATTTTTTCCATAGATATCTATACAAGTAGTTTTGAATAATGACAATTGAGAAAAATTATTTAATTTAGTAAAATTTAGAATTTTGTGCCGGGCGCTCCTGAATAAGAGTTCATACTAATCTGCACCTTAGATAACGGAGGTTAACTTTTTGTTAACAGTATTAACTCCGTTGTGCTGAGCGCTCCTCTTTAAAATGTTTGTTGGTATTTTTGGTCCAAAAAATAGTTTGTTGTGTTGGGTGGTCCTTGCCCAATAGTTTGTTGGTATTTTTGGTCCTTAACCCAAAATATATTGCTTTGTCCTTAAGAGTGTCCAATACCAAGTATTTTTTTAGGTGCAAAAATACACATGTAGTTAGAAAATACGAGCAAAAGTCACACTTCTAGTAAAACCAAAAACGTTGACAGTTAAAAAGAACATTTTGACTAACAGAGCTGGCATATATTTACCATCTGAAAAAGAAAAAAAAAACTGAACACCCAAGCACGATTAATTGGACGGAATATCTGGCGAATCCTCCTACAATTCTCCCATCTCTCCCTCGGACTCAACAAACTCTTCTCAGATCTCTCTTTTCCGGCGAACCTCCTCCAATGGGCTCATCTCCGCTGCCACTCTCTCGACGTTCCAAGCAAGTTCATCAACGTCACTTGTTCATCGTTCAAACTCCTTCCTCTCGTTCAACTCTCGGCGTTGCAGGCGCAACTTCCTCCCTGCATATCTTAAACCTCTGGCGACGTTGCAGCGAAGAAGAGATTGAGAGAGAGAATGAGAAACCTTTAAAAGTCAAGACTAACTCCATTTTGCTATCGATTATCTTACACGAGATTACTTTATGTCATGTGTCTTACCCTGTTTTATTGGTTTAAAACAGAGCACACTTAGCACCACTGCAAAGGCTTTAATCTATATAATTCACTGCAGTTTTCTAAATATGAATGCGATACAAAAATCAAATGCAAATAAAAAAGGAAAAAAAAAAAGAGAAGTCTTTGTTTCTTAAAAGCAAAAGCTTCAAGTAAGCTAAAGGTCATGTAAAAAGATATAAAAATAAAATAACAAAGCAAAAGCCAGCGTTAATATGCCTTTATGTAAACTATGCTCTTAACTAAAGTATCAAATATATATTTTTACTCAAAAAAGGTATAAAATATATGTGTGGTGGAAAAAGGAAATCGTTATAGATATTATAAGTTATAGATTTATGATATTGTAACTTGTATGTTAGAATTAAGGATTTGCTACTCCCACATAGAGAACATGTGGTGCTTGTAACTCTAAAGTGAGTGAAAATTATTTCCTATATTATAAAGGCACTTTCTTAAGAAAAGAAGAAAGAATCTAAACAGCTTGTATTTTTTTATATCCTTTTATTATTAAATGTTAACTTTCTAATTTTTCTAACCAGAAAATTCCCACCACATCCTGATGAATATATACAATGAAAGGGAGAAAATTCTCTAGAGAATAGAAGTTGTTTTGGAGTACAAACTAGCTTAAGCTGATAGTTGATACCTTCTAGCAGTTAGCGGGCCGAGGAGTGTTAGTAGTAGAGGAGAACCATGGTACATTGATCCTGATCTAAAAAATAACGGCGAAGAAATCCTTATGTTACACATAATGGCATGATAAAAGAAGGGAGGAATTCATGAAATTCAAGTAAGAAGTTACTGATAAGCCTGCATAAGGTGACAGTGAAGACTGCTTCAACCAGTATCCCTCGACCACTGCGAAATGGAAAGAATCATAGAACTTAAGCGTAAATTTTGACATTTCACGGAGATGTAAACAAGTATACCAGTAGTAGTCAGGTGTAGAGCAGCAAGGAGCATACAACGACGAATGTTGGTGAGAGGGGTGGACACTTCAGGGCGAGATGTGTCTTGCTCTGTTTTATTGGTTTAAAACTATGCCTCATGAGCTCTGTTTCATCATTCTTGGTTATACAGTAAGATATGCAGAACAAGACACATGAGACCAATAAATACCAATAAGATATGCCTCATTCTTGTCAATAAATAGTTTTAAACCAATAAAACAGAGCAAGACACGTGACATAAAGTAACCTCGTGTAAGATAATCGATCGCAAAATGGAGTTGGTCTTGACTTTTAAAGGTTTCTCATTCTCCCTCTCAATCTCTTCTTCGCTGCAATGTTGCCAGAGGTTTAAGACATGCAGGGAGGAAGTTGCGCTGCAACACCGAGAGTTGACCGAGAGGAAGGAGTTTGGACGATGAACAAGTGATGTTGATGAGCTTGCTTGGAATGTCGAGAGAGTGGCAATGGAGATGAGCCCATTCGAGGAGGTTCAACGGAAAAGAGAGATCTGAGGAGGGTTTGTTGAGTCCGAGGGAGAGATGGGAGGATTCGCTAGATTAGGCTTGATTCCATCGAATCGTGTTTGGGGGTTCATTTTTTTTTTCTTTTTCAGATGGTAAATATATGCCAAGTCAGCTCCGTTAGTCAAAGTGTTTCTTTTTAACACTCAACGTTTTTTGTTTTAACAGAAGTGTGACTTTTGCACATATTTTATAACCACATGTGTATTTTTGCACTTAAAAAAAAACACTTGGTGTTAGGCGCTCCTAAAGGCAAAGCACATGTGTATTTTTGCACATTTACCCTTATATATATATATATATATATATATATATATATATATATATATATATATATATATATATATATATATATCAGGGTACTGTAAGATATTAAAAAGATACTTCAGAATACTGACTGGTACTGAACAAATACTGAATGGTACTTCATAATCTTGAAGTGTTTTTTCAGTACCAATCAGTATCCTGAAGTATCTTTTTAGTACCCTACAGTACCTAAAAATATTTTAAAAAAATAGAAGGAGCACCAGGTATTGTTTTGTGCCAAAACGGCACTGTTTTAAGAAAGAGAATGACAGAGGATGGAAAGACGCAAAGGACTGAAGCCGAATCCGTTTTAATTAGGGCTAAGGCCTTAAAGTTGTTATCGAGTGTAATTTTGTCTTGTAAGTTTTTTAGAATAATTTTGTTGTGTCCAAAAAGAGGACAATTTTACTATGGCATTTATTATAGTTAATTTTGATTGTTAGTTGAACAAATATGTTAAGTTGGTTGTCCATATGTCACCAAAATCATTTTTATTAAGATGCAAATTTGACCTAAAAGTTTTAAAGCTAACTTTGAAAAATAAACGAAGTACATACACATGGATTGCTAAGTGCTAGCTTAGATATTTAGTCAACTAACGATCAAAATTAACTAGGATAACAACTAGGGTAAGATTGTTCCATTTTTACACTTTCAAAGTAAAATATCACTTTAGTCTTATTTATAAGTCTTTTTTAATTAAATCACTAATACTAAAGATAGGTAGTTAACTCAGTGATTATAGGGTAAATTTTCAACTTTGCCTTAATTTATGAATGATGATTTTTCAACTCTCTTTTTCTCTATCTATTTTCATTTGTATAATTAATATGGGCAAAATTGTCACAATCTCATTTACTACCTTGAAATTGGACTTATAAATAAGACCACATTTTTTAGTTAAAAAAGACTTATAAATAGAATCAGAGTGGTAGACTCTGAAAAACTTCCAAGATAAAATTACCCATGAATCCTTGTTGTTCCTTTCAAAAAAAAGTTGTTTTGGTCCAAAATGTGTGACAATAAAAGAGTTTTTTCTATTTTTTAAACCTGGACTTATTTTCCATTATAAGGCTTTTTTTAGAGAAGCAACAACAAATAAGGTCCAAGTGATCTCATATACGGCAACTAAGCCACATGTCAAGAGAGTTAATGTGGGTTTGATCAACTCGCAAGGATATGGCTTATTTGGAATGAGGATTATATTGGAGTCTTCAAATTAAAACAGCTTTTTAATTATGATTATCTTGACTTGGGAGAGTTCACTTATGATAAGCAACTTCAAATAAGCATATAATTCACATCTAAACCAAACGTAACTCCCTCCATACAGAAGAACATAAGGTGACCCAACATTTTTTGTTCTGATAACCAAATTGGGCACAACTGGAATAATGCATTCATAGTGTTCGCCAATTTAGATCAGCATCTCCAAATAAACTGAACAATACGAGGCTGCGTTCTAATCTTCCATAGTTTGACCCAAAACTCCTTAGAAAGATAATAATTTGAACTAATCTAACAGTTATGTGAACCACAATTTCTCTTTCATAACCCAATTTAACAGTGATGAATAGACCATGGCAAGCACTCATCCCAGACAAGTTCTAACTTACTACAACAAAGTTTTATATTTAAGATTTGAGGTAGTATCGATTGAGGCATTGCAGCCACCTTGAATTTAAACTTTTAAATGTCAAGCTCTTATCATGATCACAATTCGCATTCTCTATTTTCGTCTTCCTTTTTCGGTTATTTATGAATTATGATAGATACAAAGTGTGCTCTTGTTAAATGCATGTTTAAGACATCATCATCGCCTTAAATTTAAACTTTGAAACTCTAAAAAACATATGCAATTGAGCTCAAGTTCACGAAAGTCTTATAAATTTTAGTCTGAATATTAGAGTATGCGAGTATAAGAAAAAAACTATAAAAATATAACTAAAAATAAATGGAAGTGTAAATACCCAATAAAAAAAATATAGGTACCCAATTAAAATATTGTTGAAACTGACTTGCATATTTTTTTTAAAAAGATTAGTAACAATTTTTTCAAGACTTTATATAGAAATTGAGATTTTCTTGGTTTGCTTGCCCTTGTATCTCTCTCTCTCTCTCTCTTTTAAAATTTAGACTGTGTTTGGTTTGAGGGAAGGGAGAGAGAGAAATGTATGTTATGTTACCTTATTTAGAGGGAAAGGGAGAGGAAAAAGATCATTTGTTTAGTTTAAAAGGGAAGGAGGAGGGTGGTTTAAAATTTTAGAGGGGAGGGAGCCAAAATTTTAAACCAAATGAGGGGAGCGAATCATTTTCCTTTCCCTTTCATTCCCTCCGCTCAAACCAAACATACCATTGATTGTATAGCCTTATCTTCCATTTGAAATTTGAGAACCCCAAGGGCACAAAAGCATGAGAGGGAAGGGAAGATAAATAAGTTTCAAATCTTAGAACCCTAAAGGCCCGTTGTTAAGCGCAAGAGGAGGGAAGGGAAGGAAAAATAAATGAGTTTTCTTATTTGATACATTTTTAATGTCCAATTTTCTGGGAAACTTAAGTTCTTGAATCCACCAATCTTCTTATAAATATGAGAAATTGAGAAGATAAGATCCCACCAAAATTAGTGGGAACCCAAGTTCCTTTTGTTAATAGTAAAGCTTTCGGATATATTTACCCCTCATAAAACATTTGTTTTCTATAAATAAGAAAATAAGATTACATTCGAATTTATATAACAAATTTGAATTTGATAAGAGAAAAGATTTTAAACAATTTGATTTTTTTAACGAAATAAATGCTACCTCATAAAATTTGAATTTAACTCATAAATTCAATTTTGATGCAGGCAAATTTGAATTATGAAAAATAAAATACATTTTTTCTTTACATTTTAAATTAATTACTTTTAAGTATAAAATAGATATTTATTTATTATTTCTCAACTGTCACTTCTTGATTTTATTCCAATATTTTTTCAAGGATTAAGGTGCAAAAATGCACATGTGCTTTTGTTAGAGGAGCGTCCAGTAGCAAGTGCTTTTTTTAGGTGCAAAAATGACTATGTGGTTACGAAATAGGAGCAAAAGTCACAGTAACCATTAGGGGGTAGGACGTTGACCGTTAAGTTGGAAGGTTTGACTAAAATTAATGATGTGGATGCTGAGTAGGACTATGTAATTGATGACTTGAAAAAAGAATGATTTATTTATCTAGAAAAATATAATTTATTTATCTTTTATTTATCTAAATTGATTAATCCCAAAATCTAACACGCAAATGGACTGACTCATCGAGCAGATTGGGGAATCCCAAAATCTAACACGCAAATGGACTGACTCATCGAGCAGATTGGGGAAACAAAATCTGGAGGAAAAAATTAGGGTTCACACGCGAAGAGTAAGCAGAAGAAGTGGAGGGGGAAATCCGCCATCAATCCCAAATTGAAATCTCAAAGCCTTCTTCTTCTCTGGCAGAGCGGCGGCGACCGTCGCGAGAGCCGATTCGCGAGATGAAGTCGCTGCACTTGATCTTGAAGTGTTGCGATGAGTTTCAAACGCCCTGGACTTGGCGGCGGCCGTGGGGTGGTGAAAGCATCAATGCGACAAGCAATTAAAGGAGGACCTAACTTTGTCCTTACGAGAGAGATGCGAGAGATCGCGATCGTGATCCGCCATGAATGTGAATTGAAAGAACCTTGGGGCCTTTACCCAGAGAGAGAGAGAGAGTATAATGGCAAAAAACAGAACAAAGGACGCGAAGATTGCGGGGTAGGGTCACGAGTGAGGATGTGAAGATTCCGAAGCTCTCTTCAATCTTCCATAGGTTTTTTTCTCCAAATCTTTTCCAAATCGTGTGAGGCTTTGTCGGCTTGATCTGTAATGTTCTGTATTGGGTTGTTTTATCTATCAACTTCCCCAGGCTTGATCTGTAATGTTCTGTATTGTGTTGTTTTACTTTCATTCATAGAGATTGAGATGTGTAGTTTGATATGGGTATGGGTATGGCTTCATGAATCTGAAATTTCAAACTTTGGTGTCGAGAATGAAGAATCTGGAGATGGACTCTAGAGGAGATTTTTGTTATTTGTGGAGGCGTGCTTCTTCGTCTTCTTGTCGAGAATGAAGAATCTGGGTTTTGGATATGATACTATTTGGGAAGAAGATGAGGTTTTTTGTTTTTTTAATAAATCTGACTTGTAAATCAGATTTTAGGAAAAAATGTTATGTAGGTGCCATGTAGGCATCCCACATCATTTTAGATAAATAAAAGATAAATACATTATATTTTCTCCATATAAATAAATCATTTTTTTCCAAGTCATCAATTACTCAGCCATCTACATAGTCCTAGTCAGCATCCATATCATTAATTTTAGTCAAACATTTCAACTTAACAATCAACGTCCTACCCCCTAACGGTTACTGTGACTTTTACCCCTATTTCGTAACCATATAGTTACATTTGCACCTAAAAAAACACTTGCTACTGGGAGCTCCTCTGACAAAAGCACATGTGTATTTTTGCACCTTAACCATTTTTTCAAAATCTTTACTTCTCTTCCATTCCCTCTCCTGGAATCTTCCGATACCAAACGGGCCAACTCAAGCATCCAGCCGCCGTTCTCTCTGTTACTCCATTCTTCAGCCGTCATCCCCATCCTCGCCGGCGCTGCTGCCTACCGTTCTCGTCCTTCACTCATCTCTCCTTCCTCGTACCACTTGTTTGATAAATTTACCCTTTTCAGGGCCATTCGTCAGTTGCTCAAACATGGACAAGAGCATGTTAGGAGATCTGGACAACCTTCCAGAGGAAGATAAGCTCAAAATGGCTGCCATGATCGATCAGCTCCAAATCCGAGACAGGTTCCTCCACTCGAACAAATATTTTGTGTTTTTACTCCTTACAATTTCATTATTTTGTTCTTGTAAGTCCATTCTGCTAATTGAGTTTTTGGCTCTCATATTCTGCGAAGATGGAGTGGCCTTAAGGTTGAAGTCTTTGCCAGTTTGGCGGGTTAGTTATTGTGCATATAGTTGCATAGAAGGTCCAATGACCGTCCTATTTTGACTGACATTCCGATTCTGGGGCTTCACAGTAACTTAAGTAGTTCATGAGTATCTCAAATGTTTTAAATCATGTGGTTCTCTTCCTGTGAAGCCAGACTGAAGTTCTCCTTAAAACCAGTTCAACTAGTCCATGTTGCATCTGGACGTTTTGGGAACAACATTTTGTCAGAGTCTTTCCTTTTCTTTTATTGATCTTAGCTCTTATCCACCAGCTTTTGTTAGCAGTTGTCTTAAAATGAAATTCTAATCCAATGTGCTTAGTTGTTGCCTTTTCAGTGCGCAGAAGGTACCCCTGTGTTGATCCATGGAATGTACTTTTTGGCTCATGCTTTTTTATTTTACAGGACCTCAGATCAAAGGAAAAGATTAGATAATTAAACCTAGTTTACCAGTAATTCTGTCTCGTAGTCACGTAGGCCATGGTTTTGGTTCAGGTTTGAACCCCTATACGTTTCTATTTGTAGCACTTCTTTATGTGTGTTCATTTCTATTAGTTTGATTCGACTTCTCTATGAGAAATGTAATTAGTCAAATGTATAAATAATTAGCATCTATAACGAAAGGTAGGGCAATGGTATAAACATGCTTTGGCAGTTTTTATGCTGCCATTACGAAGTTACTCTCAATCTCTTGGTTGTTCTTGTTGAACCATTTTGCTTGGTTTGAGCCTGGAGTCTGATTCCTAATAATGCAATTGCAGTCTAAGAATGTACAATGCTCTGGTGGAGAGATGCTTCAATGATTGTGTCGACACGTTCAAGCATAAATCCCTGCAAAAGCAAGAGGAAAGCTGTGTTCGAAGATGTGCAGAGAAGTTTTTGAAGCACTCCATGCGTGTTGGCATGAGGTTTGCAGAGCTCAATCAAGGAGCAGCCACACAAGATTGAGAACTGTAATTAGCTAGCATCTTATCAGACATGGGTCACATTCACAGGCCCCTTTGAATTTTCAAAAAGTTAGAAACTCAGCCTTGCCTGTGATATGCTCTTTTACAAAACGGTTTGTTTTCCAGGAGATTGTTTAATTGTTCTGGTCAGTAATTTTGGTTGTTCAATTGTATGTTTTTTATCTTTAGGTATGAGGATACATTGTGGCTATTGGAATCTCAGGGTTGCAATGTGCACTGAAAAAACTCTTAATGAATAAATTTTGGTTTTATGATCATTGTGTCTCACTCAGGGAGGTTTGTAGTTAACCCTTCCATGTGAGTTTCTGTCAATGCTTGCTTGGAGGACTCAAGGCCCAGTTGGATGGTGTTTGGGTAAGCTTTTCAGTCATTGGGTTTTCAGAAGCTCGAATCCTGAGTGTTGGCAAGCATTGGTTTTGCTTCTACGGCAGCATCTCCAATTAGTAACACCCCATGTATTTGTTTCATCTCTCTCCTTATAAGTGTCACCTCCTTATTATCATAATATATACAACTAATATATATATTATTCAATAAAATTCATGTCATTTTAAGTCATTTCTTACCTTTATTGACTTTTTAAATAATAATCCAAATAAGTGTTAGTTTGGAGAAAAGTCTCTTCTACCACCGTCAATCCAAATACAAATCACATTTACAATATGAAGTTGATCTAATTTTACATTTGCAAAAATCAAATTAAAAATAAGTTCTTTCTGTTACTACTAATCCAAACGGGCCTACCTTAGTAGAGCTTCTACTATCACATAAACTAAATTTTACTCCTCTTGTGCTATGTATTGGATTAATATAATTCAATGGATGTAAAATTAGAAGAAATTATATTTATTTATTACAAAATTACTCACAATATATATATATATATATATTTTTGAAAAAAAAATCAGTACCATTAAATAAAAAAACATTGCATATAATATAATGTGTCTACAATCATGATGATTGCAAAGAATATGGATTTTTTTACAATCCAAAGGAAATTCTTTAAAGAGAAATGAGTAAGAAAAGTACATATATCAGCATACAAAATATTAGAAGAATGTTGCTTTGTGCCCTCCTTCGGTAATAGCTGTTTCTTAATGGAGATCACCTAAAGATTCTTGTTGTCTGATGAAGAGAACAATGGCACATAAATATCAAATGAAGAGACGCCATAAAGCAAGTTAGAGCAAGGAAAACTTGCCCATGAGATTTTTTTTTATAGGAGAGAGATTGGACCGACTGACCTTTTTTTTGGTCAAAGGATATATATATTAATACTGTAAACCGGTACAATACATAAAGATAAATACAAACACAGCTAAAACAAATACAACAAAATAAACTGGATACAATAATAACCGAACACCGTACATTAAATATATAAGAATAGAAGTAGAACTCTCCTCGATATCCAAGGTTAGAAGTGACGAGCAATAAAGTGTTGGTTGAAAAACTCACCCCAAAGGGCACACAATCTTATAAACAATAGCTACAATTAAGTCAGCTAAATAGGTACCCCATCCTGGGATAAAAAGCACAGAAAACCCAACCTCAAAAGAAAGAAGATCCTTGATGTCTTGAAGAACACTTCTACTCCTCTGATCAAACATATCCGGTGACCTCGACCACACACCAAACAACACCTCTTTAGATCTTCCCCCAAAAACGTAGATCTGAGCTACCAAATGATAGTCGGATCTCATAACGTTCAAACAACCAACCAACCAAGAGGATTTAAATGCAGATCTGTTTATTTCCTGAGCCAAAAACACCTCCACAAAACCCAGTAACACAAAAAAAGAAACACAAAACAGATAAATCTCACCTCTACAGATCAAATCTGGAGAAGGAGAGTAGAGGACTCGCCACAAGGACGAGGGAAGGCCACATCTGACAGAACTCTGAGGGAGAGGACCATAACTCAAAGATTTGGACTCCAAAACACCAAGACCACAGATCCAAGATCTGGACACCAAACTACCACTCGGACTTGTCTGTGGCACAAAAACAGTGCTCGCCGGCGGCTTGTGTGTAAGGCACAAACCGCCGGCGAGGGAGCATAAGATACGGGACGAGAAGTGTAGAGAAGAGAGAGGTTGGAGAAAAGAGAGGAGAGAGAGGGGGAATGTCTGATTTCAAGTACGTTAGACTGACTGACCTTAAAAACAAGTCCATGATTGACAATAAGAAAAAAGGGGAATTGGCGCTGCGCAATTTGTCCGCTGCCATCCACTGCAATGAAACTGCGTGGTTTGGTGCAAAAAAACTTAGGTTGATGCCTTTTTAATATATATATATATTCAGGGTACTGACTAGTACTAAAAAAATACTTTAGGATACTGAACAGTACTTAAAAAAATCTTTTATGGTTTTGAAAAATTATTTTAGGATCTTCAAAAAATACTTAAGGTACTGACGGGTACTAAAATGATACTTAAGTATCTTTTAGTACTAGTCAATATCCTCAAGTATTTTTTAGTACTAATCAGTACCCTAAATTTTTTTTTTTAAGAAAAAAAAAGCATCAACCTCAATTTTTTTGCGCCAAACGGTACCGTTTCATTGCAGCAGACGAATTGCGCAGCGTACTGAAGCCAACTCCAAAAAAAGGACCACTCTTATATATATATTTTTTTTTACAAGAATGTAATGAATATCACCAATAACTTGAATTCTTTGTCATGCAGAAGAATGTGACACCACATGAGAAAGATCTGATGAAAAAGCTAAGCAGCATAAGGATGCTGAATGTTCGATTTCTTTGATTACTGCTATTGGGTTAATAGACAGGCCCTTATGAATTACTAACTTTCTCTTCATCCAAATCATTGAAATAATCTACACATTTTTTGTAATAATCAATTCTTCTCTGTTCTTGAATACAATATCACTTACCATCAAGCATCAGTGAAGGTAACAATGTAATGTAAAATACGACAACAAAGAGAACGTAGAGCCATTGAGTATGAATTGACTCAGCATAGCATGAAGTATTTGGACTAAATTAAGGTGAAAGTTCAAACAAAGAGTTGTATTCAAATAAGAACTTACAGCCATCGAATCAAAACATAGGGATTAAAAGTTTAATTTTTCCTTTTTTTTAAAGCAAATTTTTTTTCTTTTTTTTAGAGGTTGAGGGATCCAATTATGTTAATTGTAATGGAATCAGGCTCGTTTCCTTTTAAAATCAAAGATTAGATGAGCAAAACAAAGTACGGTAAATGGGCATAACCAAACCATCGGTTTAATTTGGTTGGGTTCGACACTGGGGAACGAAATTAGGGAGTATCATGGGAAAAAAGGCAGCTCTCATATTCAAGGAAAACTTGTCAATAATAAAATAAATATAAGAAACTCCAGAAGGACTGCTTAATCAAAATTGCCATATATTACATCTCAATTATCAATGAGGACCTAGGATGTTGCTTACGCTATTTTAGCGCTACTACGCTCTCACTCAACACTCAATGTGAAGAATAATCAAGCTCAAAATTTTGGGATAGAATTAGACAGAAAATACTAAGAAGAATCCATAATCAGGAGAAGTGTATACCAGCTTTGTTGAATAAAGAAAGCAAATACAGGAATTCCTGCAGGCTGAGCTTGGATGACCTCTTCTCTTCAAAATCTCCCTCTTTTAGAACAGCCATAACCTTGTCCTTAAATTCCGATTGCACCTCCTCCCCATCACCGTCCCTGCCCTCGATCTCCATTTCATCATCTTCGTCTAATCCATCATCCATTCCCATGCCTTGATCTTCCATGGAGTTGCCAAAACCAGAGAAGTCCATTTTCATATCAGTTTCCTCTGTTAAACCTTCTTGTGAGAGTTTTAGTGATTGCAAAGTCTTGTAGTTCTTTTCCAGCAGGGAGATCACACTCTTCTGCTTAAAAATTGAACCAAGTGTCTTGTTCTTTCTATTAAAACAAATACGCAAAAATCCTTCCCATTCCTTCTGCTTAACTTCAATGCGAGGTTTCCTTGGCTCAATTCGCACTACAGAGGAATCAACCTTCGGGAGGTCGGAAATTGTTTTTCCCAACTTTGAGGAGGTGGGAGACTCGAGCAAGGAGTTGAGTGTTCACAGTGAGACGACAATAGAGTTTGTCACCAGGCTGAGCAACCAGTCTCATGGCAAATTCTCTCTGAAACATGATGATTGCACACCTAAATGCAGGTTGGTGGTTGAGTAACTTGAATGTGAGTGGCGAGGATATTTGATATGGAATGTTTGCCACACATATGTCAAAATATGGAAGCTCAGTCTTGAGCACGTCACCTTGAATAACCTAAATCATAGAACACAGAAAGGAAATAAATATAAGATACCTAGTCACACCAAATACAAAACAGATACTATGTCCCATTCTCTGGATTTGCTATGCTTAGAGGGAAGTGATAAGTTCCTCACAGTCAAACATCATTTCCCTTTCTTATTTTCCATTTTTATTATAGTTTATTTATTTCCTTTTTGTCTATAATGGGAAGTTGTTATTATCTCTTGAAGCAAAGACGTGGAACCTATACCAAAATCCCCACCCCTTTCAACTTCTTGAGCTATAAGTATATAGGCCTGTAAAACATGACTTGATGGAAGGCAACATAAGTAAACTACTCAATAAGACAAATTCTTCACACTATAGTCTATTAAGGTCATTTGATGCATGCAATGCAAGTATAGAACAAAAACTTGCCACTAGTTGCAAAATGACATCAAAAGGAAAAATGAGCATAAAGATGCATGAATCGCTGGAATCATGGTTATCTCCTCCTTCCCTAGTTTGGCATTGGGGGGAAAACCTCAACGCTAAGGTATTGTATTAGTGGTAGTGCTGTGACGAATCATGAGCATCGACAAGACAACTACATATCTTAGACTTTAAAAGAGTTGTAGCAAACAAAATAAAGGACCAAACGAATGTTTTGTGACTCGTGAAGGAACATTTATGTAGTCATGAAGCCTCTAGCTCTAAATATAACTATGGCCATGTTTTGCATGGAGTCGGATGTCTTCTTATTCAAGTGCAATTTCCTATAAATTTTATATTATCCATAGATATATATATAAAAATATGGTTTTCTACCAAGAGTAACAACTAACAACATGGACAGATTATAAACAACCAAACATATAAACTATGTTTCAAGTGACCCATCCACAAATTTCAATCAGAGAAAAGGAAAGCTCTCAGATTCTTTTGTCCAACAATGTTTAAACCAAGGCCTAACAATACAGCAAATATTTTTTAAGAATGACTATAACACAGATAACCCAGAAAGCTATTCTCTCTCGAGATTTCTCAAAACTCTCTAATCATATAAACAACAGAGGGAAATAACCTAACCTTAAGGCGGCTAGAGTGAGGGGTACCCTGGAATCGTCTTTGAAGCTCGAGAACCATACGAGGGTCAATTTCAACAGCAATGACCATCTTTCCAGCTTCCAGTAGCTTCTTAGTAAGATTTCCAGTACCGGGACCGATCTCGAGGATAACATCGGTGCTTTTGATGCCGGATTTCTGAACAATGGAATCGACCAGCAAAGGGTTCTTGAGGATATGCTGACCCTTCGATTTGTGAAACGATATGCCTCCTTGGTATGGCGTGTGTTGCTGCTGTGGCTTGCTCTTCTCCTTCTTAATTTTACCTCCCGCCATTGATGGGGGAGAGAGAGGACCTAGCAATGTGGTGGTTTCAACGACAAGTAGAGCCGGAGAAGAAGAGAACGAATTAGGTTAGGCCTGGGCTGGATTAATTTTGGGCCACCTTTATTAGTTATTAAAAGGGTAAATCTGAAAACATAACTCCATTATTTATTCTTATCAAAAAAAAAAAACTCCATTATTTATTCTATCAACAATTGAATTATCATGAAATATCGTTTGTTCTCCTATTTCTTTCCAAACATTAGTTGTGTAGGCTTGATGAATAAAATAAATATAATCAAACTATGAAAGCTGTGTTGATATTATCTCAATAAAAAAAAAATTATGCAAGATATTTTTTATACAATATTCAATTTTGTAAAATAATATATTAAAATAAATTGAAATTTATTGTGATGGTAAATCTACTTTTCAAAATTTTATTATCTGAGTATAAATTTTGAATCATGTGTATATATATCTTGAAAATATAATCCTTGATTATTTTCTTTATAAAAAGAGAAAATCCAATATAAAGATATTTTTGAAAGATTGTAATACATAAGAATCCACGTCTTTCAATTATATATACCCCTACTTTGTTATAAAATTGAATATTGATAAAAAAAAGGGAATATTGTGTTAATATTTAAAAATAAGTAAAAAAACTACCCAAAAAATTAATTGATAGAGGTTACTTAGTCTTTACGTATGGACAATTGTATATAGTAATCTTGTATGACAGTCATCCCACAAACAAAACCTCCAATATTACTCAGAATCTTTTCTAATATTATGCCTCAAAAAGCAAATATTAAATGAGTTTAGTTGACTATTTAGTTGTCACATACCACTCTGGTCCTATTTATAAGTCTATTTTCACCAAATCACACGTACCAAGCGGTAGGTAGCTCAATGATTATGGAGTGAATTTTCAATTTCTACCTAAAAAGCTCAGTTGGAGGGGTTTGGCTAAGTGGGGCAATTGAGCTTCTACCTAAAAAGCTCGTTTTCTCCAAAAGTCCAACTTCAGAGAGTTGGATGGAGTTGTGAGCATTGGCAGATGGTATTTTGAGTTGTTCCTTTCTTGCCCATTTCTTTGCCATTGCTTACTGCTCTGCGTGTTGTCTTCTTTCTTTGAAAATTAAATTTCGCATTATCCGATGAGCGATTTGGGAAGTCGAGTTGAACGCCGGTGAGATTTCTTCTTCTCCAATAAGCGATTGAGCAGCGACCTTCACTTTGGAGTGTCGGTTTCGTTGATCTGTAGTAGAGGGAGAGCGAGAACTATCAAAGAACAAAAGGACTCTGACTGCGGAATCTTCTTCTTCTACGTCCGGAGGTGTTCCAAGTTGAACCAGACGAAGCTCTTGTGTGCTTAATCTCACTGCTCGGTTTCTATCCCCCTTCCTTTGATTTTCATTATGGTTTTGAACTTTGGTTTCATTGTTGCTGAGATGATATGATGACTCTGTTGGAAGCCATGTGTCGTGTGTGGTTAGATTTTCTTGAACATGTAGCTATGAACTAATTCAAGGATTTCAGTATGTTTGAACCATTAATTTATGCCTAATGTTATTTGTTTACTTAATAATGTTATGTCTTACTAACTCTGGTCCTAATTATAAGAGCTAGTTGACTTTCTTTGGAGAGATTAAGGAAGCTAAATAAGTTACTTAATCATTTCATATGTTGTGTATCATTATATTATATATTAGTTTATTAGTTAAACTAATTAGTTTGAAGAAAAAATAAAAATAAAAATATTCTAAAGTAATTTAATTAGATTCCTTAATCTCTTCAAAAAAAGTCAACTAGCTCTTATAATTAGGATCGGAAGGAGTATTTAGTTAGTACTTGATCACCATTAAATATGAAATTGTGGAATTTTGATTACTTTTGGGAAATGGATCTTAATCGAAACATATGATTGAGGAATGTGATATTTAGTATCAATTTGTAAAAAAACACACTTGTATCCGTTATAATTTTCATATAATTTTATCTATTAAATATATTTAATTAAGGACTTTATTGTTTATTAATTTTTTTCAAATTTAAATTTAAACTTTTATCTTCAATTATCATCATAAGATATACAACCTATTTAAGTTTCTTTGTAAATTTGAATTTGGATCACGGGGGGAGGGGGATGCCTATCAATCAGGCAACAGAAAGTATAGACAACTTCTTTGACATCGATTTTCTGAGGCATTGTGGAATATGGAGATTGGAGACGACGACGACAAAGCAGAAAACAAGCGAAATTTGGGCAAAGCATAGCTCAAAGCACTACAAAACACCATTCTTAGCTTTCCAAATCCTTCGACAAAGTCTCATGCGTTTAGGTGAGGAGGTCGATGAGAGGGATATGATTTGTGAGGGATTCCTAGCCCTATCCTATATTTACCAACGGTTCAACATTATTTATTCGAACTTTAATTTATTCAAAGCAATATACTTTGCAAAGCACTTTTGAAAATTTATGTAGATGATGATTTTGAGAGCCAAGATATGAATGAATATTTATTAATTTTGGGCTGTCTTTCTATTAGATTTACTAAAATCTTGACATTTAATTTGGGGTCCATAACTATCACCAAAACCAAGGGTAATTTTGTTTGATATTAAGAATCCTTGTCGTTATCCATCTCATCCGGGGGTTGAGGAATCTCACTACTATTTGTCAGGTTACTGTCCTCAATCAACATCTTGCAGATCAGTTTCATGGATATATGAATATTTCAGAAAATCAATATCAATGGTCACAACATTTTGTCCATAGCTCTTTCAATCCACCTTCTACTCTGCGGGCATCATTCTGGTTAGAATCTATGGTCTAGAAAGTTCAAATCAAGGAGAGTTAATCTAAATGGAGCTAATTATGCTACTTGGAAGGGTAAGATGGAAGACTTACTTTATGTGAATGATTCTTATTTATGTCTTTGCAACAGAGAAGCTTAATTAAGAATAAATCTGATAAAGTCAACATTCTGAGTGTTATGTGGTATTTGAGGTTGAGAATCTTCCACATGTTTCGTGTTTGAATATGATACTCTAAAAAAAGAATAAATCTGATGGGTTTATTAGTGGGGAGATACATGATTGAGCAGGGTTGGATTCAGAAAATTTATGAAGAGTGGACACCAGTGGTATCATTTTATTGGGATTCAGGGGTTCGCTGCCCCTAATTTTTTTTTTTAAAGGAAAGTTTTAAATGCATTAAAAAACAAAAGAATATAAATAAGTAAAGAAAAGAATATCAAAAAAATATTCTTGAAATTAAGTGAATACTAATGATGTAATAAAAAAGACAGTTATTTTACAAACCTGTCATTTAGAAAAGCAAGACAAAGTATTGTTAGAAATATAGCTACATAAATTACAATGAATGGTGGACATTCAATAAGTTTAAATACATATATTTTAATAACAAAAGTATATCACAATAAAAATAATTACAATGTCATCGTTCTAGGCCTTATTTTTTGGAATTCCATCATAATTGTCTTATTATCAATACTATCAAATACATCTTTTCAATATAAGGCACTAAACAATCATTCAACCATTCATCCCCCATCCAATTACGAAGTACAGTCTTAATGTATTAAGGGTGGACAATAATTCAAACATGTATTAAATTTTTTTTAAAAAAATAAAATAAAATATATTCCTCAATTCAAGGGTGGGCACTTGCCCCCCTAGTCTTATACCTGGGTCCACCCTTATGATCGAGTGCTCTAAAATAAGCTAGAACAATTGTATGCTGGGAAGACATGAGATAATAATTATTTATAATCAAGCAAATAATATTTCTTCCCGAGAATTCTCAATCAGCTTTTTTCTGTGGGAATTAAATTTGATGAAGAAATTCAAGGTTTATGTCTCCTTGGCACCTTGCCTAACTCTTAAGGCTATGTTTGGGAGTTCCATTTTGGAGGGAAATGAAAGGGAAGGGAGGGTTTTGGTAGTCTCTTCCCTTATTTGCAAGTTTTAAAAATAGGAGGGGAGGGAATCAGGGATTTTTACAAATCCCCCAAAACCCTCCTTCTTCACAAAAATAAAGTTCCCCCAATATGGGGGGTTTTAAGAGGGGAAATAGAATAATTACTTTATTACCCTTATTCACCACCACCACCACAACCCCACTACCACCACTGCCGCCACCGCCGCCACCGCCACCACCACCACCCCGCCACCACCACCACCACCCCGCCGCCACCACCACCACCCCACTACCCCGCCGCCGCCACCCCATCACCACCACCGCCGCCGCCGCCACCACCCCACCACCACCACCGCCGCCGCCACCACCACCACATAAATAATTTTTGAATATAAAAATTACATAAATAAATTTTTAGAAAATTTAAATTTAAATTTATTTGAAAATATAAGAATTATAATAATTATTAAAGAAAAGGATAAAATGATAAAAATAACTCATTAATCCTCCATCTTCCTCCCTTACTATTTTTTAACTCCCAAACAAGGGAAGGAAATATCCTTCATTTCCCTTCCATCCCCTCCCCTCCATTCTCCTTGCATTCCTTTCCTTCCCTTCCCTTTCAAACTCCCAAACAAAGCCTAAGAGATTATAAAAATGTCTTTCTAACTAATCTGCACTTGATAGAATAATCTCTATGGATATTGCTAAGAGCAGTGTCTTAAATGAAGAGATAAGAAGAATATCATAAGGCTCTTCTTTGAATTTAGAGACTCTATTTACTGAATCTATTGGGAGAAGTAAAAGTAGAGGCCCCAATAATAAAGATAAAAGTAAGAACAAATCAAGGAAAAATTATAAGACTTTTGAATGTTATCATTATGGAAAGAAGGGCACATCAAAATATTTTTGTTATAAGTGGAAGAAAGAGAACAGGGCGAAGAAGGGGAAGGATGAGAAAACAAATCCAAATACCAATGAAAAAAGGATAAAAATAACTCCAGAAGATATTCTGTTAGTTCAGGAATATGACTTCGCAAATCTTACTCTGGATGTAATGATTTGGGTAGTCTCATGTCTCCATTTATTATTTTGTTGCTTATTTTATTTTCAACTTTTATTGAATCATACGATCCTTGTCATCAGAAGGTTTAAGGGAAAATTACGCGTAGGTCCCAAGGAACAAAAACAAATACAAAAAAGTCATTTGAAATCACAAAATTACACAAAAGTCTCAAGGGACTTTTTTGATATTATTTGTATTAACAACAGGAAATGTCATATTTACAACAGGAAATGCTTATATTTATAACAACATTTAAACACCGACCATTTACAATGTAAAAATCATATTTACAACAGGAGATTCTTATATTTACAACAACATTTAAACACCTGAATTATGAACGTAAAGATGTCATTTACAACAGAAAAATGATAGATTTACAATAAGAAGTGCTGTATTTACAACAAAATTTAAAATTTGGCCATTTACAACAGAAAAAGTCATATTTACAACAGGAAATGCATATATTTACAACAACATTTAAAAACCTGGATTTTATTTCCATACAAATAATATCAAAAAAGTCCTTTGAGACTTCTATGTAATTTAGTGATTTCAAGAGACTTTTTTATAATTATTTTTGTTCCTTAGGAACTACGCGTAATTTTCCCAAGGTTTAATATTTGTTGCGCTTTTTCTAACACTATCATCATCAGCACCATTCTCTAATAATTTGGTGTCTTGGTTTCAAATTTCTTGATCCAACAAGACTCTCGAGTGTGCATCATAGAGAATACCCTTACTTCAGATATTTGCTGTCATCCAGAGTTTATTTTCTAATTTCTCATTATATTTTCTTATTTTTTTGGGGTTCCCTCTTGCAACCCTCCTCTTGAACTTGTATTTTGAAATTTTTATCTTTAACTTTATAATATGATTGTTTTTATTCAAAAATAAGTAAATTAAATTGAAGTTGCAAAGTCAACTGGCAAAAAATCAAGGCGATGAAATAATATTATCTAACAACTTGTAAACAATGAAATGTAGGCATTAATATTAGGAAAAAAGACAAAAAAATATTATTTGAATTTCAAAATCTCAAATCAGTATTGTTGTCTATAAGAATATTAGTATTGACTACAAGAATATAGTAATTAATTACTCATTTTAGTAGGAAATCACTAATTTGAGATTTTAAAGTTCAGATGGTATTTTCTTATCTTTTTTCCTTAATATTATAGCAATAATTTAGAGTTGATATTGGGAATTGACACTGGCAAAAAAAAAAAAAAGGATACTGGCAATTGACAACAATAATTACATTAATTGATTGGTTAAGAAATGGTTTAATACTCAATTGTTCAATTTGTGATCCTCCAAACTTCAATCACCAACTCTTAATTTTGGGCATAGGAGTAATATATGCAAATGAATAGCTTATGTGAGCCCTAAGAAAACCACACAACATTCCCTTCATTAAATGTTAAGATACATACTACTATTATTTTCCTTAAATTTAATATAATTTAAGGACTGAAATTGATTGTCAACCTATTTCTTTGGTTACAAGCTACAAGAAGGATAGTAATGATTGCTTGAGCTTTGGTGATACTTCTATCTTTACAAAAGTGAATCGATTAATACCTATTTTGGTTTGAGGGGAGGGGGTTTAAACTTACAATGTGTTTGGTTTGAGGGAAGGAGATGAGAGGGGAGGGAGTACTTTTACCAAATTGTCATTAATGAAAATAGAGGTTTTTTGTTGAGAGTACAATTATGGAATATTGAAAAAAATTCATGGATAATTTGCGCAAAACAAGGTAAAAAATTTCTCTCCCCTCCTCTCAAACCAAACATACCCTTATAGACTAATAATTAAGTTTTTTTAGGTCTCTCATCCCCTCTCTTCAAACCAAGCACACCCTTAAGGACCCGTTTGTTACAAAGAAAGCTTGGGGAGGGAAATGAACTTTAGAGAAGGGAAAGGAATAAAAAGGAAGATTTGAAAGATGAGGGAAGATAACTTGAGTTGTTTGGTAGGAAGAAAATGAAGAGGTGGTAGTTGGTAAAGAATTAGGAAATGTCTATTTTACCCTCAAAAGAAATTAATTCAAAATAATAATAAAAATATTTTTTTGCTAAAATATATTATTGTTAAGTTCGAACTTTTGAAGAAGAAAAAATTCGCTAAATTTGAACTTTCCCGCCAAATTTGAACTTTCCCGCCAAGTGTGAACTTTCCCACCAAATTCGAACTTCCCGCCAAATTTGAATTTCATGGGTAAATCTGTCAAAAAACCATTTTCCTGGGAAGATGACAACTTTCCTTCCATTTTCTCGGATGGAAAGCATCTTCCCTCAAATAAGGGAAGATGAGTACTTCCAGTGAGTTGCTGATTGGACTTTCTTTCTAACAAACACCCAAAATCCATGGGAAGATTGAGATCTTCTCTTTCCCTCTCCAAGCTTTCTTTGTAACAAACGGGTCCTAAGAGTTTAAGACTATAAATGTTAGGGTTAATGCCTATTGTGTCATTTCAGTTACAGTTGGTAAGTTTGGTGGCTTCAGGATATTGCTCTCATTTAAACAAACCAAATATTAGCTGCGAGAAAAAAAAGTCATCAGAAAATTCCTTTTGTTTCCTTCTTTTTTTTTTTCAATACGCAGGATAAACTAGACATTTGAAATTGCAAGCATGATTGAATCCTTTCCCTATCTCACTGACAAGGATAAGCTTCATGCCAGCAAATCATGATGCTATTGAAAGATTCTAGGTGATTGATCCAACAGATTGCATCATCGAGATCAAAATTAAATTTTTCTTGTAAATTTTACACTAAAAGGACAACTTGGTATACAGGACATACCCTTTACTTAAGAATTTGGGTTGTCTACTATTCTGCTGTTTTCACATAGCAATGAACATCCGAAAGCCTAGTAACATCATGATCTAGCCAAAATCCAGAATTACATTTGATGAGAAAGACACCAAAGAGAACAATTTACCTTAGAAGTTTACTGTAGAACCTGCTTAAGAGGCTTTTCTTGGTACCCCTGCACAACATCATTGACTTGAAACGGCAAATAAAAACATGCATGGACTACTGAGTTTTCTTGTTCTACTCCAGCTCAAATACATTTGCCACAACACAACAACAAAACCTTATCCCACTAGGTGGGGTCGGCTACATGGATCACACGATGTCATTGTGCTTTATCAAGTATCAACAACCAAATCTGTAAATAGGTTGTTAACCAAAAAACCTTGCTCAATAATTTCATTGAGCGTTCTCTTCAGTCTTTCTCTACCTGTTTCTAGAGGACTCTATACTACTTGAGTTCACTATTTTCTTTTTAGTTCAAGACATCAGTGGTTGTTTGTTCAAGAGGGAAAGGAGTAACTCAAAGCAGTACATTGCTTGGAACTTCTTTTCCTTTATTTACTGCTAATGCATTTCTTGTAACACACTTAAAAACTACCCTTAATGGCCAGTGAATCGGTAAAAAACTAACCATTATCTCAAAAGCTATCTTCCCATGGCAACATAAGGGGGCCATAATTCTAACTTCAACTATCTGGTTCCAACCAGGAGACAGCCAACATCGTAGCAAAATATATATTTTGACCACTAACAATAACACACAAGGCTCAATCCATTTTTCAAAAAATGGTCAGATTATATATGAAACTGCTGTATTATAAATCATCATGATGTCCAGACATAGGAAACTTTACAGGGTAGCTACCTCTGAGTTTTTGATAAACATCATCACAGTGCATGTCAGTAGCTTCAAGAAACTTAATTTAAACTTTCTAATTGTGTGAAAACTCAAAGGAAGGAGAAAATTTATATGTTTCAGAAATATGACATCTGTGTATCAATAAAATACATGTTAATCCATGTCTTCCCCCAACAAAGTCAACCTTTTAATAGGAAAACTTACATCTCACATGTTGGAAATGTTGTAATTTCAAAAATTTAATCCTCAAAAAAGGTAAGCATCTTAGTTCAAGAGAATAGAAAGAAGTATGAATCAGAAGAGTTCAGGACTGAAACCCTCTGGCTTAGAAGAACAAAAACTATGCAAACTATGGTAGAAAATAATACAAATTTAGCATTGTCCTGTTAACAATTTGATTGAGTGTCATCTTAATGTTACAAAATTGATTGATCAACAAGATGAAACATTTCAACGAGGAGGAGGTATATACTCATGCTCAATTACTGGCGTCGTTCGAGTGCCAGATGCTGTAGGAGCCCTGACATGACCAACCATTGAAACCTGAAGTGCTTCCTCTTCATATGCCCTCCTCTCCAAAGCTTCCATTCTTGATCTCTTCTTCACTCTAACAAGCATGGCCACCAGAAGCAAACCAAGAAGAAAAGCGCCCAGCGCAGCGCCGATGGTACTCCCAACCGCCACTTTCCACTTACTAATCCGCTTTTTGAACTGCTCTGGAGGCGATGCAATAACCAAACCAAAATGACCATGCCTCTTTGCAACACAAACATGTGATGGTGATGGTGGTTTTGCCAATGTCATCCTTCCATCTCCTTCAAAACTTGCACACAATGGTATGATTCCATCAGCTATTGTAAACCTTGTAATGTTGGTAAAATCAATTGTGAGGGGCTTTTCTCCAGCAACAATTCCAAGTTGAAAAGGGTTCATGGAATTTACATCTTCATCAGTATTGTAAGCTAGGAGGCCCACAACTGGTGAAACAAGCTCATATCCAGAGAGATCATAATTAGCATAATATATAGCAGACCAGTTATACCCCAGATTTTGCCTTATCAGCAAGACCCTCTCAATACATGGATGCACAATCACACCTGAACTCAGATGGAATTCCTTTAAGTGGGCACCATATCTCCTCAAACTGCCACACCGTAGCCTTACTGTATCGACTCGGATGCCAGAAAGGTTTGCCGGTAAATTCACTGATTGTACTATGCCTGTCCTGAAGTGTTTGTCCAATGACTTGAAGGTGTAATCTCTAATGTAGAGGTCAAGAAGATGCGCTGATTTGATACTCTGAGCTTTAGATCCCAGCAATGTTGATGACCCCAAGGTAACTACTACTATCAAAATCAGAGAAAATAGGGAGTCCATGAGATAAAGAAATCAGCCTAGCCCACAAGAAACAATCAAACAATGTGTCAAATTAAATGGCCTTTTTGGGTATTCCAAGGCTGCAACATCAAAAGAAGAACCTTGGTTTCTACATATTCAAGGGAAAGAGACCAAATCATGAAATCGTAAACCCTATTCTCCAATGGAATTGTGGTATCAAACAATATTTTTGAGACTCTAAGACACTCAACAGACAAGAAAAGTCTGGGTACACACCAGATCAAGGAATTAGTTAAAAGGGGCAAAGAGAGTTCTAGTTTTGGTTCTGCTGATTAACCGTTCCTTTCAAAAGGGATAGTTAATGGTTGTAGAGGAGGCATCAAACATTAAACAGTGAATGAAAAAAAGAAGAAGAAACTGAAGCTTAAAGACAAGGGCAAGAAAGAACCTTTTTTCTTTACCTCTCCCACGGAAGGGAGAAAATTGAGGTGGCAAAGGGGCTCGTTACTCAATAAAGAACAATGAGGTGGAAGAAATGATTTTGGAGCGTGCACTGATGATGACACTTCATGGTGAAAGCTGAGTGAAAAAGAAAAGAGAAAGAGCTTAAGCGTGCCTGGGAGAATTAAAAAAAAATGAAAGAAAGAAAGCATTTTTTTGAATGGGGTCCAATATTACTAATTGTGTTTGTCATCTTAGGTCAATTACGGTATGTTCCCCACTTGAGCTACTCATAAGAGGTTACCAGCATGCATGACTTTCCCTTCAGGCTTCTGTTACACCAAAATTTTTAAAAAAATGATAATTGATTAAAAAACACATCAAAGACATCAACTTTACCTTAAAAGTCAAAAATTGGCAGGAACCTTCCGACATCACATCATCGACCATAAACGGCGAAAGATCAGGGCATTGAACTGTCTTCTAGGTCAAAAGGTAAGCTCTTCTCTTCTGATTCCATTTTTTTTTTATACCAGAGAGGAAATATCTTGATTGCTTATTTGAAGATGTGAATCGGAAAGAAGTCATATAAAGGGATTACATATTCCCAAGTTAAACCGAATTGGTTTGCCGGGAAATCCATTCGCGCTGAGAAGCAAATATACAACATCATTATTGAAATATTAATCTAAGTACAGTATATATTTATTACCTCAGTCCTTGAAACATGAGTGTGTGAGACTAACTACCAGGCAATTAAGCAAAAGTTCAGGTCTTTACTCCAACCAAAAAAAAAAAGAATGAAATTATAATCATGCCATGCAAAATTATAACACTAGCGACAAAGTTGGGATCCTATGCCGCCAACTTTTAAGTTGGGCAATTTTTTTGGTTAAATTATACCTAACCCCTGGCATAAATTTTAACTTTTTTTTATAATCATATTCAAAATATTGTTAGACACTAAATGTAAGTACCTCCGGTAAGAATTTAAACATTGATTTGTCACATTGTGAGAGATTAACTCCTTCCTTTAAATCCAACCTTGTTGATGACATAAACTTTAACTTATGTACAAATAAACTCAATAATTTTTAAAATTTTATATACGTAGGTAATCTCATACAATTAAATTTGTATATTTATCATCGGCCCATAACTTCAAAATTTGGAGAAATATCAATCAAAGATTGAGAACTATCAGTTAACTCACGCGTCAGGATTTTTTTTTTTTATCGGCATTACCAAGTTTCGTAGGAGTTGTGGCCTTGTTATAGATTTTTTGATATGGCCTATATAGTTTTTGGCAAGAATGGATAAATATAACAATGACCCATTGTGTCAAAAACAAAAACAATGACACCGTGACCCAATGGTATTAGGTTAACTCTTTCCATATGAGAAGTCACGGCCCACTAGGCTTCAAAATGGTTTCTGTTTGTCCATTGTACTGTATTGGAAATAAGAATGAAAACAAGTGTGTTGCTTCAATTACCAAAAAAAAAAATGTGTTGCTTCATACGGAAAATGACACATTAATGCATGGGAAAATCTCACTCTGGTCATAAGGATCAGAAAAAATATCAAAAAAATATTAGTATAGATTTCTCTAAAAAAAAGTCTTTAGAGACCTCAATGAAATAGATTCTAAATGTGAATTTGCCTTATTGACAAGTGTATGTTACTATATTGACAAGTCATGGAATAACCATTGACAACCTCATATTGACAAATCATAGAGTGGCTAATGACAAAATCATTTATGTTAACTAAATCAGCTCTCATCAATAAGTGTATGTCACTATATTGACAAGTCGAGTGGCCATTGATAAGCCCGAAATTTATAAATTGGAGATATATTGTTGAATGGTGGTGAGTAAGAAGATCTTATTACCATGAGTGAATCATCATCTGAACTTGTTAGCCTCAGCTCCGCCTTATCTTTAGAACGTATGCCTTATTCTATCTGTCGTACCCTTTCTAACCAGATAGAAAATCTTGTTGAATTGTGTGACCAAGTGTTCGCTTTTCTGAGTACAAAGCCCAGCTATATGATTACCTAAAAAGCAAGATAAACAACATTGCATCCAATTTGACTGCTCTTGTTGGGGAGCTCGTAGGTGCCCTCCTTATTGCCCATGGGGGCGGCTTATTAAATCTTGCAAAGAAGCCTAAGAGTATTGAGAAGATTCTTGGTGCTGAAAAGGCTCTCTTTAAGGCCTTGAAGACTAAGCATGCTACTCGCAAGTACGGGCTCATTTACGATACATCTTTGATTGGTAAGGCAGCTCCCAAGCTTAAGCGTAAAATATCTCGGTCACTTTCCGCGAAGGCTGCATTGTGCATCGATAACTCCATGTGTAACATCCCAGTAAGGTCCCACATTAGTTGGGGAGGGGAACAAAGACGCCTTATAAGGGTCTGGATACCCACCCTTCTTGACGCGTTTTAAAGCCGTGAGGGGATGATGGCCCCCAAAGCGGACAATATCGAGAGCGAGGTGCTAGGATGTTACAATTGGTATCAGAGTCAGGTTACAATTGAATTTTGAGTACCCACATCGACTGGGGAGGGGAACGAAAGACACCTTATAAGGGTCTGGATACCTCTCTCTCTTGATGCGTTTTGAAGCCGTGAGGAGGTGATGGGAGAGTGAGGCATTGGGATGTTACAATTGGTATCAAAGCCAGGTTACAATTGATATCAGAGTCAGGTTACAATTGGTATCAGAGCCAGTTACAATTGGTATCAGAGCCAGGCTCGGGTCAATGTAAGTTGATGTGCCAGTGAGGACGCTGGCCCAAAGATGGGTAAAGTGTGAAGTCCCACATCGGCTGGGGAGAGGAATGAAAGATCCCTTATAAGGGTCTGGGCCCCAAAGCGAGCAATATCGAGAGCGAGGCGCTGGGATGTTACACCATGAGCTTGCAGATTAGTACCAAGGTGTACGAGATAAATATGTGAGATGAGTTTTATCTCAATTTACATAAAGAAACACTTTTGAGGATTCCAAACGTATGTTTTTACTTTTTTTCTTAACTCATCTTTGAGACTTTGATTACTAATAATTCACTTGGATTGAAAAAAGAGAGGTCAAAATGTGACTTGGTCTAAATATATGATCTTAATTTATTTTATTTTTCTTACTTAATTTTTTCATATTACCTTTAGTTCAAACAGTTTAATTAATTTTTCAATTATTATATGTTATTTTAAGTAAGTGTTATATTGAGGTTGGAAATATAAATGCAAGGAAGGTAGTAAATGGAGAAGAAGACATAATGAGAAAGCAACAATCCCATCGTGAAAGAAGCCACCCACACCGTTTCCTGCCACGTAATAACCAATGTCCCCACATACAAATACTACTGCGTCATCTACATTTTCCTCCCTTTTTGGCACCATGCCTCATCTGGTTTTTGCCCCCTTAAAATGTATATATAAAAGTTGAGGTGAGTTTTGTTCAAAACTCACTAGAGTTAGGGTATGCTTTTAGACTCAAAGAACGCTTGTAGAGATATTTACAGATCGTCTGCCAACAAAATACTCACATTCATGAAATTTGAATTCACAACTTTATAGTTATGAGCCAACATTCTTACTTTATATTTGTTGGTAATGCCTCATTTGCCTTTATTTACTGTTGTTTTATACGAGAGTAATATATATAGGGATAAGAGAGAAAAAATTAATGAGTTGAATTTAAAGAAAGTGAAAGAAAACTTTTAATTAACTTTTCTAACTTTTCTTACTCTTTAATCGTGTATGTTCTTTATATGGCATTATAATTTAATGAAAGTTGGCAACTTAGCATTTTTTTTTTATAGAAATCAGGAATCCTCCATGACAGTGAAACTAATCCTCCTTCTTACCGTAGTCGTCTCAAAGGGCATTAATCTTTGGCTAAATAACATTCTCCATACACACTGCCAGGGATCGAATCCTTGACTAAATGTTTAAGGGTACCCAACTACAAGCCAACTGAGTCAAGTTGTTTTGGTTGTTAGCAACTTAGCATTGACTAAGCGTTTTAGAGAAATACTCATTCAAGGGCTGTATATTCCTAGCCACTTTCCAAAATGAAATTTTTTAATAAATACAAGCCACAATGGAGTGTTGTTCCTTAATCTTAAATCCAAAAGTAATACTCTCACTTATTTGATAATTACAACTTATAATAAGACCACATATGCATAGTTATAATTAAGTATTGAGAAAATAGATAATATGAAAAAAGTTGGCTGACACTACACATTGCCTATATATTTTAGACCAAAAATTACTTATAAAAAATTGCCCCATAAATGCCTCTAGAAACGAGAGTATTTGAGAGCGGGTGTATATTTAAATTAAATTATCAATGAATTAATCGTTGGAAATTATCAAATGAGCATACATATATACAAATATTATCATAAAAAGGAGAAAAAAAAATGTATTAATGAACAAGGGGACAAATCATGTTTTCTCACTTTGGTCCATACAAGTTACGGTACAACATCATTTAAGGAAATTAAAAGGCTTCGAGCAAAAAAAAGGAAATTAAAAGGCAATAACTCACCATTTTGATTTTGAGAGTCGTGTGTTGGAACCAGAATGAATGCTCCTACAGTACGGTCCTATCTGATTATTAAAATCGGACCGATCATTAAATCGGTTAGGGTACTACTGGGTCAATGATTAGTGGGTTAGACAAGAGTCAAGTCAAGCTAATTCGGGACCAAACCGATAAGAAAGTGAAGATTTCAGCTTTATTAATATAAAATTATAAATAAAATAAAAAAATTAAGAAATAAAGCAGGTAAATGACCGGATCATTTCTCCCGTTTTCAAGCCGAACCGACTGGTTCGAGTTTAATTACACTGGTCCTACCTCTCCAAATGGCACAAGTTTTGAGAGAACATATCTATAAGAAGTTGTAAGAAAATTAATTTTTAACTTAATTTATCTTTATTTAATAGCATTTTTTCTTACAAAAAAATGTAATCATGGGTAATTTTGTTTTAAAAAATATAATTAATGCTCTATTATAAATAGGATTAAATAACTGAAAAAAAAAACACCTTAAAAAAATTAAGGGATTAAAATAAAATTTTGTGTGAAGTTAAAAGATTAAATATGCACTTTAATCCATATTTTTAACTTTATAATTTTAGAAATTTAAATGTGCAAAGGTACATTTTTTACTCTAAGAATTTTGCGTAACAATCTTATAGGGTACTAATATTATATGTCATCTGTCTTGGAATTTTTCTAACCACCTTCAATAATCACATGCTAAAATGATAATGTACATTATCACTTGAATTTCCAATAAATCCATAACCTATAAAAAAAACATTATCATCTCCTCTGATCTACTAGTCTGGCAATATATGTCATCCGCAGAGTTTTTTGGTCAGCTTCAATCACAAGCAAAATAATAATATTATCACCTTTTATTTATTTACTAACTTCTCTATTTGTTTATTCATAAACGACACTTTTATATAACCCTGCTTTTCCTTTTCTTTTCCCAATCATACAAACAATGAAACAAACATGCACGTGCCCAACTGTTGAACAAGCATCTATGTAAAGAAATGAAGAGCAAAATTATTGATATGAAATGACTCGAGGTATTGAATTTAAGAAATAATGACAACGATGATCTTGAAATGTAAGAAGAATTAGATACAAATAAGGGCACATAATATTGAGGAGAATATCATTCATAATACGTCTCTCTCGAGGGTTTGGATCTGTAAATTCATTTTTCTTGGTTTGCAGTTGCGTTTAATGATGGAATATTGTTAATAAGAAAGTCTTATTTGAAGTGGACATACAACAGCTTTCAAACTTTTGAAGTCTCATTCTTATATGATGTTATGTTGAAAACTGAAGAAGCAGCTTATATTCAAGAAGTAGCTTCCCGTGTGAGTCCCACATTGAACAAATTGCCGTTACCTCAAACCTTTATATACAAGAAGCGCGTAGATCAGGTTGTACTTAAGAGGACACGGCTTGATCCAAATCAGGGATGAGTATGTACGCTACTCTAAAACTGGTCGATGTCACAAGAATTCCATGTTTGCTATCGAGTATGTACACTACTCCGGAATTCCACGCTCCACAAATTTTTTTTTTTCCTTTTTCCCTCAAATTCATTCCACGTTCCACAAATTTTTTTCCTTTTCCCTCAAATTCATTCCACGTCCTCTCCTCCCTCGCCGTTCCAATCTCCACGACTGGCCGACACTTTTAGAGCTCTCCACCGTCTTCATCAATCTTCTTCCATCATCACAGATGCAACGATCAAGGAAAAGGAATTTCTGATATCAAATATGCTCTTAGACAGTCCCTTCTCTGATTTGGTTGATTTGATGATGGAACTGGTTGATACCTACAAAGCCCGTCTGCCAAAGTTCACTGTGTGTATATTTGTTCTTTTCACGTGGCATGAAATTCCATCATCAAAAATTCTGATTATGGGTATTTGTGAATTTAGTTCATTAATACAGAATAAAATAATGAAGGATCACAAAATCTGGGATCAAAGAAAAAAGAGTGTTAGTTCAAAAAAAGCAAATGAGTCCATTTGCGTGATAGATCTAGGAACTCTTTTAACCAAAAATATGTTGGTATCTGTTTCTTGATTGGTAGATAGATAGTAGACCACACCTTTTGTTGTTGTCATGAGCTATTAGAACTTAGTGTAGAAAGCTCCATAACACAGCAACAATCATTGAAACTTTTAGAGGAGAGGTTATCCTTCCTCTCTAAACTAATATTGGCACAATAATGTAGCATCTGTTACAAAAAATAATCGGAAGTTCTGCTTCTGGGTTGCACGTTTTACTGTGTTTGAGTGCGTTTAATAATTTGCATTGATTAGGTTTGTTTGTGTCAGGAGATTAGATTTTCATTGCCGTGAAGAATCATTTTTTTAATAGAATTTGTTTTTATAATGAAATGTATATGCTGAAAGTTAGATTGGGGCTGTAATAAATTCAAGGAGGGGACTTGATTTTAAGCTCTAATTTTCTTACTGCAGGTGAAATTTGCAATTCAATACATGAGAAAAGCAATTCAGAAGAAGGCAAAATTTGACATAACGTACTTGAACATCATTAAGGGTGGTCTTTTCAAAATTTGTTCTGGTCTATTTTTTATCCTTGGAAAATATCCAATACTCCTCCTTTTTATCATTATTCTCTCTTTTGGTATTTTCTTTGTTTATCTAGAAAAGTTATTCTCTATTGTAGGTGGCAAAGTGTTGTTTTGTTCCTGCTCTACTAGTGCACGCCATTGATGATGATTTATACGTCCTCATCATTCATATCATATATTTGAGGCTTACATGGTATGTGCGTCTGTACGAAACTCTTAACTTATCATTGAAAAGTGATTAACTTGATTGAACTTACTGGTCACTTAGGTCAAGTTTTCATGTCACTTAGGAAGCCCTTAATTTACTCTAGTCTATGAGTGTATGCTTGAGCCTACAAGGTGCTTAGAATGTCTTGACATCTTCTAAATTTGCTAAGGTTCTTAGAGCTGATGTATTTTTGTTCTCCTGGCATCTGAAATTTTTTAGATACCACTTGATGCGGTCTCTGTCTCCTCCTCTTACAATTTTTTATTTAAATACCCTACCTTTTGGTTTTTTAACTCGGTCGTCTATACTTTGTAGGGGGACAAAAACATAATTAAATTTGAGGGAGATCACAACTCTCCACGTCCTCAGTTTTACTTCGACTCAATAAACATATTTTTTCACAATGTTTTGCAACATCTAGAGGATTAGGTTGGGGGTTCATTTTTTGACCCAGTGAATGATTACTTTGGTAAGGTAAATTAACTGCGCTAAATCTCAATGAATCTGTTTTGGTTAAATTATGAAGTTCCTTCCTAATACATCTTGTCATTGTTGACTGGCTGTTATAATATTCAGGGGGCTTGGAGATCTTTGAATGAAGTAGGATATGATGAGTCCTCATTAGCATAACACAAAGGCATGACTGGTATCTCTGAACTATTTTTACTTCTCTGTTTCAACCGGGATTGTATTTTGTAAACAGGATCTTGTGTCTTCATAGGAGGAAGTTGGAACTTCTATTTTCATATCATTGCAAATTCTTAATGAAATGTGATGGGTAAATATATGTTGTTTCCTAAATGATAACATAATGTTTGTGAATCAATTGATGTTATTGGGAATTTGTGATGAACTACCATAAATGGATTTATGTTTTTAACAGCCGCATGCCTCTTGTATAATTTTTGTTTAAAACTTCTATTTATGTTTGATATTGCATCTCTATGCATTGTTGTGTTGATATCGCCCAATTGTTGAGCCAGCATCTATGTAAAGGCATGAAGAGCAAAAATTATTCATATGAAATGACTCGAAGTATTGAATTTAAGAAATAACGATAACAATGATCTTGTAATGTAAGAAGAACCAGTTACAAATAAGGACACGTATTAAGGAGTATATCATTGCTAATGAGTCTCTTGAGGGTTTCGATCAGTAAATTCATTTCCTAGTTTGTAGTTGCGTTTAATAATAGAATATTATTAATCAGGAAGTCCTCTCAATATATTTAAAGTGTGCAATTGTTTCCAAACTTTTGAAGTTTCGTTCTTGTATGCATGCTATGTTGAAAACTGAAGAGAAGATTTTTAGAATATTATAGACTTTTTTTGTGTGTGACAAGGCTTCTTTATTTATGAAAAATTAATCATTAAAACTCAATTTTATGTGTCTTCTTTACTCCAAATGTGTTTGGATTGTTATTTGAAAAGTTAATTGAGATGAAAAATGACTGAAAAGAGTATGAATCTTATTGAATACTATATATATTAGTTGTATAAATTGCGATAATTGAAGATAAAAATTTAAATTTCAAAAAAAAATTAAATTATTATAAAAAAATTAATGAACTGAGGTTTTCAAGTTGAATCCCGAGAACACAACGCGATAATGAGGTCTTCTTTTTTTTTTTTAAAAAAAAAAATCATGTTTGAAACCAACATGCCCAAAATCATAGCAAATTATATATGGGCACAGGTTTCACCTGAAGGTTCCCAAGAAAATGATTTGGAAAAGTTACGAGCCTCAGCCCTCATGTATTGGTCTGCCTCTTTGTCCGATATGAATATTATTTAGGATCCAAATATGTGTGTTTGTGATAAGTGCAGATTTTATAATTAAATGAGTATCAATTCTGAGATATATTGGATTAAATTTATTACTATTTTATATATCTTGCAGGAGTTATTAGCTGATTGAGAAAGGAGCAGAAAAAGGAAATTAATTTGAATCAATTGTGTGATATGAGAGAGTGAATTGCAAAAGATTTGGAGATGATTGGAGATCTCAAAAGGATATTGCATATCTTGTATTTAAGACAAGATCAGATCACGGACCAAGTCAGTCTAAGGGAATTTCTATATAAAGAACAAGGGAGACACACACTAGAGACCACAGGGAGACAAGACGCAGAAGCGACAAAAGCACAGAAGAAAGAAAAACACATCCTTATACTCTCTAAATTTCGGTATTTATCAAAAGTTTAGAGAGAAAGGACGAAGAAACAAAAGCACGAGACGGCTGAACGAAGAAAGAGGATGCAAGAACAATTCTGATTTTCATCTCTTTTCTTCTATTTTGTTAACCTAGCCATGCTTGGCTAGTCTTCTTTAGTAGTTAGGGCGAGGATGAACCCTATGCGAATTTGAGTATTTGTTTGAATTCTCGATTGAACGTTATTTACCATGATTGAATGAATTATCTTTGCTTAAAGCTTTCTTAAAGATTGATCACCTTTTAGATTGTTCATAGGTTGGTGTATGACAATAGAGATGTTGGTGCATTTAACTGGAACCGTTAATTCGTCATAGAGTTGCATGACCTAGACATAGGCTTACGAGTTTATGCGATCTCATAATTCTGGTTTAAATACATTGATCTTTCCAAACAATACTAAGACATTAGGTTGTTTACAAAGATAACGGATTAAGGTAGCGTCAAGACATTGGGACTTAGTCTAATTTTAGAGAATTGATCGTCAATCATGGGAATAATAGTCAATTAGGAATTTAATTCAAATATTTGGAGGAACATAGGTTGTTTACAAAAATTCTGTTTGGTTACAACTCACCTCCTATTACTCATTGGTCCAACTAAAGCTGAAATAACGAATTAGTGGTTGGAGTACTATTCCTCGTGGGAACGATCTTTTACTCACTACTTTATTACTTGTAACGACCGGTGCACTTGCCGAAGTCGCTATCAGTTTGCATTCATGAGTTTTCGGATTTGAGATGGAAGAGGTTTGTTTTGCATTCTTTGATGGCCATCATTTTAAAAGGAGTTACCTTGCTTGCTTCTACAAGAAATTTAGGATTAAGAGTATATATATCTCTATCTTAACCTGGATTATCGTTGCTTCGTAGACCCCTAAGATGTCTCCCCCAACGCCTTGACCAACTCCAGATCAAATCTCCTCCCTTTTGGTGAGAGTGTTCGATTCCTTTACCAGTTAAACCAAAAAACGAGAGGTACCCATATGAACAAGTTGAAGCTTAAGCATTTAGTATATTAACGTGTGGTGGGCAACCCAATGCACGTGGTTCCCTTGGTGGGCTTGATAGAAAGGTGCGGTTTTGTAATTTTCTATTCATTTCTCTCTCTTTCCTCAGTTTTCCCATTCATTATAATTTATATTTGGGTAAATGAGCAAAAATACACATGTACTTTATTTTCAGGAGCGCCCAGCATCATGTGCTTTTTTTGGGAGCAAAAATACACATATGGTTACCAAATGGGTGCAAAAGTCACACTTCTTGTTAAATGAAAACGTTGACCGTTAAAGAGAAAGAGTTTGACTAACGGATGGTGACTTGGCATATTTCAAGCTCCACGCTGACTCTTCCTCTGTTCGTCACCAACCTTCCCTCTCTTTCAACCACTGTACCGCGGTCACAGGTTCAGAAATCTCATTCCCCTGTTCAGATGGGGACATTCTCGACACCCCCACTGGCTTATCAACCACTCCCCCAAGATCCATAGTGGCAATTTACTGGTAGAAGTGGCTCCTTTGTCTGATAATTTTACTGGAAACAACCTAATTTTAAGAACCAGCCAAATTCCAACTTGCATGAATCTTGCGGCATCGTTTCCAATGCGCTGAAGCAGACGGCGAAATCAGCGAAGTTCTTGCGTGATTACCAATGAAGACAATACACGTATCTGGTCCTTCCCGCCTGAGTAAATCAGCTGGGATTGGATTTGGGAGGGATGAAAATTATGGCACCGTTCTTCTTCCTTCTTCACAAACTCACTATATATATATTATTTTTTGCTGCCTACATAAGACTATCCTGTTGGCTCACCTTCTTGATCCTTGTATATGTTCCATCATTCGTCGTTCTTGCGTGGTCCCCTCTGACGCTTTGAACTTGCTTTGAACTTCAACTTATCGCAACCTAATTCCAAAGTTCACTATTACCTTCATATTCTCCCATAATGATTATTCTTATCTATTTTAATTTAATACCCATGTCTTCTGGTATTGAATCGTGATTTTTATTGTTTCCTCCAATCTGGTTTCCTTCATGCTCAAAGAGAAAAGTTTAAACCCCACGTTCCCCTTCCGTCTGGGAACTCTAGCTGTCTCGCTCCTTGCACTGGTGATGCATGATTGTACTTCAGATCGGCATTTGTTGGTGGGTATTTCGCATCTCTGATTCTGGGTTCTGTTATCTCTTCACAGCAACTGAGAGGATATCTTCCGAAGCATTCATGTTAGTGGGTTCTGATCAATTATGTGCTAACTTCACGTGGGGTCCATCATATATCAAGCTTTGTTTTGCTTTGAATTTAGCTTCGATTTTCTCCTTTATTATCTGATCAATTACATGCCAGCTTTACGTGGGGTCCATCATATGCTAAATCACCATCCGTTAGTCAAAATAACAGTCAACGTTTTCTTTTAACAAGAAGTGTGACTTTTGCACCCATTTGGTATACGTGTGTATTTTCAACAAAAAGCGTATAGTCTTTGGGCGCTCCCGAAGGTAAAGCACATGTGTATTTTTGCTCCTTTACCCTTTATATTTTAAAAAAATAAATCTAGACTGTCTAGATCTTATTTGTACGGTCCAGATGTAAAGAGTTTTTGGATGAGTAGGGAAACTAATTCCTAGAAAACTGGTTTGACAAATTTTTATTGTTAAAGTATACATTTATTTTTTGTTAAGTTCCATTTTAATCCTTTAAATTTAAAAAATGTATTTTTAATCTTTTTAAGTTAATATCTTTGACTTCACTAACGAAATTCAGCAAATTGAAAATGCGGACTTAACAAATTTAAGATGCCCACATGTCTTTCTAAAGGAATTATTTAAAATTTAAATCTAAAAATAATTATATTAAAGAATTAAAATGTGGAGATGTCAGCATTTTAAATTTGTTGACTTAGTAAAATTAACTGTGTCATTTAAAAGAATTAAGAACGCACTTTTTAAAATTAAATGACTAAAATAAAATTTCTTCCAAACTTGACATATTTTTTTTATCCTTTAGATGTGCTTTGAGGATTTTTTTTAATAAAAAAAATACAGTATTGAGATTTCTTTATCATTAAAAGTATTTGTTGACAAATTTGTCATTAAAAGTTTGGTGGTTTAATTTAAATTTTCTAAAATTGTACATGAAATTTATTCACAATTGAATGATAATTAAATTCAATATCAAATTCATTCAAAATCGAGTGATTTTAGTCCATATGATTGCTAATGAAGTTTATTAGGATATCGAAATTTAAAAGTGCCAATCAAATTATATTTTTAATAGGTATTAAGCTCTAAGTTTTGTTTTTGAGATAATTAGGTTACGTTCTACAATTTTTAAATAATTTTGATTGCTTGAATCTTGATAAGTCTTTATTACAATTTACACATAAATTACAATTAGAATTATAAGTCTGACTGATATTTAAATGTTGAAGCAATCTAGCTGTCACAAATCGGAAAGAATTTATTTAGACCACACAAAGGAAAGCACCTGGTCGAATAGCCTCAAGGGAACCCGTTTTGGTGGCTATCTCTTGGATAGGCCATGCGTCTGATGCATCTGGACAGTTCAGATGTGATCTAAATGGTTCAAATTTTATTTTTTTATACTGCTTTTTGAATAAAAAACATTGTTTTTTGAAAAAATGTTAGATGAGATATTATCTTTATTTTAGATTCTCTACCTATTAAAATAATTGTTTTTAAAAAAAAAATCTTAACCATCCATATCTCATTTGGACGGTCCAGATGGGATATGTTCTTCTTGCTTATCTTTCGGATAGGCAAGGAAACTAAATCCCTTTCTCTCAGGCTGGAAGGTTGAGTTATTAGGGTCCGGATCCTCTCATTATCACCTTTCTGCCCATCCTTCATTATCAGCAAATCCTGACCGTTGAAATCTTAATCCAATGGTCCAGAATAATTTTTTTTAAAAAAACCGCATGCGGTACCTACCGCATGCGGTGTCTTTTAATGAGGAAAATGAGAAAAGTGCTGATGAGAGAATTCTCTCCCTAGTTATTATCCGCTAGGTCGGCACACTAATATATGAATTCGCCAAAAAATTGTCTCCTTTCTATAATTAGTTTTTAATCAATGAGGACAGTTTCAAGCAAAAAAATTAAGAAATGTAGTATTTTAGAAAATCTAACACAATTTATGATCAATCTAAACAATTTTTATAATTTCTATAAATTAATTATTTGATTCTCATATTTAGCACCCTGCAGCAATTTAGCCCATGATTTTATTAAATAATCAAGAGATCAATGACGTCACCCGAAGAAGCCAAATCAAGATAGTCCTTTTATTACTATATTGGGTTTATTAAATAATGCTTTATTACATACGTAATAAGCCACGCGGCCAATTTTTATATATTTTATCTTGTCTAATTCATTTGTTTTGGGATATGTTAGGCTAATTTAGATTTATAAAGGTAATGTTTAGATTATTAAACAATTTTAGAAAATACTATAAATCTGAATTAATTATGATATTATTGGGACTAATAATATTTTGAGACTGGGTAAATATTTTCAAATATATGATAACTCACAGTCTCATTTAAGCAGATTTTTTTAAAAAAAGTTGAAAGAAAATCAAGTGGATGAATTTTATCGGGGCCACTTTAAGAGGCAGCACTCGCGCCATCACCATCACCACCAATTCTTCCTTCTATATATTCATTCCTTCAACCACACACCTCCACAATCCCTCATTGCGCCACACATGCACTACCAAAACCACAATCTTTCTTTATATTGTACTCGTTTGGAATAACGATATAGTGATCAGAGCCTTTAAAAGCAGTTTTCATGATTTTCGATATATAAAGTAAAAATATAAGATAAGTTTTATCTCGATTAACGTAAATAAGCAGTTTTAAAATCCCACTAGTATTGTTTTTTTTGCTTAGAATACTGCATATATTAATAACGAAACGATAACAGATACAGTGCTGATAAAAACATCAATACAGACCATTACAGACCAAACCCACAAAGCCTCACACTGAGACAAAACAGAGAAAAGACCAGCAACAAAAACAAACAAGACAGAACCAGAAAAATAAACATAAAAGCACCCTCTATCAGTGAGGGGGAGGAGCCAGATCAGCATCAGCATCAGTATAAACAGCCTCCAGGGAATCCAAGGTTAGCACAGAGATCAAAGAGGGTGTTGGTTGTGACACCCACCCAATAGGGTACACTCCTTTATAAGCATTAGCTGCAAGGAAGTCAGCTACACGGTTACCCCTTCTCGGAGTAAATAACAAAGAGAACCCAACCCTGGAATCAAGGAGACAAATAATATCCTGAGTCACACTTCTACACCTTCACTCAATCATATCAGGAGCTTTAAAATTAACACAATCAATCAAAGAAAGGCAATCATATCATGGCCCAAATCAAGCTGCAAGAAGCAATGCCCTCAATATAGTAGTTTTTTCAGCCTTAATATATATTACATTTGATTCTAATTATAGGAACACTTTTATAGTATAAATTGTACATACTAAAAAAATATTCTTATAATTAGAAGCTGGAGAAACAATAAAAATGAATACTTTTGGAATGCCTTTGATTTATGATAAAAAAGGTACGTAAACTCTTTCGCGGCTCGTCTTGGTGAGTATCTCACCATCTTCTTTGATCAAGTAGTGGCCAAAAGATTTTTTTCTTGTGAATTGTGGAAAGGGTTAAGCTGCGATTTTACCAACGAACTATTGGCTCAGGAGCGTCCAGCACATTTAACTATTAAGTGGACCAAAAATACCAACAAACTTTTTAAAAAGGAGCGTTCAGCACAACGCCATTAACACCATTAACAAAAAGTTAACCTCCGTTATCTAAGGTGCAGATTGATAATTTTTCTCAATTGTCATGATTCAAAACTACTTGTATAGATATCTATGGACAAAAATTATTCATTCTTTAATTTTGTCAAAATTATAATTTGCTAAAATAAACAAAAGTTTTAATTAAAAATATAATTATATAATTTAAATAAAACTCAAGGTGTTTTATATTCTTTTCTTTCGATTTTGCCGTTAACTTAATATCATTATATTCAAGATAGATAATATATCGTTGGGAATAAGTTATACGGCAATTGACACAATTGAGCTTTAAGAACTACTAACCTAAATTTCTTGCTATAATTTAAAGAGGGAAACAAATTATACTTATAAATTTAGATTAATAAGACTTATATTTAGAAATAAAATAAAAATCATGATAGAGTAAAAATACATACATAAATTTACTCTAATTTATTTGATTAATAAGTGCAATTTTACATATTTTACTCTAATTCTCTCATATCATTTATCATACATTCTTTTTCTCATAAAAATTATTATTTTATTTTAGAAGAAATTTATGTGAGTTTTATTATAAAAATAAATCATATAATTTTTTGTTTAACATATATAATAAATTATAAAACACCTTGAGTTTTATTTAAATCATATAATTATATTTTTAATTAACAATTTTGTTTATTTTAGCAAATTATAATTTTGAGAAAATTAAATAATGAATAATTTTTGTCCATTGATATCTATACAAGTAGTTTTGAATAATGACAATTGAGAAAAATTATTTAATATAGTAAAATTTAGAATTTTGTACTGGGCGCTCCTAGAATAAGAGTTCGTTGGCCAATCTGCACCTTAGATAACGGAGGTTAACTTTTTGTTAACGGTGTTAATGGCGTTGTGCTGAGCACTCCTTTTTAAAAAGTTTGTTGGTATTTTTGATCCACTTAATAGTTAATTGTGATAGACGCTCCTGAGCCAATAGTTCGTTGGTAAAATCGCACAGGCATATGCGTTATTGGATTCCGAAATCCGAATGAACCAAAGGCAAGTCGATCGTGACAGAAAGGGTGGGTGGGACACCGAGCAAAAAAAAGACAGAAAGGGTGGGACCCAGAGTCGTTCAGCAACACATGAAAATAGACACTCGAGGCTCCTATGCATTCTTGTCATCTTGTGCGTTATTAGTATTAACTTCTTCATTTTTATGACCAAAGCATGCATCAATTATTGAATACACGTTGTTTATTATTAAACAGGTTTGGGTAGCTCTAAAATTATGGTTTTAGAAATTATTTTTCGTAAGTTAAGATAAAATTCCTCTTATATTCTTATTTCGTAAATCGTACAAGTTATTCTTTAAAACTAGTCCAAACACACATTAAAAATGATAGGAGTAAGATTATCCTAACATTAAAAGGGGAAAAAAAAATCTTAGTCCCTATGACTAAGTTTTAACTTAGTCCATTAACTCGGTGAAATTTAATCTCTATAATTTTGATTTGGTTTTAACTTAGTTTAGTGGCGGAGCTAGGATTTAATGTTTGTGGGTGCACAATTAGTTATGGGATTCGAGGGTTCGGGAACAACGTCCTGGATTTTTTTTTAAGGAGGATAAAAGGCAACTCACTCCTTCGTAAAGTTTAGGACCAGAAATGGGGTTCAATTGAAAAGTTTTTCCGAGGAAATCAATTTAAACAGAACAATATACTCTAATCCCATGGCATACGGATACCTAGATGTTACACAATTAAATTCCAAAGCAACATGCAAGGAAAAATTATTATGGTGTGTCATATGTGATAGGATATTGAAAAGTCAAATATCAATGAAGGAGCAAAAGAGTATAACAAATGCTATAACTCACCAGGCTGTCCACCAAAGAGCACGACACTTTCAATAGGTTCAACACCAAGCACCTACATAAAGGAGGAAGGAAAACAATGAGAACACAAATGTATTACAACTCTACACTATCATAAACACAACTTTGTACAGATAAGTTTCAAATTTAGGCACACACTGATACCGGCTTCTCTTGGTATGAGAATTAGGTTATGTAGGCGACAACTTTTCCTAGGTTGTTTCGATCACAAAAGGAAGGCCAAAGAAAGAATCCATTATTCATGCCGGAATTTCGATTGCCAAAATACCCCCTTTTCTTTCTCTTTCAAGGAAATGAATTGGAAGAGGTTAAAAAAAAGTGTATGTATTAGGCCGGGGCAATTCCTTTGAAAGACTTAGGTATATACTAAGTCCAAGACGGACGCGGAGCTCTTACTTGGGTAACAATCTCGCATGGATAAGAAGAAAGCGTCAAAGCTAGGCCTAGGCGCTTCATTCAAAACAAAAAGAAAAAGGCGCAGACCCGAGAATGCCCCATCAAAGGGCCTATTCGTCGTAAGCCCTTTTCACCCTCACGGTGATTCGACTGGATGCGGATTCTCGAACAAGAACACATGTAGCTCCTTCTCAAAGACCGGATTCTCAAGCGGGGATTTGAAGCTTCTTCTATCATTCTCGGTATCAACAAATTACCTCCTCTTATTACGTATTAGAAAAAAAGGTAACCGTATCTCCTCAACGCAGCGCTCTTGGTCTTACCGATGCTTTAGCCATATCTCGTTGTTTGCCTTTGCCTACTTGCGTTGGTGTAAGCGTAACCGGCCTTACCGCTATCGAATCGGCTCTTTGAAAGAATAGGCTCTGGGACCGTGACTTTCCCGATGCCTCTCAACTCCATCCTCTTGCTTTAACCGTATCTCGCTTCAAATAGTTGATTGCATTTGCCGATGTAGTTGCCGACAAAAGCTTGTTATGAGCCCGAATGGCATATACCTTAAACCAGGTGGTTCTTTATAAACGTGATTAACTAGTCCATAAACCTCTTCAGTTCACTCGAACGACTAACTAGGGCGATGGCTACTATTCCAATTCTTTGGACGGAGTACCGCTAACTCTAAGTCCGGGACAGCTTCTTGCGTGCTCAAAGGAAGTCTAACCGACAACCCTTATTGGTGTTGCACACTAATCGAAGCTTAGAAGGTTGACTTTGTTACTTTGCATATCGCCATCTCGTCCCGCGCTCTTGCTTGATTTGCTCTTTCGAATGAATCTGTTCTGAGAGTACCTACGACTGCACTGCAAACTATTTCATGCTTAAATCAAGAATGCTTGCTGGCTAGCGCTATAGCTTTCTTTTTATGTTAAACGTCTATCTCACTGTAAAACTCCTAGTTCTAAGACTAGGGATCTGTTGACTACGCATCTTCATCTTTATTTTGATGATAGTCATAGGGACCCAAAGAAGTGCCGCCGTCCCTATGTAGGTATGTTTGTTAGTTTGTATCTTGTTTATGATCTCCGCTTTGTCGTTACTCCTCGCGATGTCTATAGCAAGGTAGTCGGCAAATCGGACGAGAATATATTTCTTGTTTTCTACACATGGGCGGGCGAACACATCTAAGCGATTCAAGATTCGTAGGAATGGGGAATAGAAAATAGAGTACGAAGGGGCTTTTTTTAGAACTCTTATTAGTCACCTAGGAATCAACAGGATGCCATTACTTTAGAGCTACTAGCTTAGCGAATCCCCTTGCTTTCGGTGCGAAGTCTTTGATTTTCTACCGCTTTCTCTAATGCTAGCTCTCGATTGATTGAGTCTAGTCGAAACTTTAGTGGTTCCCGAATCCATAGGGTAAATAAATGTGTCATGGCCCCTTTGAAGGCGTAGTGTAGACTACTTTCATTCCACTTTCATATTTCTATATAGTCCTTATGCACATACAGTTCTTTCGCGCTACGCTAGGACGCTTATATCCGTTGCTTGCATTCTTCCTTCCTCTCTATTTTACTTGCTTCCTTTGGAGTTTGAGCTTAGCCATCTCTTCTTTATTTATAGTGTCATGTGCCCCTGTCTTTCGCTCTATGGTAGCAAAGGATGCGCCTATCCAGGGACGTTCAAAGCAGCGTGGTAGATCATTATATAATAAGGGGAGCAGCAAGAAAGCATCTATCCAAGAATGAAGGTTTACTTTCAAGGATATCTCCGTCCAAGACATCAATGGATAGGAGAGAGGTAACCCATTTCACCTAGTACCCCGAAGGCAGACTAGTTAGAATGAATTCTTATCGGTCTTTAAGACCAACTCCTCTTAGTTCCCTGCGTGGTTGTTACACGTGTTCTCTCCGGGGGCCGGACTGTGACTCGCTCAATCGGGCGCTACACCGTAGTTCCCTTCTTGAGCTTCACATTCAATGGCTTAAGAGCTAAGGAATGCGGAGTTAGAGTTAGTCCTTGCTTATCCCGAAATTCATTAAGATAGGCTTGGTGTTGAGTCTACCTATCGATTGGTAGAGTAAAAGATCGAAAGGTAGAAAGTGACTCGACCGGAAGGGGGAAGTAGTACGCCCGGTTCACCAGGATTAAACTGGAATTCTTTTTTAGGATAAAAGGCAACTCACTCCTTCGTAAAGTTTAGGACCAGAAATGGGGTTTAATTGAAAAGTTTTTCCGAGGAAATCAATTAAAACAGAACAATATACTCTAATCCCATGGCATACGGATACCTAGATGTTACACAATTAAATTCCAAAGCAACATGCAAGGAAAAATTATTATGGTGTGTCATATGTGATAGGATATTGAAAAGTCAAATATCAACGAAGGAGCAAAAGAGCATAACAAATGCTATAACTCACCAGGCTGTCCACCAGAAAGCACAACACTTTCAATAGGTTCAACACCAAGCACCTACATAAAGGAGGAAGGAAAACAATGAGAACACAAATGTATTACAACTCTACACTATCATAAACACAACTTTGTACAGATAAGTTTCAAATTTAGGCACACAGTATTGAACAAAATTCAAGTCAAAACAGAATTAATAAGACAACACATTTCTTACTTCAACATCGCAACAAAGTTCATTGTCTCATCAATTCCAGGTATAAACACGAATGAAACAGAATCAATAAGACAACACATATTTCATACTATATGTAGTTCATATCCACCTCGCCTTCAATTCAACCAAAATTCAATTTAAAGACCACCATTTTCCAAACCCATTTAAACAGCTAAACACGCATGAAACAACCATGGATTTAAAACATTATATATTAACTTCAAAGGAAAAGCCCCAAACATCAAACATCAAACAGCCCAATCCATACCAAAAGAAAATTCAGAGAAGCAATGCCTCCAGTAGATTTTTCTAGCTAAGGGACCACAACTAAAATAACCCATCCACATATGCTATCAATTAAGCACAAAAAGGCATCCACACAACAATATATAAACACACAAACACACTCTTGTCCCAAAAACACCATCAAGCCATATCATCTTCTTTGAATACTTACATCAAACAGAAGGTGTGCAGAGTCCAAAGATGGAGGCAAACCGAAAACGAAGCCGAGGGTTCTTGAAAGGAAAGCTAATACCATTCAATCGCGTGCCCAAGCCTATCTCAACAACACAATATGGTGGCGGCACCAAGTCGATGAAGGCGGGCCAAACCAGGGGCGAAGCCAGACAATTGGAACGAGAAAGAGGGGCAGCAAACATGCCAGACAAACCTAGAAGAAATTCAAAATTCATAGTATCAGATAATTAAACTAAAGACCGAAAAGTAGAAATCGCAAAAAGGTAAGCCAGATTGCACAATCGTGAGTTAGCGAATAAAAATTACCATTTTTCAATGTGTTGCTGCAGACGATTACCGAGAAAACTGAGGGATCGATTGAGCCAAGAATCAATTATACCCTATGTTCGAATCGTTTATGAAATAGGGAAGAGAAGTGCAGTGAAACCTAGCTTTGATGTTGATTGGTATGAAATAGGGAAGGGAAGGAGGGTGGAAGCTGAAAATTAAAGATTCAATTGTTAACACCCTAGGTTCGAACCGGTTATGAAACAGGGAAGAGAAGTGCAGTGAAACCTAGCTTTGATGTTGATTGGTATGAAACAGGGAAGGGAAGGAGGGTGGAAGCTGAAAATTAAAGATTCAATTGTTAACCGGCAAAACACAGAATATTTATGCAAAAAGTAATCAAGACAATTGTCTGAGCCCGGTTTCGAACTGGGGACTGAAAGTTGAGCTGAATCACCAAGAGGGGGGGAATGGGGATTCTAAAAACTTTTCGATTTGCTCTGTTTTTTAACACTAAAATAGAGCTAGACAGAGGATAGGGAAGAGAAGCAAGACACAAGGAATTTATACTGGTTTGGTCCAACCTCTTGACCTACGTCCAGTCCCCAGACTCTCTGGGATTTTTTACTATAACAATTGATTACATACTTTGTAACTCAAGAGTAATTCTCTCACTAGAACTTACTCCCCCTTACAAATTGCAATCAATATCCCAATCTCCAAGTCCCCTTGACTTGAGATTCTTACAATAAATGATTTCAATAAATGAAACTCTCTCTAAGAGTGGATAATGATAAACACTGAAGTACAAATGTATCAAAAGATACTTTACACAAGAAAACTCAAAGAGTAGTTGGAAACTTGAATGAATTTTGTTTTCTGCAGATTGGTTGTTGAGAAGAATTGAATGTAACTCTATTTATACAAAGAGAGCATTAAATGACCGTTGTAATCTTCAATGTGACTGTTGCCAACATTAAGAATGGATTAGTTGAAGGTTTGATTTTCTTCTTTCTCTACTCTTTGGTTAATCCGGCTGCATAGAAGTTTATGATTGACTTCTTGACTTTTAATCCGTTGGAGAAGCAGCTACTGGATATAGAAAGGAAACATTAATTCCTTTTCAACGTGTGAAGAATGATTGTCCAAAAGGATGCAAGTTTTCTGGACTTTGCATTTAATGAACTGACATCACTTTTTGCTTTATGCTAATGCTTCATTTAATTCTCTTTAAATCATCTGAAACTCACTGACAAACTGATTGAACATAGTTAGGAATAGTAATGAGTGATGATATAAAGTATTAAACTCAAACATTAAGATTTCACAAATTCGTCTAGTTTGAATTTCAAAACCAGCGACACAAACTTGAGTTTGTTCATCAAAACTGGAGTTTTCATTTCTCATTAAAAGCTTAAACTCGAGTTTCAAAAACCAAACTCGAGTTTTCTTAATCTAGAGAAGAATGTCGCGATTTGGTCTTTGAAGCAAGTTTTGAGATATGTTCAAAACTCGAGTCATTAAGTGACAAACTTGAGTTTTGGACTCTTATGATGAAAACAAGTTTAAGTCCAAAAGCTCAAAACTGGAGTTTCCAAAACCAAACTGGAGTTTTCAAAATGTTCAAATATAGTAGAGCTCTATGCTTGGCCTAAACTCGAGTTTCCAAAGTAAAACTCGAGTTTCCATAAATCCTTGAAAAATGTAAACTTCTCTACTTAGTCAAAACTGGAGTTTTCAAATTAAAACGGGAGTTTTCAAAACTTTAGAAACTTTGAGTTCTTCTCTCAGTAAAGCCTAAACTCGAGTTTCCAAAACTAAACTCGAGTTTCCTCATATGAGAAAAACTTTGAAAAACATTGTTATATGAAACCGGAGTTTTCAACCAAAATTGAGTTTTCACAAGTTCGAATGGAGCATTGTTCTCAGATGCTGTGAACTCGAGTTTCCAAAACCAAACTCGAGTTTCCAACAAACCTTGGAAACTAAGAGAACTCTCATGCTTAGTACAAACTCGAGTTTCCAAATGGAACCGGAGTTTTGCTAAGTTTGAAATATTGGTAGCTCTCTGTCTTGTCAAAACTCGAGTTCATTAAAACCAAACTCGAGTTTGCTTTGTCTTTGAAAAACTTGGGAGCTCTCTCTCAGATAGTCAAAACTTGAGTTTTGAAACCTAAACTCGAGTTTGTCTAAGTTTGCAAAAACTTGAGCTACTCTGTCAAGTTCAAACTCGAGTTTCCAAACCAAAACTCGAGTTTGCCTTTGACAGTAATTTTTTCAACTTAACAAAGACAAACTTTAATTTGAGTTTACAATTGTCAGTTATCATCAAAACACATAGAGAACTAACAGGGACCTCAGTGTGAAAGACCAGGGTGATAACCAACTACACCACTAAGTGAGTTGTAACATAATTCCTTCACTATATATATATATATATATAAATCTTGTGTCTGCATCTGCCTACATAGGCACTAGTGTGGCTCCGCCACTGACTTAATCTATCAACTTTAACTCACTTCAATTCAATCTCTATACTTTTAAACATTTTATAATCCAGTCTTTGACTTTTATTCTAAAACAAAAGGACTAAATTATAAAATGGTTAAAGTATAGAAATCGAGTTGGAATATCAAAGTTGATGGACTAAATAAACAAGTTAAAAGTATAAGGACTGTGTTGCATTGAGTTAAAGTATGAGGACAGAGTTATAATAGAGCCAAAATTTTAGAAACCAAAAGATTAATTTTCCGTATAAAAAAAATTACCAATATGATCCTTATAACAAATCTAGTTTGTCAAAACTTCTAACCCTAAATATAAGCCCGATTTGAAAGTTATTAACGAATGGTTTTTAAATTTATCCTGAGAATGCAGGTGAACGAGTTTGAATTTGCATAAAGATCATTTTCACTTGAAGCTTTCAAAATTAAAAACTAAAGTCATTCAATGTTTTTTTTTTGGGTTACCCATCTGATATCTAAGTTTTACTCTGATTAATCTACGACTTGCGCCGCACACCTGACTATGATGAGAGAATCTCCCAACGGGGGTTTTCTGCATTTACAAGACTCGAACATGAAACCTTACTTAAGCAACACAAGTCACTTACTACTTTTGCCAACCCCCATTGATTATTGTTCTGTCATAGAACATAAATCTCTAGCCCTAGGTGGGCTAGTATGTAGATATAGGATCAAATAGCTCTCCCCAAGTATCTATGGATGAGATACCTAAGAGGATCGGAGATCACAAAGCACAGGGACTTGACCTAGGTGCGATACCTAGGGCCTACGTACCCTGAAGAGGGATCAAAGTCCACGTAGTTCGATGATACTGGAGGCGTTTAGCCAAGGGGGGTGGTGTGTGTGCTCTGTGTGCAGTATATGCAATTGAGAGAGAGCTTAGAAGATGATGTGTACCTTTAGGGTTTAACTCCTATTTATAGAGTGTACCTTAGGTGGAATCGTATCGGCCTCATTAATATGATTGATTCGAGATCAGATCATATCGGTCTCATTAACCTCGGCCGGCATATCCCAACAACCATATCGGCCTCTTTACTATGATTGATATTATTGGATCCTCCTTTATGATAGGCAGATCCCGATATGCAATATGCTCCTTGTTGGGCCATATATGGGATATGGGCCTAATATTTATTTCATAACAGTTGCCCCAAGCTCGGTAGTTTAGGTCTCTAAGCTGCCGAGATTAACTGACTGCTATCCGACATCCCCTGAATCCGACTTTGCTTTCATAGCAATTTTCCCGGGCTAATTGTCTAGTTTATATTCCCGCATTTAATAACATGTAAGCAAATCACAATAAATGGAAAATACTTACTGTTGTGCAAATCGTTCAACGTGCTCATTTCGGATACTTGTCTGAGCTTGCATTAAACTTTCTGGTTTGCATTAATGTCGGTTATTGATAACACGCTTTTCCACATAACAAATCGTTGTCCACTCTGTTGCCCCCAGCCTGGTAGTTCAGGTTCCTGAGCTGCCAGGATGTGTTATTTTCCAACCCGGGCCAGGTGTTCGTCATTGTTGGGATTTCGTGCGTGTTGACCCGAGATTCCGGGTTTATATACTTTGAACCGAGACTCCAGGTTTATAAACTGTAACCCCGAGATTCCGGGTTAACATACTTTAAACCGAGACTTCTGGTTTGGATACTTTAACTCCGAGATCTCGGATTTATATATTCTAACACCGAGATTCCGGTTTAGATACTTTAACTCCGAGATTCCGGGTTATTTATTCTAACACCGAGATTCCGGTTTAGATACTTTAACTCCGAGATTCCGGGTTATTTATTCTATCACCGAGATTCCGGATTGATATACTTTAACACCGAGATTCCAGGTTATTTACTTTATCACCGAGATTCCGGATTGATATACTTTATCACCGAGATTCCGGATTGATATACTTTATCACCGAGATTTCGGATTGATATACTTTATCACTGAGATTCCGGATTGATATACTTTAATACCGAGATTCTGATTCTGGATTGATATGCTTTAATACCGAGATTCTAGGTTATTTACTTTATCACCGAGATTCCGGATTTATGATTTCTGAAAATGAGTTTGTTTACCCAGAACTCAATCATTCAAATAAATTTGGCGAAATTGTCGTCGCAAATAATCCAATAAAGGACTTTCACGACTTGGCAGCATTGCCGCCTTTACACAAGGCCCGATTTTAACCAGATTCAGTTAAGCCGGGGTCCGCCTTCGTCCCTTTCTTAAGGACGAACTCCACAATCTATCCGGGATCCAATTAAGGTGCTTGGATTTAATTGTATAAAACAGACTTGACATGATTTTCGAAGACGGGTTTCCCTGAATTTATACATGTTTTCCTTCGACATGATTTTTGGAGGATTCCTACATGTTTTATTTGTACATGATTTTCGAAAATAGGTTTCTTTACTCAGAATTCTACATGTTTTAATTCGACATGATTTTCGGAAACGGGTTTATGTACCTCGGATTCCTACATGTTTTATTTGTACATGGTTTTCGAAAACGAGTTTCATTACCCTGAATTCTACATGTTTTAATTCGACATGATTTTTGGAAATGGGTTTATGTACCTCGGATTCCTACATGTTTTATTTGTACTTGATTTTCGAAAACGGGTTTCTTTACTCAGAATTCTACATGTTTTAATTCGACAAGATTTTCGGAAACGAGTTTATGTACCTCGGATTCCTACATGTTTTATTTGTACATGATTTTCGAAAACGAGTTTCATTACCCTGAATTCTACATGTTTTAATTCGACATGATTTTCGGAAACAAGTTTATGTACTCGATTCTACATGTTTTATTTGTACATGGTTTTCGAAAACGAGTTTCATTACCCTGAATTCTACATGTTTTAATTCGACATGATTTTCGGAAACAGGTTTATGTGAGTCATTAACCTTCTTCGGTCATGGGAATCAGAAATTTACCGATTCCCCACGGACGGCGCCAATGTTCTGTCATAGAACATAAATCTCTAGCCCTAGGTGGGCTAGTATGTAGATATAGGATCAAATAGCTCTCCCCCAAGTATCTATGGATGAGATACCTAAGAGGATTGGAGATCACAAAGCACAAGGACTTGACCTAGGTTCGATACCTAGGGCCTACGTACCCTGAAGAGGAATCAAAGTCCACGTAGTTCGATGATACTGGAGGCTTTTAGCCAAAGGGGTGGTGTGTGTGCTCTGTGTGCAGTATATGCAATTGAGAGAGAGCTTAGAAGATGATGTGTACCTTTAGGGTTTAACTTCTATTTATAGAGTGTACCTTAGGTGGAATCGTATCGGCCTCATTGATATGATTGATTCGAGATCAGATCATATCGGTCTCATTAACCTCTACGGCATATCCCAACAACCATATCGGCTTCTTTACTATGATTGATATGATTGGATCCTCCTTTATGACAGGCAGATCCCGATATGCAATATGCTCCTTATTGGGCCATATATGGGATATGTGCCTAATATTTATTCCATAACAATTATGTTATATTTTTTTAAAATACAATATTCAAACTACTCACAAATGATGTTTTAGTTGTTAAACGTCATTATACAGATCTTCATGTGGTGGATAAGTAAAACAAGTAGAGATGAATATCGAGGGAGATAATTTGAATTTGTTAATAAAAAAAGGAAAAGATTCAAAGAATGAGGGAAGAAGGAGGAGGTGGGACCCATGAAAATTGGGAAGAGAGAAGAACACGATTGACGTGATGGAGAGGAACAAAAATCATGCTTGGTTCAAAAACCATGAAGGAGAAGTACGTAATTGGGGGTGAACCTTTTAATCTTTGGTTACCACTTACGATTAAAATAGGGAGAATCCTTACCAAGGCCCAAATAAGGCCCAAAAATGCAAAAAGGGCCCCAACAACTTTCCTCTATCACAAATGGCCCTAGGGCCCTAATGGCTATTTGATGAAAGAATGGAATGACATTAATAACCTTAGATTAATAAACAAAGAAAGAGAGTCTCGCAGATGGTTTTGGCGCCCGATGAAAAAGCTGAAACTCTGAAACTGAAACATAACAACGCAGGGAGAGACGCAAGGCAAGCAGAGGGTTCTGATCGTTTATATCTGCTCAACGCAGGGAGAAACTGATGTTCATTCTCAGATTGTTCCCACGTGTGTTCTGACCATCTACTGCATTATTCTGAACTCAGTTGGTTTTTATTTGTTCTTGAACATATTTTTCCACTTAGAAGGTCAGAGGTTGAAAGGTTGGAGCTTGGCCAAATTTATGCTATTATCGGCTTGGAGATAGGTATGAAATACTAAGTTTTTCATCAAGATATCATCATCACCATTCTAGTTGGACTTTAATCATTTTAGGGTTGGGTGGAAAAATGTTGCTATGTTTTTTGGGTTGAAAACAGAGGGAAAGTTGTGTTAATGGGAAAGGGATGAAGCTGCTTTGGTGTAAAAACGCTGAAAAGGGATAGTTGTTAATATGATCAAGTATAGTTGTTAATATGACCGTTATAGTTGTTAATATGACTGATATAGTTGTTAATACAAGGTGAATGTAAAAACGTTGTAGGTTCTGATTGTTTTTGGGCATGGAAACAAAGGGAGGTCTGTTTGTTAGGGGGATGACCGAATGTGATAAGGCCGAAATGAAATTGTTGTAAATAGCTACGCTTTAGTTGCTAATGTGACCGTTAAAGTTGTTAATACTAACTTTATGTTGCAGATCATAATTAAAGATGGCTAGTACTTCCGGAAGAATCTATTATGTTTCTTCCATGTGGGGTAACATTGTTTGTGGGAAGGACAAGAAAGTGACTATGTTGGTGGAAGGGTAAGAACAAAATGCATTAAAGAAGGAACAACATATCAGGAGTTGATCGTAATCATTGCGTCTTTAAATGGGGATGAAAGTACTGACATTTGCGTGAAGTTCAAACTAAGCATGGATGCATCTACATTTGTTGATCTTGTAGATGATGAAGGGGTTGAACATTTGATAAGGTATAATGAAACATATTGTCATGTGTACGTTGAAGAAAATGGGGTTAATGACAATAGACCGCAACGAATGAATGTTCAAACGGAAGAGCAAGAAGTGTAAGTCTTGTTGTGTTAAGAAATGTATTTTGTTCCTATATAAATTGTCATTACTTGGTTCTCATTACTTGCACTAATAATTGTTGTTTGTCGCAGGAGGGATGAAGTCTTTGGAGGTGCAGCTGTGTTGTCTATGTCTCCCCCTGAAATGTTCACTAAAACTCAAGACTTGCTATCATTGTCGTGTTCTTCGCAAAGTGTACCATCAAGCATGCCTACAATGAATCATTCGAAATGGAAGGATTTGATCATGGGAGAAGGACGATTTTTGCAAATGTTGTCACCCTCCGTGAAACGTTGTATAAATACAAAGATTGCACACAAGTTTTCCTACAAATTTGTGAAGAACAAGCCCAAAAGATAATAGTGAAGTGCAAGGTTGATGGATGTCCGTGGTACATGGGTGCGTATTCAGCGGGAGAACGTCAAGATACCACTTTCCTAATCATCAGAACATATAGAGGAGCACACATACACCATGCACAGGATACCCTTATTGTATCTCATCCACCCAAATGTAGCTTGACATCATCGCTTGTAATTGATGGTGTGAGATGTAATATTGACAAGACGGCAAATGAAATTCGAACGGACTTGTATAGTGAGTATAGGGTACGGCTGAACTATGGTCAAGCATATAGGGCGAAACAAAGAGCCGTGAGGCAATTGCACGGACGAGTTGAGGACTCTTACAAGGTCATTCCTTGGTTGTGTGATGACTCATAGAGAGTGACCCCGACACAGTTGCAAAATGGGAAGGGTCACCCGATAACAGATTTGAGAGGCTATTTATTGCATATGGTTGCTCTATTAAAGGTTTCCTAAATGGTTGTCGGCCAATACTATATATAGATGGATGTCATCTCAGTGGCCCTTATAGGGGAACAATGTTGTCAGCTTGTACGTATGATGTAGACAATCAAATGTTTCCCTTAGCATATGGCATTGTCAGTGGTGAGACATACAATGATTGGGCTTGGTTTCTAAATAGTGTAAAACAGATATGGTGAAAGAGCGGAAGCACAACATTGGAGTGTTAATACATGAGCATAGGGAGAAGTTGGTCATGAAGTTGCTTGCAAGCAAGATGGCTTTGGTCAATTGGAAAAATGGTGTTGGGCCCAACATTGAAAAAAAATTGCAGCAACATGTGAACTATGCAGAAAATATACATGCGACATATTATGGGAGAACCAGTTTTTGATTGAAATTAGACGCGTGATGCATTAGGTTATGTTCTCGTTGACTTGGTTGCAAAAGAATGTTCTTGCTTAGCATGGAAAATGAGTGGACTACCTTGTCCACATGCATGTGCAGCAATTAAGAAACATAACGGTAGTGTGTACGCATTTGTTGATGATTGCTTTACAATTGCAGCCCAAGACAAAATATGCACATAGCATGCGGCCAATTGCAACACATGATTGTCCATCTGTTGAGAAGCCAACGGTCACACAAATGCTAACTGAGACTTTCTTGGAACCTCCAATTACTAAAAGGCCGCCAGGTAGACCGCCTAAAAAAGGAAAGAATCTCAGTTTCAAGACAAGAAGGTTTATCATTGTGGTAGATGCCATGAGGATGGACACACCGTCAAGACTTGCAAGAATCCAAATCCAAGTTGATCATTAATGTTGCCTTGGGTTTTTATTTTTGGGCAATGCGCGTCACACTCTTTTGTTGTATATGTCTTTACATAGGAATGCACACCGTATTTTTTGGGGATGGTGTGTGATGTTTGTCATTATGATTTTGTAGATGCATTAGGTGTTGTTGTAAATGAAGGTTGGATATTATTATCACAATTGTATCCAAGTCTCATTTATGTACACAGTGATCATATTGTCTTGCAAATGTAAAGGACATTGAAATATATATGTAGCTGGATATTGTGGTTTATGACCCCTGATATTGTGGTAAATGACCCCTGATATTGTCGTAAATGACCCCTGATATTGTGGTAAATGACCCCTGATATTGTCGTAAATGACCCCTGATATTGTGGTAAATGACCCCTGATATTGTCGTAAATGACCCCCGATATTGTCGTAAATGACCCCCGATATTGTCGTAAATGACCCCGATATTGTCGTAAATGACCCCGATATTGTCGTAAATGACCCCGATATTGTTGTAAATGACCCCCGATATTGTTCACATACACCGACAGAGTTTCCAAGAACAAATATGTAGGAAAAAAACTCAAGACAATCGATATAGTAAACAAGTAACATTTGACACATTGAAGCTTAAGACACTTTTGCCTCAACTTTCACTATTATAGACAAAATTGTCAAACTGTTTTCTGAAGTTTACATCAGTAGGCTATTTGCAAAACAACAAATGAAGGTCATCCTAATCAATTACAAAAGTTAACATCGTAGGCTATTTGCAAAACAACTATGCATCCTAATGTCTTTTCTTTTGCTTCTGGAAGTTCTCCATCAACGACAACACTTTAGCCTCGATGCTTGTTGCTAGGATGGGTGACTAGCCACCACAACAACCCGACCTTCAATTCATGAAGTTCTTCGTATGTGTAGAATGGCATTGTGTGCCCATCCTCTCCTTGCTCTGAGCCATCCCACATTTGTAACCATGTAAGCACATGAACCCCACAAGAATGCCTGAAATAAATTAGACAAATGCGTTCTAGTCAGAGCAGCTATCAAACTTCTAATAATGGGTTGAAAAAAACCGATAATAAGTAACATACGTGTCCGGTTGGACGTGGACTTTAGCCCATGTAACATCTTTGGGGATTTTGTGGTCATCTTGTAACAACTCCGGCTTGAGTGTTCAGAGTATAGCCAAGAAATGATTGCGTTGAAAAGGAAGTTCAAACAGTTAGACATGTCCCACAAAATTTTATGATAACAACTATACATCAAGCAATAAGAGTAATTGAGCATAACAACTAAAGGAGTCACGTGACTAAATACCTCCAGAAAGGCTCAAATCAAAGAACACAAGAAAATGCAGAGACATCTCAATTGAACTTACCACTTTATTTGCCATAAGGTCCTTAGACTTGTCCAGCACTGTTTTCTTCTTTTTCTTGGTTGTCTTAAGCGTTGGATTCTCCTTTTCATGTTGCATCCGATAATAAGTTCTGTGCTCAACCAAGGAGTCCAGCGCGTAGAAAACCATTGTTCTTGTATCCAAGACATAACAAAACCAGTGATTAATGAAGAGTGTGGGGCCAAATATGAAATCACAATCAAGAATGTTGTATCCAACTTTTCGGGAAGAATTTCCCCAACATTGGCTTCGATTGTCCATTTCGCTTTAGAATTAATCATTTTTTCCATAAATGAGGTTGTGAAAATATGTCTTTGGACAACACCACCATTCTCTAATTAGTCAGCCACCAATGTCTTCGCTACCATGGTCATCAGCTTCATATGGGAGAAGTAAACCAACAAAAACATATGGTCATGATCATGGAGATGTTAGAAGTAAACATGAATTTTTATAGTATAGAGAATATAGGATAAGGATATAGTTTGATAACTAAAGGGGCCGTACCTTGTTGTTAATCCAACTTCGTGGAGTCAGACATTGTAGCTCTTCCCTTGTGAGGAAGTAGTGATGCATATCCACAAATTCCCTAAATTAACAAATATGACAATGTTAATCCAAATTTGGATTTTGAGATATGACAAGTTACATGTATGAAACGGTTATTGAAACTTACTCCGCACCTCATCTCTCGGAACGGACTTTGTGCACATCTCAAATAGGGTGTCTTTCTCATCATATGTCCTCTTCCCCTTGGACTTCCGCTTTGGCTCGATCCACGGGGATTTCAAGACGCTACTAGGAATTACTACCCTTTGAGACCGCCTCAATTCCAGTGCGGGTTCTTTCACATCCCGGTCGTTCTTTCACCTCCTGTTCCCGCCAAGACCACCATCCACATGAGTAGGTGTCTCCTCTCCATGTTGTGTGTCTTCTTCAATGTCAATAATGTCATCTCCCTCAACTCGTGTTCTTCCTCCTCTCGTGTCATGTCCCTCCCCATCGTCATCGTCGGACTCGTCTGAGGTAGTTGGCTGATTGTAGGCCGCCTCACCTTCATGCCGGGCTTCTTCGGACAATGTATCTTTGAAGCGCCGGCATTTCTTGTTGCAAGTTGTATAGCGGCCGTGCGTATGTCGATCGCACTACACGAAAAACATATATGCCTTATTACGTAAGATATCACAACATCAACATTTTCAAATCAATAGGTTAAAGATTAATTGTTGTGACACATTACGGGTGTGTAAGCATGGTGTCGGGGTCAAACGATGTTGATGGAGGGACCGATGCCCGAGGAAGTTGCTTGTGAGGCTTGCTGCGAAGAAGGAGACCTTTTTACTTCTTTTCTCCACCGACACTCTCCTCTTCACATTTTTGTCGGTCAAAAGGCCATAGGAGACCGATGTGGAGAGGGTATAACATCACCCAATGGGAAATGTTGGAAACAGAAGAGCTGCGAAAAATGAAATGAAACAATTAGTAACAACGGTTATACATTAATAAGTCTGCTGAACTTGCAAACATAGTAAAACACAACTTACCATAAGGAAGTATAGGCAACCGCCCACAGTTCTGGTTTTTATTGTCTTGGACTTCTGGGAATCCTTCTTGAACTCTTGAATCTCTTCGCAGAGTTCTTGAATAATGAAATAGGACCAATCAAAATGGGCAATTGCATCCTTAGTAACCGCCATCTGCTTCAAAAGACGGTCACTAACGTAGACGGATGCACTGGGCGCCAATAGGGTACCCAAGGCGAACAAGACAAACAGAAACTCAAAATTTTGATCCAATTTTTCTTCTAACCAATCTCCAATTTTTTTGTAAGCAATACTTTTGTATACACTCCTAAGGTCCTTGAAAATGGAGTCTTTGTCGTTTATGTTTATTTTTATGGGCTCCCCCACAAGGAAGACCCATCAATTGATGGACATCTTCTCGCCCTATCACTCGAGTGTCCCCCAATGCACACTTCCTTTGTAGGGGATCAAAGCAGTTCATATACGGGGCACATAAGGACCGGTTGATCTGTCGGCAACTAAGATCAACCAACCCATCAAACCCGATCACCTTTAGCCTTCTCATTGCCTCGGGTCTTCCTTTCAAGTTGTTGCAAACTTGGAAGAATGTGTTTGGGACACATCTAGTCTGAAAGGGCACCAAATACTTCTTCTTCTCGTTCACCGGGCTCTCGGTTCTTTAGCCCTAGCTGTGTATTCAGCCTTTTCTTTACCACTTAGCCTCTTCCGGGCTTCGTCACTTGTACACTCAATTCGCCTCTTAACTTAGCCTTTCCCTTGCCCTTACGTGAGGCCGCATTTTTGAAGAATTCTTCCGTGAAAAGGTTGTACCCAGAGAATCTTCGATCCCTTTGTTCTAATTTGGACATTTTTTTGCTTCTAATGTTACACCTTGTTGCTCAAATACCTACAAAAAATTGTAAACGAAGTTCATTTGAAGATAATAGGGAGTATTATAAAGGAATATGAGGCAAGTTAAAGACAATACAGATCAAAAGTCAAAACTACCATATCATGATCCCAACCTAAAACAATTAAGACTAACATTGAATTAACCGGCGCAATGCAATGTTTGCTTATGCCAAAGTGTATTTAAGAGGACAATTATACCATGTAAAAGAGGCTTATGCCCATCATTATATAGATTTAGAAGGGCGGTTTTGAAACAAGATTTGAAGGAAGAAAAGTGTAGGGTGGTAAGTTGAATTGAAAAACATCCAAATCAGATGGATTTATCATATGGACAAGAGATGAATAAATTATTCAAGGATTCTTCAAGATGACAACCAAAAAGATAAAGGCCATTCACATTAAGATGATGGGCCATGAGAATATCAGCAGAGGCATAGCTGAATGAAGTAGCTTCCTAGCATATAACAAATATTTAAAAGATTAGCTTATCATTTCTCAATAATCCAGGAACAGTAGGCATAGTATCTAGTTACATAACAATCAAACAACAAATTTTGGCAAAACACCAATGCAGAAAAGAATAGACAGAAAAGGCCAAGAACATGAAATAAAACTGCTAATTCAATTCATTGCAGGAAAAAAAAATTCAGAAAACAAAAGAAGCATCCAAAGTCACCTTATCCTCAACAACTAGAGGAAGATGGAGAAGAATCTCAAGTGGCTCAGTGTCTGCTGCTATCACTACGAACTCAGAAATACCTCTGTTCAGGGTCTTGGTTGCTGAAACAGATTGAGAGTATCAATGTTTATACAATGCTTTTTGTGAAATAAGCAAGAAAAGAACTTGTGAAAACAACAACAAAAAAAGAGCAAATACGGCAAATCAAAATAAATTCGAGGCAGCAATATAAAACGCAGACCTTCATTAAGCTTATATGTACTCCATTTTGGGAAGGGAGCGATTAAGAAATAGGGAGAATGGGACCAAAAGAATGGGACAAAAAAACCTAATCCCCAAAATCTTACCTACACAGAACTTGAGACGGTGGCGGAGCAAAGGGAAGACGGCGACAAGGCGGCGAGCGAGCGATCGTGCAAGGGAGATGACTGCAACCAAGAGACCGATCGAGCAAGGGAGAGAGAGCGATCGAGGCGAGCAAGGGAGAGAGTTTCAGAGAGCGATCGAGCCAAGGGGGAGAGAGCGATCGAGCCAAGGATTTTCAGAGTGTGCAGTGCTTTTTTTCAAAAAGTAATTTGGGTTTTTTGGTCATTTCGCTTTCACATTAAATTGCAGAAAGGGCCCTAGGGCCATTTGTGATAGAGGAAAGTGGTTGGGGCCCTTTTTACATTTTTGGGCCTTAATTAGGCCTTAGTACGAATTGTCCCATTAAAATACTCATAAATTTTTCTCATAGGTGCACATGGTTACTTATATATAAAAATGCCTATGATAAAAATGTCACATCCGTTAACTTGTACAAGCTTCAGTTTTGTGGGCTCCACTCCGGAAAAAGGGAGAGAGATAAAGGCGTGAAGAGTTTTTTCTTAATTAAATAATCAATTAAAAATAATAAAATAGGGCCCACAAAATGAAAGCTAATACTCGTTCTAGTTCTTATTATAAAAGACGGGCAAAATATTTCTTCAGTTTCTGGAGATAGAGTTATCTCCAGTGACCCCAAAACTACGTTGTTTTGGATTAATGAAGGGTGTTTTTGTAATTTTGTTTACTTTTTAATCATATAAATTTTACCGAAATACCTTTCATTAATTCACCTAAAATTACTAACACGCCTTTCATTAATTCAAAACGACGTAGTTTTGGGGTTACTGGAGATAACTCTATCTCCAGTGGCTGGCGAAATATTTTTCCCTTAAGACACCAACTAATAATTTTCACAAACTAATAAAATAGTTAAAATCATTAAATTTATCTAAAATTTAAATAATTTTTAATATTACCTATACTAATTACACTAAATTATAATATCATATCTATTATCCTTATTAATTAGAAAGTAGGTGGAGAGAGAATGGTGGGACGTATACGTCACGTGTTTTATTCCATCTTGGCCTCCTCTTCCTCTGGCCACCGGCGTGGGTAGAAGTAACTACACTGGGTGGGATATGCAAATCGTCAATAATATGATGAAAAAATTATCCCAAGAAAAGAAAAAATTTATAAAAAAATCTCTTAAAATCACAAAATTACAGAAAAGTCCCAAGAAAATTTTTGTTGTAAATACATACATTTCTTGTTGTAAATACATACATTTCCTATTGTAAATGGGTTGAGACTTTTTTGATATTATTTGTACGAAAATAAAATCTAGGTTTTTAAATGTTGGTGTAAATACATACTTTCCTATAATTTTGACTCTATTATAACTCAGTCTTCATACTTTAACTTGATGCAAGATAATCCTTATAGTTTAACTTATTTATTCAGTCTATCAACTTTAACTCACTTCAATTCAATCTCTATACTTTAAACATTTTATAATTCAGTCTTTGACTTTTATTCTAAAACAAAAGGATTAAATTATAAAATGGTTAAAGTATAGGAATCGAGTTGGAATGAGTCAAAGTTGAGAGACTGAATAAAGAAGTTAAAACTATAAGGACTATGTTGCATCAAGTTAAAGTATGAAGATTGAGTTATAATAGAGTCAAAATTATAATTATAGGAACCAAACGATTAATGTTTCCTTAAAAAAAATAACCAATATGATTCTTATAGCAAATCTAGTATGTCAAAAACTTCTAACCCTAAATATAAGTCCGATTTGAAAGTTATTAACGAATGGTTTTTAAATTTATCCTGAGAATGCAGGTGAACGAATTTCAATTTGCATAAAGATCATTTTCACTCGAACCTTTGAAAATTAAAAACTAAAGTCATTCTATGTTGTTGTTTTTTTTTTTTGGTTGTTTGCCCATCTGGTATCCATAGCTTTGCTCTGACTAATCTACGACTTGCGTCGCATACCTGATTATGATAGGAGAGTCTCTCAGCGGGATTTTTTTTTTTTTACATTCACAAGACTCGAACTTGAAATTTTGTTTAAACAACATAAGCTACTTACTACTTGTACCAACCTCCGTTGGTTATGTTGTATTTTTTTAAAATACAATATTCAAACTCCTCACAAATGATTTTTTAGTTGTTAAACGTCATTGTACAGATCTTGATGTGGTGGTCTGGTGGATAAGTAAAACAAGTAGAGATGAATATCGAGGGAGATCATTTGAATTTGTTAATAAAAAAAGGAAAAGATTCAAAGAATGAGGGAAGAAGGAGGAGGTGGGACCCATGAAAATTGGGAATAGAGAAGAACACGATTGATTGACGTGATGGAGAGGAACTAAAATCATGGTTGGTTCAAAAACCATGAAGGAGAAGTACGTAATTGGGGGTGAACCTTTTAATCTTGGGTTACCACTTGGGATTAAAATACTCATAAATTTTTCTTATAGGTGCACATGGTTACTTATATATAAAAATGCTTATCATTCTGATCCTATTTATAAGTCCGCTTTGACAAAAAAATTTAGTCCTATTTATAAGTCAATTTTGACCAAATAAATGACATTATGAAAATTTTGCCCATATTAATAAGGATGAGAGAGATTGGCTAGCCATATTGGAAAGAGAAAAAAATGAGAGAGATTTGACAATAAATTTTAAAAGGTACTCATTCATAAATAAGGGTAAAGTTGAAAATTTACTTTATAATCATTGAGATACCTAACTCTCCTTGGTATGTGAGATTTGGTCAAACTGGAGTTATAAATAGAAATGTCACATCCGTTAACTGGTGCACACTTCAGTTTTGTGGGCTCCACTCCGGAAAAAGGAGGAGAGTCGGGAAAGATAAAGGCGTGAAGAGTTTTTTCTTAATTAAATAATCGATTAAAAATAATAAAGTAGGGCCCACAAAATGAATGCTAATTGACCCCTCTATCCTTATTATAAAACACTAACTAACAATTCTCACAAAACAGTTAAAGTCAATAAAGATCTCCTACAATTTAAATAACTTCCAATGTTATCCCTACTAATTTCACTAAACTTTAATATTACATTAATTATTACTCTCACACACTGCTCTTATTAATTATGAACATACATAAAAATAATAATTAATATGCTTTGGAAGCAAACAAGTGCCTTATACTAATTAAAAATAACCAAATACAATTATTAGTTGATGCCTTATAATTGTTCTGCTCCTTATTGTAAGGCACCAATAACAAGTTTATTTGGTTTTTTTTATAAAGCACTTGCATGTTCCCAAAAAGCATTAATTATTTGTTTCCATATATGCCCCTAATTAATAAAGGTAGTGGGTGAGAATAATAATTAATACAATATTAGAGTTTATTGCAATTAGTAAGAGTAATATTGAAAGTTACTTAAATTGTAGGACAACTTTATTGATTTTAACTGTTTTTATTGGTTTATAAAAACTGTTAGTTAATATTTTATAATAAAGATCAGAAAGAGTAATAAGGACTAGAGGGAGTACCAATCAACGGAGTGACATTTTTGTCCCTTTTAAGAACTTTATGAGCACTTGTATTAGCCAAGTAAAATTTATGGTGCCAATTGCACATATAGAAAAGGTTTATGAAAATTTTTACACTTTAATTTTTAATTTTGAAAAAGTATCACATTGTAAATATTGATAATAATAATGATAATAGCATCTCAGTAGATATTTTTTATAACATGGTAAAATGATTATGAAAAGTCATATTCTTACTATTATATTTATAAATAACTTCCAATATGTTTTATCTCATTAACTCTATCTATAAATTTCAATAGATATAATTTAAAAATTAGTAAATAAAATACCACAACAGTTTAGGAGGAATGAAAAATTAAAGATAAGCCTCCTAATTAAGTCCAAATTCTTTCCCCCTCTAATAAGGGGATCAGGTATAACTTGTGTTTCATTTGGTAAAGGATTTGCCCTTAATTAATTCGCTTATCCCAATTCCAACTTGCCTTCTCCTTGTTTTGAGGCGAAGTCACCTACTACATTAATCAAAAGTTTCTTGTCGGCTAAATATACATTAATATTTTTACCAAAAAAAAAAAAAAACATTAATCAAAAGTTTGTTGTCGGCTAAATATACATTAATATTTTTACCCAAAAAAAAAACATTAATCAAAAGTTTGTTTGTGGGCTAAATATAAATTTAAATGCAGGGTCTTTTGGCTCAAATTCTCTCTAGTCCTTATTATAATGTATCAATTCACAATTCTCATAAACTAATAAAAACAATTTAAATCATTAAATTTGTCTTAAAATTTAAATAATTTTCAATATTATCTCTACTAATTACACTAAACACTAAACTCTAATATCATTAATTATTATTCTCACCTTGGGTGAACCCAACCTTCTCCTAAAATTTTAATATAAAAATTATTATTCTCACCCACTACCCTTATTAATTATGAGTATACATAAAAAATATTTAATATTTTTTAAAAACAAAAAATGTCTTATAAAAATAATTAAATAATAAATATACTTATTAATAATGCTTTATAATAAACATCAGGCGAGTAATATTTAGAGAGGGACAGACAACAGAGAGCGTAGTTAGAGAGAGAGTGGTGGGACGTATACGTCACGTGTTTTATTCCATCTTGGCCTCCTCCTCCTCTGGCCACTCGGGCATGCAAATCGCCAATAATATAATACTAATATAATTTGGATTCAGATGTATCCGGCTATTTGGGTCGTGACAGCTCGACGCTGCGACAAATATTTAAGCTTCGGCTTAAAATTTAATAAAGTCGCCATCTTTGAACATCATTTCGTTCATCTCCTCCTTCTTTAACATTTTTCTTTTTTTATTTGTTTGTAAAAATATTTATTGACGTAAATCTAAATAAAACTTCTTTCACATGTTTATTTTATGGGTAAAGGATTTTTTTCTGTCATTGAAGACAAACTATCTCTCGTGACTCCAAAACTATATCATTTTGGATTAATAAGAGATATTTTCGTAATTTTGCACCATTCATTAATTCACTTAAAATTACAAACACATCATTCATTAATTCAAAACGACGTAATTTTAGGGGTTACAAGTGATAACTTATCTTCAATGACTGAAGAAATACTTTTCCCTTATTTTATATATATACCAATGGGAAAAACACTTCTTATATTGTAGGAGAAATGTTTTCTCATGTCACATCCACATGAAATGGTAGGACCCACATATATATATATATATATATATATATATATATAATTAGCCTTATATATATATAGATCCTACCATTTTATTTAATGTGTGTAGGAATCTTCTTATATGAGAAGTTTAAACCCCATACCAATATAACATAAGTTATAATTAAAAAACTACACTTTTGAAGGCTCTAACAGCTGGTTCAATTAAGAACTTTGTTTTTTTCTTCAATGCTTGTCTCATCTTTTTCTTCTCAATTTCTCTCTATATTTTCCTCTCCACAAAGTATATCACCAAAATAACCCATACGAAATTTCCTATGGTCTTTCTTGCCACACCTAAATGCTTTTTTAATTTATGACGCGTGCACTGATGTTCACTGGTCACGTTGTCTCTTCATCCTTTTATAAGGCCCCAGAATCCAGCTGTGTGTTGTTCAATCTTTCTCCATATTTTCCGCTTCTCTCACCCTCAAAGATTTTCTCCAGGGTTCGGATTGTAAGTTTGTGTGTCTGTCTTGGGTTTTGATATTTTTTTCCCTTCTGGGTTTTCAAAAAGGGAAAAAAGTTCTGGTCTTTATCTCTGATTCTGATTTTATTTTCTTGGGTTTTGTGTTTTCTGAACGGAAAACTTACGGTTTCATTAGGAAGGAGAATCTTGGGGTAAACAAACATGGCGGACGATAACAACAACAACGTCGATAATAATGAGGATACTAAGGACAACGGCATTAGAGAGCCGTTGCTGAAGAAGCATTACTACGAGAACTGTCCTGGGTGTAAGGTGGATCGAGCCAAAGAAATGACCCAAGGGGTACCTATAAAGCATCTGGTCAACATATGGTTGATAACATTATGCAGCTGTAAGTTTTTTTACTTTCTTCTCATGGTTTTTTTGAGTAGTTATTCAGGAAACTTGCAATGGTTTCTTTTATTTTCAAAGTATTTGAATGACTAGTTTTGTGAAATTCCTGGTAAATTGAGAGCTCAATTTGGATGGAAAAAATTCAGGAACTAAGATGTGTTTCGCAACTTTCTTTAATGCTTGTTCTTGTGGGCCTTTTTTCGTTTGAACCTTTCGAATAAACCATCGAATTTTTGACATCATGTATTTTGTTTGGTACCAGACAGAGATAGGTTCTTATGGAAAGAAATAAGCCAACTTGCCTTTGTTATTTGGTGACCAAAAATAAATTATTTTGCCCCTAAGATTAATCATTCTTTAAGATACTCAGGATTGTCAAATACTATTTCATGACAGTTCAACATGCCCTTTCTTGCTCTGGCTGGATTATAGCCGGAAAACCCAAAATTCATCTAAATTATCGTTCTTTATTCTTTCTTTTCTGGGAGAAGAGCCTTACTTGGTGAATGGTGAATGATTTAGTCAAAGTTTCAAAAAAAAACTTTATGTTTTGTGGCTGCAATTTAATCTACTTAAATATGTGGTCATTACCAAATTTTGGTATTACTTTTTGTTGTTTGTTTTTGGAAAGTATCTGATTTGTATTTTCTCGTGGTTTGTGAAGCGCTGCCTATATCATCACTATTTCCATTCCTCTATTTCATGGTGAGTTTGGTTTTTCACTTGCCTGTACTGATACCTTCTTCTTGATGCATTTTTTGATATCCATATCTGAGGAAATGATTTTTTTTTTTTTTCCAAGTTATTAATTTCAAAATCATACTTTTGTTGAAAATAAAAAATATCTGTTCCTTTTTAATGTACGCATCTGGTATTGAAAGCGACTCCCACTTGACTCAAGATGAGAACTGAAATAATATGGAGTTGGTTAAATTAATTTTCTTTAGGTTTATATTCTTTTATTTTCCTAATTAATTTGTGCTCTTAATTAAATGAATTTGCTTGAAAATTTACAAGTATATATTCTTTTATTTAAAATATTTATATTTTTGAAAAATGGTTCTGTTTTGTAGGTCTACAGTTGAAGAAACTTGTGCATATAATACTTGTTTCAACGTTGAAGTGATTTCTTTTCCAAGAAAATAATGAATTCTTAAGTACACATGGTGACAGTATGAGTGTCTTAACGTTAGGCGAGCTTAATGTCTTTAAGTTACATCACCACTCTTTCTTCTTTTTCCTTCGTTTCCTCTGTAGCAAGATGAAAATTGAAAAAGTTTTATGCAATCAGAATGCATTTTTCTTTTCAAATGAGAAGACTTCTACAGATCTCAATTCAGGCATACTAATAGTAGTCCGATTAATCACTTCAACATGAAAGATTATTGTTTTACCTTGTGCTTTCTCATTCATTATGAAATACTCTCTCCGGTCCTAATTATATGACATATTTAACCAATTTTGGAGGGATTAAGGATAGGAGTTAAATTAGTTAATTTTACTTATTTTCCTAAAATACCCTTACATATTTAACTTTCTTGACTTCTGCAATATTTTACGCTTCATACTCCGTGTTCCCACGGTTAAACCACTCCTTTTCCTGTCTCTATCATGTGCTATCATGATTTCCCATTTTGTAATGTCAATATTCCATCGCTATCCTTTGCTGGCCTTTTCTTTTATTGTTCATGCTCTTCACAAATAAACCCTAATTTCAACCAAATCCCCTATACAAACTATTGTGCAAAAATAGAAAGAAGGCATTGACCACAAAGTCACAAACTCTAATCAAATAAAGGTAGGCAGGGAGGGGAAAGAAAACACCGATTGAAGAACTATTGGTTAAATCAAGTTTTAGTAGGGGTGATATGGGAAAAATATGACAAAAATTGTTCAAAATTATTTTATTAAAAAAAAGTAGAATTAAGGTGTCTGTGACATTAATGAGTTGCAAGCATTACTTACTTTATAGAATATATAGGTGCATTATTAAATTATTATTGTGTTTAATTATTATTGGGAAAATATCAAAAGGGGTATTTTAGGAGAAAATTGACAAAATTAGAATGTTGTCCTATAATTAGGACCAAAACAACTCCCTAATGTTGTCCTATAATTAGGACCGGAGGGAGTAACTCAAGAAATAAAAGCTTTGGTAAATCTTCACCTTTATTACTGCTTTCTTGCTTAGCATGTAAGAGCATCATCAGTAATGCCAAGCTTGTAAGATGACCTATTAATATGCGTCTACTTGCAGGTTAGAGATTTTGGTGTTGCAAAAACAGAGGCAGATATAAGTTCCTATGCTGGTTATGTGGGTAGGGTTCCTTTTATTCCTTCCATTCTATAGATGTACATGAGCACAATTTATAGACTTTCCAATTTTAAATTAAATTACTGATCCCCAATGAAATTTTGTGCAGGATCTGCCTTCATGTTTGGCAGAGGATTGACATCTGTACCATGGGGAATTGTGGCTGATCGATATGGTCGAAAGCCTGTTGCGATTTTGGGAATTATTGCAGTGTAAGCAAGACTGCCACTGATTTGGATAGTTTCTTCTAAGCCTTAAGATAAGGTTTTTGATACTGATATTGCTTCTTATTTGACTTCAGCATCGTGTTCAACACTCTATTTGGCCTTAGCACAAGTTTTTGGATGGCTATTGCCACAAGATTTCTTCTTGGGGCCTTAAATGGATTGCTTGGACCAATGAAGGTACCGTTTACAGACGCACCACATGGTAGTTATTCAAGTTTTAGATTTTCAAAGAATATTTGTCTTCAATAATGTTTTAATGTAAGCCTGTTCATAGAAAATTCATTTAGACTGGCGAAATGGCTTAATGTAAAGTTGATGTTATCACTAAGCCTGTTCATAGAAAATTCATATAGACTGGTGAAATGGCTTAATGTAAAGTTGATGTTATCACTAACATATCCACATCCACTTCCACTAGGCTTATGCTGTTGAAATTTTTCGAGACGAATACCAAGCTATAGGACTCTCAACTGTGAGTCTAATTTACTATGATATACACTAAGTGTTTAGTAGCTCATTTTCTTCATGTTAATTATTAGTGTGATTAATTTTCAGGTCAGTGCAGCTTGGGGAATCGGTTTAGTTGTTGGCCCAGCATTGGGAGGCTACTTGGCTCAGGTACCTTTTTCTTTGCATTGTGCAGTAAACTACATTTTGGAATAAGCTTTGTCATTTGCATGACATAAGATAATTTGTGTCATCCTCCTGGCAAAGCCATCTAAGAGGAACTCCTTATAGATGAGGTGTTTTCTTTATCTAGAGTCTTACTCATCGTTTGGCATACAAAATGTAGTAAAATAAAAGGAATGAGCAAATGATTTTGAGGATGAAAATGGTGTATGCACCCTTACTTGAAAAAAATAATAAACTTGACCCTTTTGCGCTATCTAGAATGGAACGATGAAAGATTTTGAGGATCTACCTGACTAATTTGGGGAATTTTGTATTGCAGCCAGTAGAAAAATTTCCACACATATTCTCTAAAGGTTCATTTTTTGACAAGTAAGTGCACTTTTCCTACTTTTTGATAATAATAATATAAAGCGTTGGAATTTTGGCTTCCATTGTTTTTTATTTATTTTCCTTTATTTGTTTTTGTTGAGGTGCTTATTAATTCATTTGTGAAAACACACAACCTGCAGGTTTCCATACTCCTTGCCCAGCATAATAATATCAGTCTTTTCGGTTGCTGTATTAATTTCCTGCATTTGGCTCCCGGTATGTATAGCCAAGCAACCTGTGTATCTATCTGCAACTGTAAACTGTATTCATACTAAGGGGATCACAATTCCAACCCCAAACCAATTAATTCTTATCTCATTTATTTTAACTTTACTATCACAAATTCACTTCTCTGATATATACTGGACCCCAAAATTTCTAGATCTGCCTTATTTAACTCTGTTCTCTTGATGTTTTGAGACTACTATTGTCCTTCAACTGAAAAATATAATTCCTATCTGGGTAGTGGGTATAATGTTTCTTTTTAAGGGAATTAGTGAATCTGTTGAGATCTGTGTATAGAGCCTTATAGTTGTTAAAACCTTGAAATATGTGGATAGATTTTAGCCTTTTCTATCCTTTATTCATTTCATAGGTCTTCACGTGATCTACTATATTATTGTAGAGAATTCCGTATGCCACATTTTAACTTGTTTCTTAACTTCAGATATTATAATAGTGTTTTATAAAATTGCAGGAAACGTTGCACAAACACCATGATAGCAATGAGTCCCATCAGGATATAGAAGCTTTAGAAAATGAAAGCACTGTAAAGAGCGTTCAGAAAGATGAAAACCTCTTATTGAATTGGCCCTTGATGTCATCCATTATTGTTTATTGTATTTTCGCACTACATGATATGGCTTATCAAGAGGTATTCTCCCTACTTAATGACGACATAACTAGTTTTTATGCATTTCCTATTACATGTGTGTTGTTTTGTGCTCTTTTTTGCTTTCTATCTTGTTAACTATACCTATAGCCTATTTTGATACTTGAACAATGCTGTATTTAAACATAAAGTTCATCACTGATGAAATTTTTTGTGTGACTTTGGTTTTATCATATTGCTCACTTATTTCATCCTTCCTGAGGTAAGTATCATACTTAAACAATACTGTCCAATATTTCAAGGATCAAATATGCTATAGGGCTTAGGTACTAAGGTGATACAAAACATTCTTGGAGGATTGAGTTGAACATGTTTCATGGAACAACATGAGGTTTCTGTTGTTTGTTTCTTCTTGTATGCTGTGAGTTACCGTTGTTTTACTTTCTGCAGGTTTTCTCACTATGGGCTGTCAGTCCTCGAAGGTTGGGGGGTTTGAGCTATACAACCAGTGATGTTGGTAATGTTCTGTCAATATCAGGTATGTTCTGTAAATTTTACTACATCACATTAGGTCATATACTAACTTCCTCCCAAGCCTATTCAATAAACCATTCTTGTTAAGTAAATTCCAGTCATTTGGGTTTCCAAATTTGGGCAAAACTCTTGATAGGCATCTAAAGGATTGCCATAACTTGGTTTTGTATTGGGGAAACTTAGGTGAAATCCCCTTGGTGTTTGTTTTCAGTTAGTTTAAGCGAAATAGATGTGCATGGCATAGGTACAGCATTTTGTCATTTTCTATGCATCGATCTATTTCTTTGTACTTAGCAACTATGCCGATTATCATACTGACTCTTGCTCAATTGGTTAGGTTTTGCTCTCTTGATCTACCAACTTTGCCTTTATCCTTTGGCGGAGAGGGCTTGTGGACCTATTAGACTCTCTCACATTTCAGGGGTCAGCTTTTGCTCTCATGCAACAGTACTATGATTTGGCATTTTCAGTGTTTGTTATATTAAACCGTTCTGTTTTTTTGGTTGCCATTTGCAGGCTATCTCCATACCCCTCTTGCAAAGTTACCCTTTCATAGCATTATTATCTGGCTTCTCTCTGCATCTATTGATAAATGGTGCTTCTGTCCTCAAATATTGTCTCTCTGTGAGTGCATCTGTTTTTCACTCTTTCCATGTGCAATAGTAATAATGATGTGTTAGGTTAATGTGAAGTAGAATAGCTGGAACTGTGATTTTTATTGGTATCTTCATTCTGGTAAATGCTATGAATAGCAGCAATTGTCCCCATAACAAAAGTAAATGCAATCTGCTGAATGTTCTGTTTAAGTGCTTGTTTGCCGCCACTTAAAAGTTCTTTTGTGCTTTATGAAACTAAACTTATATTTACCTCATACCACGCAAAATCACTTAAAATGAATGGAACCAAACTAGCACTTTAAATTTAAGAAAGCATGGATATTGATATATTCACGGGGACTCAATGTCATCTTAGTGTATGCTTGTGAATCCTTTTGACACTGCTCAAATGTATGTTATTTATCAATAGGCCAACAAACATGCTTTCCTGTTTTCTTGCATTGGCATGTGTGTTTAAATGCTGGAAACAGTAAACTTCATCTCCTTCATGCATTATGAGCTTGCCTGATTGTAATGTTTTTTTTGGCTGAACCCAGGCAACCATTATTACTGGACTATTCCTTCTGCAAAACAAAGCAGTGGTAATTTGTTTTTTTGGTTCAGTTCATTTTTGTTAAGTTTTCTTTTCAAGTTTTGACTTTTGAGAATATCAATATTGGTTTGGGCTAATATGGCATGCTGGTTTGATAAAAAACAGAAACAACATCAAAGAGGAGCAGCTAATGGTATTGCTATGACTGCCATGTCAATATTCAAAGCAGTTGGCCCTGCTGGAGGTGGTGCATTGTAAGTGTACCTACGAATTTTTTTAGAAAATAAATTTATCTTTTTGCATGACTTATCATTTTTAATGAAAAATATTGCTAGATAAACGGTCTGTGATTTGTTTAGCATGAATGGTTTAATTGAACTTCATTGAGCAAATGGTCTTTGGTTCAATTTCTGCCGATGATTTGTGATATGTGATCCTTTGATGGTAGCGTTCTACCAAAGCTTGAAGCTAGAATAACTCATCTAACTCCTAACTATTTTTTTCTACTTTATTAAAGAAAAATTCACAAGGTGATGCCATGAATGCAGAAGTAATATTTCAAAACTTATATGCAGTTCACTGATTATGAACTTGATGAATGCAGATTAACTTGGTCCCAGAAGCGGTTACATGCTTCTTTCCTCCCAGGTATGATGCATTGTGAATCTGTTTTGTGTTAAATTCTTTTTATATTAAGGGTGGCAACAAAGATAGTTCCTATTAAGGTTATGATGGAGCCAAGCATTAGTATGATTAAGAACCTAAACATAAATCAGAACATCCATCCCAGTTGTTCCAATAACTAGATGGATTTTTTATCAATATACAGAGTTTGATGAATAAATTGAACTTTTCATGACGTGTGAAAAATGTGACTTACTATATAACCTCGCTAACTACGGAAAATGTAACTGCAGGATCTCACCTTGTGTTTTTCGTCCTGAACCTAATAGAAGCACTTGGAGTGTTGTTGATGCTCAAGCCATTTCTGGCTGAGAAAAAGACAACCCCATCAGAACAGTTACAGTGATATCATAATGTTGCTGCTGAAACCTCAAGTGATGATGATGTGTGAAGCAGCATTCATTAGTTTTTGAGAGAAGACGACGACGACGACAACAATGCTGCTGCTGCTTTGGCTGATTGATGTTGCCTGCAAGATAACCTTGTCTTTCTCAGCCACAGCCTACAAGTCAAATAAAGCCTTTCTTCCTGCCCTTCACAGACTTCACTTCGAGAAACACAGAATAAGAAAACTAACCAGAGAGAAAAGTGGAAAGATAAAGAAAATTGTATTCTTCATTTGGATGCTTGTGTTAGAGTGGAATCATGGGGACCCATGAGTGTTTGTCATATGTTAATTGTATTGTTGTATAATATGTAATTTTTTTGGGGGCTGGGTAATGGATATTAATTATTGAAATAAGTTAGTCAATTGTAGTATTATTATCACTTTAATATTATTTTCTATGAAATTTGAGTCCCAGTTTGGCAATCTTCTTCTCAAAGACTAGGTTATTTACGAGTGAAGTTAGTGGTTGTGTGTGGGTCAAATCTGTATTTCAATCCATATATTGGGGGTGCATTTACTGGGCTTCATGTAAGCTTTTGAGAATTCGTATCAGATATTCAAAATTCAGTTAAAGAAGATGAATAGCCTCGTCATATCAAAAAAAAAAAAAAAAAGATGAATAGCCTCTAAAAGAAGGAAATTACACGCTCATAATAAAAGCCTATATTCTGGGTGGCATAGTTAGTTAAGGCATTGGCTTTCATCTTAAAAAGGAATGAGGTTCAATACCCGTTGGTTAATATGAGGGCCTCATTGATAGATATCTGTAAATACTGTAGCTATTTCTTCGAGCATTGAGGCATACCCTAGCCCTGGTAGGGTACCCTCACAAACTTTTCTTTACCCCAAAAAAAAAAAAAAAAAGCCTTCATTGCATTATACTGTTAATGTTATAATTAGTCGTCGTCTTTTTTTTTTTTTTGTTATAATCAGGCTTTACTTTTTACTTGGTGGCACTGTCTCAGATGATAAACTGATTTATATAAAAAAAAAGATGATAAACTGAAATTCTGAACAGTAATTTGAGGGTGGGTTTAGAATGAAAAACCAATAACTTGGTCCAATGAAATACTAATTTGAGTCTTGAAAGGCAATAAAATATTTACATGAAATAAAAGTCATCAGCTTTTAAAAATGAGATTCCTTAACAAAGAAATAGATGGGAACAATAGGAATTGTGCCCTAAATGTATGACATGCATAATCCTTGGCCATTTAAAAAAAATTATTAACACTCATAATTTTCTAAAGGAATTTTCATACCTGAGACCCTTCATAGATATCCCACAGCTTGCATACAAGCAATACAGTTACACGCTCCAGTTCAATATTACATGACATCTTTTATATGGTGTTTTGGTCATTTTTATAATAAGAAGTAAATATTTTCCATTGATGTATGCCTATATTCAATAAGGGTTGTAATTGAGATTATAAATTAATGGTTGTGGAGTTTAATATAACTGATAAGAGTAACATTGAAAGTTGATTGAAGGTCAAAAGGAATATTGAAAGTAAATTAAATTTTATGATTTGAAATGCGTGTGAATTAATTAAAAATAACTTATATTTAGGACCAGCAAGAATACAAAACTACAACAATAAGAATGAAATGAGGGACCAACAGAACTGGGCTAGTCCTTAATAATGTGGCGACCCAAAATTCGAATCCCCGCATTTCCTTCCTGTTGTTCATTAGTCGAGAGTCCAGAGATCAAACTGGTGATAAATAAGTTGGTATAAATTGTCCAAAGACAGAAATACCAGTACTCAGATCACAGCCAGCTTGCTTTAGTTCTACATCACATTTAGTATTCATAAAGCTGAGGTTTTTCAAAATCCAAACCAAATGATGAATTGCCACATAGAACCTATGATCATGTTTGCGTTGTCTATGGTAGATAAGCAGCATCTTCAATTCAATTGATGATTTTTTATTTAGACACTAAAAATCAAACTATACCCACCTATTTTTGGCCAACAGACTGTTATCTAACTGAAAATTCATATTTTATAACAATATTCCTCACGCCCTATAAGACCACAATGCATCATGCGACTAAGAAATTCTTCATTGACTCTCTTCAATCCAAGACAGGGGCACAGGTCCGTTCATATTCATCATAAGATCATGCAGATATGAACACAAAGCTTCAAAACAAAATGCCTGATCTTACAGACCAGAAGAAAGATTAGCATCCATCTTTAGATTGTTACTGATTGGATTTTTAAACACAGGACTTCATCCCATGAAGTGGTTCTTCATTTGGAAGGAATAGATAAACATTTTCATCAGCAGCCAAGCATAAATTAAACACAACCAAAGTTGAAGGTACGCGAGTTCACACAAATTAATGACAATATCTTTCGATTCAACTCTCAAAAATGGAGAGAAACTGCATCCAACGTCTCAATTTTTTCAAAATTGAAAGTATTCAAAAACAAAGAAATTTCAATAACTCGTTACCCTTAATACTCTAAGCAGTGAGGACAACAGCTCCTCCAGCCTCCTTGATCTTCTTCTCGGCATTCTTGGAGATGAGCTTAGCCTTCACAACGACGGGCTTATTCTCAGGCAAAACCCCTTTGCCCAAAACCTTGAAGTACCCAAATTGAGTGACATCGATCAATGGAGCGTTATCCTTGGAAGCCTTATCCTTCACTTCTTGGGGAAGGAGGGACCAAAGCTTGTCGATATTGACGATGGGGCAATAGAATTTGTTGCGAAGCTTATGAAAGTATCGCATACCGACCTTACCGAAATAACCAGGATGGTATTTATCGAAGAGGATTCGGTGGTGGTGCATACCTCCAGCGTTACCTCGACCTCCCGGATGCTTCCGGTGCTTTCCGATACGGCCATGTCCGGCGCTCACGTGACCTCGCTTCTTTCTGTTCTTCTTGAATCTCGTTGTCATTTTCTCTGCTTCCCTCCCTCTTTTCCTTCTGTCTGACGGAGCTGCCGCAATGTGCAGACTAGGGTTTCGATGCTTACAGGGAATCCTTTCTTTCTTTTTTTCGTTAGGCAGCTTTTAATATATGGTTATGACTTATGAGACCGCATATGCAACATCGAATTCAGTTTTTCTCTTAGGTGCTTCTTATATATTTTTGGGTTAAGGAGCAATTTTACACATGAGCTTTTTAAAGGGCAAAGACCACGCGCTTTTACGGAGCAAAAATACACGCGTGGTTACGTTTTAGGAGCTCTCAAGACACGGCGATTAGTTGACCGTTAGTCAACCGTTAACTTGGATGGAACGCTGACGTGGCGTGACGTGGCGCTTATTTGGACTGACACGCTGACATGGACGCTGACGTGGATGCTGACGTGGACGCTGATGGTAGGGAAAAAAAAAAGAAAATTAGCATTTTGCCCCTTAGTTTTAAATGAAAATTACCTTTTTGCCTTTGGTTTTAAATGAAAATTACCCTTTTGCCCTTAGTTTTAAATAATAATAAAAACTAAAAATACCCTTGGACCACCGGCCCCACCACCGCCGGCCGGCGGCGGCCGGCCGTGGGGCCCACCAAGGAGGGGGTATTTTTAGCTTTTAGTTTTTTTAAAAAACTTAGGGCAAAAGGGTAATTTTTATTTAAAACTAAGGGCAAAAGTGTAATTTTATCCGAGTTACTGTTCATTTCCATCCAACTTAACAGTTGACTAACGGTCAACTAAGCTGCCATGGTGCTGGGCGCTCCCAAAACGTAACCACGTGTGTACTTTTGCTCCAGAAAAAAGCACGTGGTGCTGGGCGCTCCTGGGGGAAAAGCTCATGTGTAAAATTGCTCCTTAACCCTATATTTTTTCCGCTAATTAGAGAGATTAGGGTTCTTTTTTAAATTTTTTTATATATTCTATTTATTTAGATTAGATTATATGCTACATCTTGAAATTTTTTTTGCACCCAGTATCTCAAATTAATTAATTTTCAGGATACTGGAGTTACAGGAAAAATATTTCTAAATGCAAAAATATAAATTAATTAATTTGAGATACTGAGTGAAAAAAAATTACAATGTAACATATAATCTAATCTAAATAAGTAGAATCTATAAAAAAAATTTAAAAAATAAAATAAAATGCCTAATCCCTCTAATAGAGAGAAAAGCACATAAGAAGGACATAAGAGAAAATCACCAAATGTGAACCCACTATTGGCTCAGGAGCATCCAAAAAAAAATTATTAAGGGTACCAAAAATACAAACAAACTTTTAAAAAGGAGCCAGAGCACAACGTCGTTAACACCGTTAACAAAAAGTTAACCTCAGTTATCTAATGTGCAGATTATTAACGAACTCTTACTTCAGGAGCGCCCAGCACAAAATTCTAAATTTTACTAAATTAAATAATTTTTTTCTCAATTGTCATTATTCAAAACTACTTGTATAAATATTTATGGACAAAAATTATTCTTTTCTTTCGATTTTGCCGTTAACTTAATATCATTATATTCAAAATAGATAATGTATCATTGGGAATAAGTTATATGACAATTGACACAATTGAGCTTTAAGAACCTACTAACCTAAATTTCTTGCCATAATTTAAAGAGGGAAACAAATTATACTTATAAATTTAGATTAATAAGACTTATATTTAGAAATAAAATAAAAATGAATATTAAAGAATGAATATTTTTTGTCCATAGATATCTATACAAGTAGTTTTGAATAATGACAATTGAGAAAAAAAATTAATTTAGTAAAATTTAGAATTTTGTGTTGAGCGCTCCTGAAGTAAGAGTTCGTTGGTCAATCTGCACCTTAGATAACGGTTAGATAACGGAGGTTAACTTTTTGTTAACAGTGTTAACGGCATTGTACTGGGCGCTCCTTTTTAAAAGTTTGTTGGTATTTTCGGTACCCTTAATAGTTTTTTGTGTTGGATGCTCTTGAGCCAATAGTTGGTTGGCCAAATTGCCCCTTAACCCTAAATTTATTTTGACTAAAAAGTTTGATACTCCCTCCGGTCCTAATTATAGTAGCACATTTTGGAGTTGGTTTTGGTCCTAATTATAAGAGCAAGTTTTAACTTTTGTCAATTTTTTCCTATAATACCCCTATTTATACTTATTATTAGGAGCATTTATATATATGTGTGGGTATGTGTGTGTGTGTGTGTAGAGCCAGGAAATCGGGCCGAGCCCATCGGCCTGCCCATTTAGGCCCTGGCCCATCAAGGGCCGGGCTTGAAAAATGGACGAGATATTTAAAATTGGCCCTGTAGGGCCAGCCCCGGAGGGCCTCGGGCCTAAACGGGCCGGCCCTGCAGGCCCTTTGACTGTAGCTTTTTTTTTTTCCTTTTTTAATTTATTAATTTATATATATTTTGTATTTTTTATAGAGTTATTTATCCATTTAACTACAAATACATAATAATTATACTCTAATTTTATGATTTGGTTTATTATTTGTTGTAAATAGAATTACTCTTATGTTTAACAAATTAAATTATTTGTTACAATAATAGTTATCGTACTAATGTCGCTTAGTGATATGTTTCTTATGTTTTATGTGAGTTATTTATGAACATAGTTTGCTTTTGATTATGAATTAGTGATTGTGCTTATTTGTTAGATGATTCGTGATGTAATTTACTAATTATATTTCTTTAAAAAAACAAAGGAAAATTAATTAAAATTTGGAATAGTAATTTCCGGGCCCTGGAGGGCTGCCACAGCCTGGTGCTCTCGGGCCGGGCTTTGAAAAACAGATGTTTTTCTTACCTCAGGCCCTGGAGGGTCGGCCCTGTTAGGCCCTGGCCCTTCACGGGCCGGCCCTGATTCCTAGCTATGTATGTATGTATGTATGTATGTATGTATGTATGTATGTATGTATGTATGTATGTATGTATGTATGTATGTATGTATGTATGTATGTACCATTTTTCAGTTATTTTCCATCTCATCTATATATATTTTCGAAAGTTATACTAAACAAGTATCCATCAAGAAAAAATCTACTTTTATTACCGCTATCCCAAACATAAATCACATCAGAAAAAAACCACTTCTCTCACCGTTATCCCAAACACAAATCACATAAGAAAAAAAGTCCATCAGAAAAAAAAAGTCACTTCTCTCACAGCTATCCCAAACGGGCCCAAGTCGAAAAGAAAGTTTCCTATTGTGTGTGTGTGTATATATTAATTATTAATATTTTATTATTCACCCCTTTTAATTTTTAATTTAACCCTAAAAAAAAATTAGGATGTTACAAACTCAACATCTTCTTCAGGAAAGGGATTAGTAAGACCAAACATCTGTAACATTAAAGTCAGACAAATCATTAACTTGCTAAGTTAAAAAAATTAAAAGTATAGAAGTACTAAATTGTTGAAATATACATTTACCTCTCAATGAATTCAGTCATGCCTAAGGTGATCATGTTAAATTGTGTCTCAACACATAAAAGCCACGTAAGTTGCATCCCGGTGGTTACCTATGAGTCTAAAAAAGAACATGACATAATTTAAACTATAGAGCATAGCTTATTGAAGAAGTTCATAAAACAAACAAATATGTATTAACCTTTGGTGTGATCCATTTAAACTCTTTTACCTCATGCACATGCTTACCACTAGCAACGTGTCGATATATCCTCATTGCCCTATCATCAAAATCACAAAGCTTACTTATTTTCCATAAATTTCATAAACTTCCAACAATATATAATGCAAAAAAAAGTGACCATTTTCTCTTATTTATTCAAATGGCATTGCTAGTTCACTACTTTATTTAGTAATAAGAAAACTTACAAGTTCATGGTCTTCCGCAATTCATTTCATGGTTTGTAGTAAAGGGAGCATAAGAAGACGATAGTAGAACTCTTCTTGCATAATAGCACCAACTGCCAATGATCACTGAAATAATAGAATTGAACTAGTAATTGTTCGCCTCGCAAATGCACGAGTTTCGCAAGTAATAAAGTGATAAGTAAAGTATCGTTCCCACGAGGATTTGTTTAACAAATTGGTCAAGCAAGAGGCTTAGTGAATTTCATCAAGTTGAGCTAAAACAAAGTTTTGATTTGGAATGAGAATTTTAAAAGACTATTTCTAAAACATAAAATTGATAAAGACAATTGATTCTTTGACTTTAAGGATAATTGAACCTAGGATTCTTTTTCCCCTTTTTGCATTTCATAAAACTTGGTTAATTTCATCTCTAATAGCATTTCAATACATATATGTGTTAGTCTAAGGTTCTAAAACACTTGACCCGCTCTCTCAAGTCAAAATCAAGTTTCTCTTCTCATTAAAATGCACAATCTCTTGCTACAATTAATGAGAATCAATATTTAAGCAACAACCCTAATGTGACAATGCAATGTTAGTAAATATATCTCTATTTTACCAACAAATCATCCATTTATCAAGTAAACTTCAACACAAGCATGATTTCAATCAAGTTTTACACCTAGATTATCTCTCTCAAGTCAAAACCTAAGTGAATAAATCATCTAAATGGAGGCCAATTACTTAGAAGCATTAAGCTAAGGTTGAAATCAACACACACACACACACACACACACACACACACACACACACATATATTTATCTACCAAAAGAAATGAATATTCAAGTATTAATCCATACAAAGGTCAAAAGAACCCTAGAATGAAAGATTTAGCTACTCATGTTCAAATACAAAGAAATTCTAAGCAAAACTTCTGAATACATGAAGAAGCTAAGAAGAAAAGAGGAAGAACCAAGGTGAAAACTCCCAAAATCTCTCTTAGGATGAACACCCAAGCCTCCAAAGTTGCCAAATCTCTCTCCCAAGCTCTTCCCTTGTGTGCCCACTTGTTTCCTTGTGTCAAGAATGTGTTTTTCGGCCCTTCCCTTTAGGTTAAATAGGGGTTTTTTCTTTTTTTTGCTTTTGATGTAAAAAACGCGCAACTGTACTTTCTGCACTTTTTCACGACTGGTTGCGGCCAGTGACACAGAGAGCTACTTGCTGCGGCGAGTTTGTCAACTTGCTGCGGCCAGTTGTACAGATTCCTTCTAACTTTGTATTACTTCACTTCTTTTATTTCTTTCCTTGTTTCTTGGTTCTTATAGAGCTTCAAAATTTGTCTCCATCCTCCTACAAAAGAAGGAAGATTTATCAATTCTCAATTGAATTACAAACTCTACAAGATATAATAAGAATTTTCTTGATTTTGCTTGATACTTTGATATGCACTTTTTCTTCTATATACTTCATTTCCTATGCATACTTTAAACCCAAAAATAGGTAAAAGAGACAAAAAAATGTCTTTGGAATGTTGTCAATTTCTAAGAGTTAACGATAATCCAATTTTTCAAGTAGTATATATATTATGAAATAAAAATTTGCTTCTTACTCATGCACATGTAGTGCCAAGAAACACTCATGTTTGGTTTCACTAAACCTCTCTAATAAGTATATGTGTCTGATAGAAGCAGCGGGCCAGCGGTCCCTTTTTCTGTTATTTGAACTGGGCAAATAAATCTAAACTTACAAAGTCATTGTCTTCTTATACAATTTGTCATTTTCAGGAACATCGTAAGCGAGCTGTAATGCATGCATTGAAGTAGTTAGTCAAAAATTTGATAATAATTACATACAAAAAAACATTTTATACTTGGAGAGTGTCTCAAATATGTTGCTTTACACGACCATCGATATTTCTCCACTCTTCTATCAAAACTCCTATATCGGCTTACATTAGGCCCGATTGGTTTTCAATATCTATCAAACTGAATTAGGATTTTTTGCTCAGCACTCTGACTTAGGACAATCTTTCTCAATCATGTGCCTCTTGTACCCCTCTATAAGACTGATTACTAGGCTTACTTTGAGATGTGCAAGGTTTACTCTGATTCACACTAACTGGCTCATCTTAAAAAGGACTAGAATGACTTTGACTCTTCATTTTCCTATGAAGAGATAATAAAATAATTTTTAATAGTGAGTGATGTAGAAACAAACGAAAATATGTATTGCATACACAGTTCTATAATAGTGAGTGATATGCACGATAAGTATACGTGTCGAGAACAAACAGAGCAACAAGGCCCAATCTACTAAGCTAATACAATATAAAAGACTCGCCCAACCCCATAAAAACCAAATCAGTTCTATCATGTGATCTAATGTACTATAATGATAACAAAAGATACCTCTATCACCATCCAACACGGTAAGAATAACATTACGAATTATAAGTAACATAAAACCAATATAAATCATTGAAAATTTTAAGAACTAAGATGTACCATTCAAAAACTCAAGAAAACTAGCCAAACTTATGACTACTCTGTTGTATAATAACTCTGGTATAATACACTGCAAATTCCCACCACCAAAGAGTCTGTATTATATTATGAATTCCAAAATGCTTTATCACACTTGTTTTTAACAATAATTCAATACTTCATCTAGCAATCACTACATCTAGCTTCTTATGGGTAATTAAAGTTTGAGTCATAACAACACCAAGCTCATAAATTACCCCCAACATAGCTCTTACAACAATAAAAATGATTTCTCAATATTTCCTCAATCCCATAATTTGGTCTATACTACATTGATCTTATCTACTAGCTTTAAATTTATGAACATTTAGAGTGCATTCAAAAATTTAATCTTAAAACCAACTAACAACATAGTCTTAAAAATCCCCTAAATCCAATATCATAACAAGATTTTGTTCCAATGCAAAATAAACCGCACCCAATCCATTCCATTCCTCCATTCTTCCACTCTTTGAAATTATTAGATGCAGGGAAGAAAGAGGAACTTTGATCCCCATACCAAAAACTACAGTAGACAAAAATAGAATGAAAGTTTAAAACTTTTAAATCCCATATACACACAAACGTAGAACAACAAAAGAGGAAAGCTTTAAACATACCATACACAACGAAACGCAGGAGAAGGAAAGGATATTCACACACCCAAGCATAGCAACCAAGCAGCAAGAAATAAAAACCTGAAGCAAGTCCCCCACCAAAAGAACAAACAGAGCAAAGCCGCAAAAGAGCTAGGTAATATTTAGAAGACAAGTAATATTTTAGTGTTCTAAATTAACTTCAGATATAGGAAAATGGTGTGTGAGGATTGTGTAAGGGCATCATTGTACCCAAAAAAAAAAAACGTAGGCGAAAAGTGAGCTTACCGAAATTAGCTTGTCAAGAGAGAAACACGAAATAGCAAAGAAGCCACACAACAGACACTAGCATTGATGGTAATGACGGATAAGCGAGCAGTGAAAGAGGACCGAGGAGCGACAGAGGATTTCAAAAAAGTGACAGAGCTCAAAGTTATCGCGACAAAAAGACAGATTTAGAGAGCGAAATTCAATTTTCAGCGCAACAAAGAAAGGATTCAGGGGAGTGAGTTCTAATTTGGGGCTAATCTTTTAGACCGAATATGCTCAAAATCAGGTTTTAAAAATTCACATTTTAGACTGGTTATTTGAAAAATCTGGTCTTAAGAGTAATAAATATATTATTTTTAGGCTAAAGTATACTTTTAATCCTTTAAGTTTACATGAGGTATACTTTTGGTCCCTTAACTTTATAAAGTATACTTTTAGTCCTATAATTTTAACACCGTTAATTTTGCTAACGGAAAATGCAAATTCAAGTGATAACGATGTAAATTTAAGTGATGATTATTCAATTAAATGTTATTAAGCTTAAATTTAAAATATGGATAAATTGAAGAATATATAAATTTTGTGTAATTAAATGCTATTAGTCATCACTTGAGATCACCGCGTCAACATTTTCCGTTAGCAACATTAACGGTGTTAGAATTTTAGGACCAAAAGTATACTTTATAAAGTTAAGGGACCAAAAGTATGCCTTATATAAAACTTAAAGGACTAAAAATATACTTTAGCCTTATTTTTATTATTCCACGTCTTTTAGACCAATTATAAAAAACATCAGGTCTAAGAAGTTTCATCTTTCAGACCGGATATAAAAGGCAAACAGTATAAAAAGTAATCGACTTTTTATTTTTTTTATCTTTTTAGATTGGGTGTTCTGAAATCCAATCTAAATAATATATTTTAGACATTATATTAAAGGAACCAGTCTAATTTTTTTTTTTTTTATATTTACAAAACTGTCATTGGTCATACTTTTTAGACCTAATCCTCTATAACCGATTTAAATGTGCCGGTCTAAAAGGCATATTTTGTACTAGTATATGTTGAGTATATGGCAGATAGCCCCAACTAGCATACAGTAACTACATGCCACAACTTATAGGGGGAGAACACGATTCACAATTCGCTTCTCGCTTAGAATCATGTTAGCTTATAGAGTTAAAGGCCACCATCAATCCAAGTTTGCTCTTCTAGTGTCTAACACAAATGCTAGTGGGAGGAGTTGTGCTTGTGTTGTGTGCTTGAATTTGTTACTTGGCCTGACCACCTTATTGTCTTGCGGTATACCATTGTCTTATTAAAAACACACACACACTAGATAAAGTTTCTGATTTTGCTTTGCTTATTGGATTTGATTGTATAATAAAATAGAAGCTCATACATCAAATATAGTCATGCAATTTGGGAAGGATTAAGACATTCTCGGCTTTGTGGCTAGGCTCAATAGAACCACCTACCATAAAGGGCTTAATGAGTATGTAGCATTGATCAAGAGTTGATAGGGAGAGAGAGATTAGATCTATAGAACGTCATATGCAACCTAACGAGAAGGAGCAAATGGCGTAATATAGATCTAACCCCTCATTCTCTATCAACTTGTGCTCGAGTTTGCATACCCCTTGAGCTCTTTACGGTAGGGAGTTCCATTGAGCCTAGCCACAAAGTCAGGAATGTCTTGATTCATTCTTAATTGCATAGTGTAATACCCGGATTTTTATTATCTGGAATATTATGAATAAAATGGATATTTCTGATAAGTGAAATTATGGTTGCAAGACTTGTTTGAAAATAGTATATTTTTCTAAGTTGAATTCTGTAGGAAATTAGAGAAGTTAAGGGCCAAAATGACCAAAATACACTCATAAATTATAATATAATGAAAGGGACATGAAAAACACGAATGTCAATGTAAAAGTTATGAGGTAATGAGTTGTTCTAATTAAGAAAATTATCAACTATTGACAATAAGGTAATTAAGTATTTATTGGCTAATTATTTAAGCATAAGCAAAGGAAATTCATGAATAATTATGTAAAGCCCTAAAATTAGTGGTTTTTGGCTAAAATTAGTATAAACATATTTGTTAATTAATTGGAAATTTTGGAGGAAAATAATTGAGTTTAGGTATTTTTAAGCCTAAATACAAGAATGGACCAATAGGAAAATTTTGTAAAAAAAAATTATTATATAAAATAATTATTAAATAATTATTTTATATATTATTAATTAATTAAATAATTAATTAATTAAAACGAAAATTTAAAAAATATATAAATAATAATAATAAAAAGGACAAGAAAATCTTAAGAGGATAAGATGATAGGATTTTTGTAGTATTATATTATATAATCAAGTACAGTGAATAGTGATCAGATTTATAGGAAACGGATCCTATCTAGAGTACCATGAATAGGTTTTCCAAAGTCAGGGTAAAATATTGATCGGTGGATTTTTATCTTCGGTTAGACTTTTCCGGAAGTTGATTAGAAGCGGTAGAGCATTTTCCTAATAAGACGAAATAGGGAGAAATGCGATAGTCACATTTTAAGATTCGAAGAAAATAAATTCTAACTCAACATTTGGAAATGAGTTTGAATTTATCTGGACATATTTGGAATCGGTGAATTTTTGTCCGAGATTGATGATTCCAGAAAGTTCTTCCGGAACTGGCACGTTTCCCGTAAACTTCAGACTGACTTTTGGAGCCCTGGATGGAATCAAAAATTAGTTTAGATTAGACATTTCTAATGAGAAGGAAAGGGGCTTCAAAATGGTGATTCCGGATTTTTGAGACTTTTCCGAGATTACGCAATTCGGACACCGATCGGGAACTTTATCGGTACAAGTTCATAAAGCAAAAGCATCACATCACATTAATTGATGTGACAAACCACCAACTAAGGGGGAGGATGGTTTGGACAAGTGGCATGGTGAGGATCTTGACATTTGGCAAAGTGCGATCCGACGGTCAGAATCCGCCGACAAAGTGTGAATAGTGCACACAACTTTCCCTATAAATAGGAGGCTCTCCCTTTGCATTCTTCACACCAAAATCATTTCTCTAGTTGAGCTTTCCTAGAGAGAAGTTAGAGAGAGGTGCTCTGGAGGAGGAAGGAGCAGGGAATTTTGCGTAGCTTTGGGTAATTTTTCCTCTTTAGTCTTTAATGCTTTCAGTAGTTTTAGTAGTGATGTTAGATAGATCTTTAGTTTTATTTTAAGTATTAAATTCGAAAATCATGGTGGAGTCAGAGTTCTGGCAAAATTTTGGAAAGTCGGAGTCAAAGTAGCGAAGCTCTAGCGAAATTCGCCGATTAGGGAATAGGGGCAAAATGGTAATTTTACCTAAAATGCCCGTTATAATGTCAAATATTGATAATGGTGATATTATCATTATAGGATATCGAAACCTTGATCTCGCTGTCGTTACGTTGTCCGACGTGCCATTGTCGGCCGTTTTTCGTCAACGTGCGTTTAGTCAAAACGTACTGCAATTTCCGTATATCGTCAACGGAGGTACGGACGCGTACTGTAACACTAATCTTGTGCTGCTTAAACACATATATGTCAAAGATACGTTCATAGACCGTTATACAGACAGTTTTATACGGGTTATGTCATAATAATGCCGTTATGTTTTCCTAGCGCTGAGGACACGAGTGGTATCGTGGCACTGGTGAATAGTGCAGGCTGTTGTTGTTGTTTGTTACCCTATGGGGCCTTACATATTGCTCTGTGCTTATGTTCTGTCGTCATATTGATCATGCATCTGCTGTATGCTTATGTACTGATATACTGTTGTATTGTCTTGAATATCTGTTGTCTGTATACTGTATTGTTTGAGCATGAGGTTAACCGTTACCTGAGATTCAATGCGGTAAATTGAATCTCAGCTGTAGCTTCAGGGTCTGGAGGACCGAGAGTTGGAGATCAGGGGAAGCAACACGGGTAGATCGCCAGCCGGGAAATTTGTATTTCCGCTTTTGTACTTTCTTGTGAAACAGTAGGATAACTGTATTATCCATACAATGTTACACTATGGTTTATATTTGAATATGTATCAGTTACTCTTTCGCTCCAATGCTCTACTCTGATTTGAAAAAAAAAAAAATTCCGCTTTAGAAAATGGGATGTTACACATAGCTATACTCGATGTGTGAACTTCTGTAATATACAAATTTGTGTACAATTTTATTCTATATGCATGCAGAGAGATTTGGGAAAGGAGAATCCCCACCTTTTTTAGAGAAAAAAATTGCCTAAAAAATTAACGGTTCTTACATGAAAACCGTTATATATTTATACACTATATATAATGTTTGTTTCATTAAACCCATTAGCATTTATAGCAAATAAATAACGGTTGCGAACGACCATGTTATGTATGCTAAACTTTATATAACGGTTATTGTGAAAGTTCCCTTATGTATGTTACAGAGTTTATAACTGTTGTTTACTTTAGAACGTTATTTATTATGCCAACATTAGGGTATATATAATGGTTGTTGACATAAACCCATTTTTTTTATTATGACAGCATTACACACAATAGGGGTGGTCATGAAGCCCAAGAGCCCAGTGCATCCGCCTGAGCCCGGAGACAAATCGCCTTGCCCAGCCCAAAAAAATTGGGAACAATCAGAATCAGTGAATGTATTTGAAGTTTATATTACTTAGAGCGAAGTTAAGACATATGGTAACTACATGAATGTTTATGAAATTTAAATGAAATTATTTTTTTCACATGTGGACAAGGCACGACGTTACCACTTGGGTAAGGAAGCTCGCCCTTACCCAACCTGAAATGGTTAGAGCTTTTGTCTAGCAGAGCCGGGTATCAGGCTGCAAAATGTAGCCTGTTCATCCTTCGGGTTGGGTATGGGTCTCGCTCTGCCCATACCTACCCTTAACACATAGCATGACTTCACCACATCTTAATACATAACAGGTGTTATATTAGAACCGCTATGGTTTGGAATCGTAATGTATCTACGCTAAACTTTTATAGTGCCCGCATATATGACAATTCTAAAGCCGACACACGTTCTATTTCAGAGGTTTGGACCCACCATCTTCAGTGAACTCAAATCCTCAATCAATTGTTGGCAAAGAAAAACGAAGACCTCAATCAATAGGAGCTTAACCCCACAATCATTTTGCAAATCCAGCCACCCATCGTCCCACTCCCACATGGTTCCTCACTGCTCTCGTACAGCCTCCATCGAATGCACTGTATGCTACTTTTTTCAGTTTTCCTCACACCAGAAGCTTTATATTCTTCCCACTCCACATTTCCTCCACCAGCGCATGTACCTTATAAAATTTTGTTTCATTGATGGTATAATCAAATTAGGCCCCATGAAAGAACAGGAGAACGACTGAAGAACCAAGCAATTCATCAGATTGTAAAGTTAATTCAATGATAAGAAAAAACACATGGCCGAGTAGTAACAAAACACGATGAGTGCGTGGACCATTTGGTGTCGGCGGGATGTCACCATGTGGGTTGATGGACCATTTGATATTTTAGATTGTCCATTGGTAGTTGTGGTGTGGGCATGCGGGGTTTCTAATCATATGCTTTAAATAATTTATTTATGTTTATCTAGATAAAATTGTGTTTCTAATCATGTGGTGTTTCTAACCATAAATAAAAATATTTTTAGTGAATAAATTATATTTTCTTTACCTTTATGTTACTTTTAAGGGTTAAGTACCAATTTTGTCCCGAAGACGCGACCAAGAGCAATTTTACCCTTAAGTTTTAGGCGGAGCAATGTTGCCCGAAGTATCAAAGCGGAGCAATGTTGCCCTCCGTTTGAAACCCTAACGGTCAACGTTAGTTCAACTAACGTTGACCGTTAGGTTTCAAACGGAGGGGCAACATTGCTCCTTATTTGATACTTCAGGGGCAATATTGCTACGTTTCGGTGGAGCAATGTTGCCCTTGAAGTATAAAAAACGGAGCAATGTTGCCCCTCCATTAGAAACCCTAACAGTCAACGTTAGTTGGTTAGAGTTTGTAACAGATGGGCAACATTGCTCTGTTTTGATACTTCGGGGCAACATTGCTCCGTCTAAAATTTAAGGGGCAAAATTGCTCTTGGCGCATACTTCGAGGGCAAAATTGGTACTTAACCTTACTTTTAATTAATTCTAACCTATATTCAACTAATGTAAATTAGATATTTGTATCTCATAAAAAAAACAGATGGGAGGAAGCATAAAGATGGAGAAGGTATTAGGTAAGTTGGGTGGATTAAAAAAATTGGTCAAAATACAGCTGAAACTCTTAATTTTTATAAAATTTATTTTTAAAATAATATCCTTATGTAACAATTTCACCCAACGGCATAAAATAAAATAAAGGAAAAATCTCACAAAAGAACTTTAAAAATAGGAAAGAATAAAGTAATATTTTGAATATTCATAATATCATAAAGGTATGAATACCTGATTTATCATTTTTGAAATTAAAAAGAAATTACACAAATGCTTTTAAAGATTTTTCTTTTTAACAAAAAAAAGAGAGTAAACCCCACCCTAAACTCACAGGTGATCGCCAGTGACAAACCCCTATGAGCGTTGAAGCTCCAGCGGGGATAATTATTAGTAAAATAATAAATTTTATTAAGGAATTTATGACATATGATTAGATTTTAACAACTTTTGTTTACCAAGTGACAAATCTCGTGACTTTGCCAATAATTATTCCCACCGGAGCTCTAGCGCCGACAGGGATATGTTACTAGCGGTGATTGGGGTTACTTTTTTTTTTTCCAAAAAATTATCTTTGAGGGAATTTATGTCATTTTTTTAATTTAAAAAAGGACAAATCATATACTAACATTTTTATGATATTATGAATATTCAAAATACTATTTTTTCTCTTTTCTATTTTTAAATGTTTTTTTATGGGATTTTGTCCCTTCCTATTTTTAATGGACGGCATAATTAGAATGTGAGTAATTGACAACTGATGCACTGCATACTTTTTTCGTTTGCCCATCCAGAATTCAGAGCTTCACTTTCTTCTATTTAAGACAAACCCAAACCACTTTTTACGTTTAAATTTAATTTGATTGGCTACTAGTAAATATGGATGAATGTGATACTGCAATTATCCAAATGCAAATTGTAATATCCTTAAAAAAAAACGGTGGCAAGTGCTGCCACCTTGATTACTTGAGGAAAGGGGAACAATAATTACCCCTAACAGCCTCTCTTCTCCTATAGATATTTATGCATATGTGTGTGTTTGAGGGGACAATAATTACCCAGGCTTTGTTTGGGAGTTTGGAATGAAGGGAATGCAAGGAGAATGGAGGGGAGGGGATGAAAGGGAAATGGAAGATATTTCATTCCCTTGTTTGGGAGTTAAAAAAATAGTAAGAGAGGAAGATGGAGGATTAATGAGTTATTTTTACCATTTTGTCATTTTCTTTAATAATTAATATAATTATTATATTTTTCAAATAAATTTAAATTTAAATTTTCTAAAAAAATTATTTATGTAATTTTTATATTCAAAAAATTATTTATGTGGTGGGGGCAGTGACGGCGGTGGTGGTGGTGGGGTGGCGGTGGCGGTGGCGGGGTGGTGGTGGCGGTGGCGGTGGTGGGGTGGTGGTGGTGGCAGTGGCAGTAGTGGGGTGGTGGTGGTGGTGGTGAATAAGGGTAACAAAGTAATTAATCTATTTCTCCTTTTAAAACCCCCATATTGGGAGAGCTTTATTTTTTAGAAGAAGAAGAAGGGTTTTGGGGGATTTGTAAAAATTTCTGATTCCCTCACCTCTTATTTTTAAAACTTACAAATAAGGGAAGGGATTAGCAAAACCCTCGCTTCCCTTTTCTTTCCTTCCAAAATAGAACTCCCAAACAAAGCCTTAGGGTTTAATGGTTTATTTCCCTATCAAGAAGCTGCTCTTCCAACGGATTTAATTCAAGGGAAGTCAATCATTAAATTATGTGCACTTGGATTAACATTAATCAAGAGAGAAACTGGACCAAGCTTCAACCCAATCAACTCATTAATGTTGGCAATGGTCACATTAATGAATCCAACGGTCATCTAATGCACTCTTCATATATAAGCAGTGGCGGATCTTCTTCAAAGGGGGCCATGCCCCCCCCCCCCAAAAAAAATTATCCTAAATATTTAATATAAAATGGATTTTTTTTATACAAAATTTATACATTTGGCCTAAAAATTTATACATTTGTCTCAAAAATTTATACATTTGGCTCCCCAAATATATATTTTTTCTTAATTAGTTAATGAGTATATATTTAGCCCTCCCAAACATTGATCCCAAGATCCGCCACTATATATAAGGAGTTGCATTCAAGTCTTCTCAAGTCTCAACAACCAATCTGCAGAAAACGAAAATCATTCAAAGTTTCAACTACTCTTAGTGTTTTTTTACTTGTAAAGTATTTGTTGATACTCTTGCACTTCAATGTTCATTATTATCTGCTCTTTGAGAAAGTTTCATTTATTGAAATCATTTATTGTAAGTATCTCAAGTCGTGGGACTTGGGATTGGGTATATCAGTTTACAACTTGTAAGAGAGAGTGTATCCTAGTGAGAGGATAACTTTCGAGTGCAGAGTATGTAACTAATCTTGTGAGTTAGTGAAAATCTCAGAGTGTCTGAGAACTGGACGTAGGTCAAGGATTTAAACCGAACCAGTATAAATCCTCTTGTGTCTTGCTATTATTTCATTTCTTCTGTTTTGCTGTTAAATTTCAGAGCACTTTAAAAGAATTTTTAAAATCTCCCCAATACACCCCCTCTTAGTAATTTACTCCACTTTCAGCCTCAATATGTGTGGCCCAGTCAAGATCAAGTTTAATTATGAGGTGACCGAGATTGACTACAAAATTTGCATCAATTATACTGTTTATTTAAATAAAAAGAACAAAATTTGAGGTGATAATTCTGTTTATAAGATACACATCTAAGATTTGTATCACTTGTTTTATTAATTATCTCTCGCATGCCTGTTCTTTTCGATCATTCTTTCTCATTCACCATCTCTTTATCTAACTGAGGATATTTAAAAAAAAATAAAATGTATTTTTTTTCTTACATTTTTATCATCAAATTGTTTATTTATATAATAAGGTTATTTAATTATACCCATGTATAAGATAGGAAGGAGCACAAAGGATTTTTTTCTCAAACTTCCGGAATTTTTTATTTCCAGGAGACTAGTGCTCTTTCTTTTGCATGGTTTAGAATGAGTAACATCAATTAAGATTATCAAACTTACGAGTTTAAACAAACTCGTTACAATAACGTAAAATCATGTCATTGACTATAATCCTAAATATATAAGAGTTCATTTTTATCAATAAATAGTTATTAACAGGGTATAATTAAATAATTAAAAATATAAAAAATGACAACAATTTAATTTAAATATGTTTCAAATTCATATAATTAACATTAAATCCATCAACATTTGTAGTTAATTATACTCAACAATTTTTTTGTAATAAAATTCATATATAAAACAACTGAGTATAATCAAATCGAAAAAATTAACACGAGTTTAGGAGCAAGTTACCACGATTTTGGAACGTAAAAATAGTAAATTTGATGTGTGAACTCGCTGAGTTTGACTAAATTTACAACTATAAGTTTAAAAGTAACTAAACACCATTTTATAAACCAGAAATATAAAAATAATAAATTTAGATAGTCAACTTGTAAGTTTGATTACAATGATATTAAGATCCAAGAGCTAAGAAACCTGGACCTACTTTTGTTAATCCAAATCTTGTATATCTAGTATTTTTTTTTAAAATTATTTAATTTAATATAATTTTAAGAAAATGACATAAAAATACAACTGAATTTCAAAATCTTGCAAACCACAAGAGTAATGAGATTAACAACAACCTGATGTAAATGACTATTTGTTTTAATAAGAAAATCATTTATTTAAGATTTTAAAGTTAAGTGGTCTTTTCCCCTTTAAATTATCTCTTTAACATTAAATGTTTGGCAATAGGCAATTGGGGACTCTGGCCGAATGCCGCATTAGGGATGTCGGTGTCATCTTTACTGAGTTCATATTATGTGCACATAATTATGTGTTTCTTATGGCCGAAAGGGGCCACCCGGTCTCGGTCCGGATTAGTCTGGGGCCGTTGATGTGCCTGAAAGATGGTCTGCCCTGGGATATCGAATGCTCTAAGCAAAAAAAAAAAAATTATGTGTTTCTTATGTGCTTATACCTCTAATTAGAGGTATGAGCATTTTTTTTCAATTTTGTTATATATTTTATTTATATATATTTAAATTATATGTTATTTTTTGGGATGTTTTTGCATCCAGATCTCAAATTAATTAATTTCCGTAATATTGGTGTTATAGATAGATGCAGAATCGAAAACTAATTAATTTGAGATATTGGGTGTAAAAAATATCCCAAAAAGCAACATATAATTTAAATATATATAAATACAATATAGAAAAAATTGAATATATATATATATATATATATATATATATATATATATATATATATATATATATATATATATATATATATATATATATATACTCATACCTTTAATTAGAGGTATAAGCACATAATTATGTGCACATAATGTGGACTCATCTCTACTTAGGGACCCGTAGGTGACTGTGCTTCTAACAGACTAAACACTCTTTCTCATCCTATGCATAGCATAGGATTGAGGAAATACGTACATTTTATTTTTTAAACTACCCTAGAGAGAAAGAATTAGCAGGAAAAAAAGTTGTGTGAGAGATAATTAATTAATGTAATGATAGTAATAATATATAATTAATAAGGATAAAAATGAAAAAAAGTCGGTTAAACTTTTAGACATTATTTTTAATATGGACCCTCTGGTCCGAAATATAAGTGATTCTAACTAATTTACCGTGTACAAATAAAAAGCTATTTAGTGTATTAAGTTTATCATAAATTTAAGTAATTTACTAAAACTTTGTTACTTATATTATGAATTCCGAGAAGTATTAAATTTAGGGTTAAGGTGCAAAAATAGACAAATGCTTTTTTCAAAAGAGCGTCCAGGTGGCAAATACTTTTTCGGCGCAAAAGTAACTACGTGGTTACAAAATAGGAGCAAAAGTCACATTGACCGTTAAGGGGGTGGATGTTGACCGTTAAGTTGGATGGTTTGGTGATATTAGTGATGTGGACGCTGACTGGGTGTGTGTGGCAGACAAGTGGCACCTGCAACACTGGATGACGTGGAAAATCATTAATTAATTTATCTAATTACTAAAATATACCAAAACACATGGCAAATCATATAACATAACACATGGCAAATCATTTATCCAAAATCCCAAACCCAAATCCAAAAATTATTTTCGGGCAAATTGAAAAACATAAAACGATTAAAACCTAAAAACTAAATAAATAAAGAAACTAAAAGCAAAAACCCTAACACACCATCAAAATCAAACACATCTATCAGGCAATTTGGGGAAACGATGAACTGGAGAAAACCTAAATGCTAGGGTTGAAGACGAAAAAGTAACCAGACGAAATCGTAGTGGTGAGGAAGCGCAAAGTAAGCAGAAGAAGAATGGATTAGGACGAAATTGCTGTGGTAGGGTTTAATCTTCGCGGTCGGAGTGAGGGAGTGAAAGGAAGAAGGGAAAAGGTGATTCGCAGCGACCATACCGACGACGTTCAGAGCGACGATAAAGAATAAGGGAAATCGAGAGAGTGAGGCAGTGGAAAAGCTGATTTGCATGTGAGTGGGAATCTTTGAGAACAACGTGCTGGCCAGGAAGCGACAAAAAGTTGAACCAGGTATGATAATTATGATGACATAGAGTTCCTTGGTGCTGACGTGAATGGTGTAAATGAGGAAACAAATAGAGTTAACCAAGTGGGTTGTGATAACATAAATGAAAAAGGGAAAGGAATTGCCCACGCTGAAGAGGATGATGAAGAGGGGAGTCTTAGTCATGATGATAGTTATGATGGCACCTATGTGGGGCTAAGTTCTAGTTCAGATACGGAGGAAAGTGTTGATGATGAGTTTGAAGATAGGGATGTGGATGTGGACCCTTTCAGTGATAATGAGGAAGATGGTTCGGGCTGCGAAAGTGATGATGGGCCTATGCAAGAGCCCAATGTCCTTCAAGAGACAGAGGCATGTCCATTTTCACTATATTTATCCACATATGGTTTGGATATAGGGTGGCAAGTTAAGTCATTGACTTATGAACACAAGTGTCTGCTTGCATGTTTCTGAGCAAGACTGAATGTTTTGTAGATTGAGACCTCAATTTTGTTTTAGGCTAGTGGCCTTCTCTTCATGACAGGGAAATGCTTTAAAGCAATGAGGATGACAGGTTGTTTTAACCATAATGTTGTTTCAAGATAATGTCAATGTTAATGTAAATTTGTTATTTTCTTCATAGCTGATTCTTGTTATGATATTAAGAGTGATGATCCTTAAATATCAAATTTGACATAGCAGCAAATGTATTTCATTGTGTTTCAAGACACAAGCTCGGAAGATAAATTAATCAACTAACAATGACTTAAGTTAGTGGTATCCCTCCTTCCCAACGAAAAAAATTTCACATGATGTCTATTTTTTGGGTATCCCTCCTCCTTCCTTCAGTTAGTAGTATCCAGGGATTCATGGAAAAGAAAAAAAGGTTTGAACTTGAACTAAACAAGACATAAGCAATACAATTGCTCATTCCACATTACAATGGCTAGGATTGAAATAAACAAGAAATAAACAATACATTCCACCATTTAACAATGGTCTAATCCCTAACACTAACAACTAAAATACATATAAACTCTTACATATTAACAATAGCAAAATCCCTAACACTAACAACTAACATAAACCCTTACAATTTCATTACCACCAACACAACCCAAGTTAGTAACAAAGTTGCTAATGCAAGTTTCAACTTCAATTGCACCTTCTTCACTTCACTTTCTTTCACTTCATATCCAACTTTCAGCCTCCTCAACTCACCTTCAATTGCAACAGGGTCTTCAAAATTCCTCAGACATGCATTCCTCTTCGAAGATGATTGTTCTCCTCATATAGCTTGTCTATGTCCGTGAGCAAATCTTTGATAACTGCTTTTCTCTATCCCCAAACACACCATCGTGCCATTAGAAATATCCACAACCTCCATCCTATCATTAAACAAACAACCCACCGTTAAAAATCATGCACCCATCCCATTTCAGTTAATTCCAAATCAACCAAATCTTACCTGGTAGTAATTCCGGCAACCATAAAACCTCCTACCTGGGTTTCCTTCCGACCAAGACGTCCACCGGGGAGCCAACAAATTGTGATGGCAATAACGAATGGGACCTTCATAATGCTCCTCACGACTGTGGCGTCTTAGGAAAACTACTTTCCTTCGCGATTTCTGGGTTCTACCCCTGCTCGATGTTGAAGACGACTGCATTGAGCTCCCACTCGATTCCTCATTCCTCACACCTCGGATCATGGTCGACGCTGTTCTCCGCCAAGGTTGCAGACAACAATCGCGAAATGGAGAAAGAAGCTAAGTCATCTTCGTTTATCCGTAGCTCAGCAATCAGGTTTGGAGTTAAAGAGTGGTACTTCACGAATCCGCTATATCGATGAGCAATGGAGATTGAACCTGCGATTTAGGTTTTCTCCAGTTCTTCGTTTCCCAAATTTTGCCCGATGAAGTGTTAGGAAATTGTTTTTCATTCTTTATTTATTTAGTTTTAGGGTTTTATTCGATTTATGTTTTTGGATTTGGATAAATGTTATGCCATGTGTTATGTTATATGATTTGCCATGTGTTTTGGTATATTTTAGTAATTAGATAAATTAATTAATGATTTTCCACGTCATCCAGTGTTGCAGGTGCCACTTGTCTGCCACACACACCCAGTCAGCGTCCACATCACTAATATCAGTCAAACCATCCAACTTAACGGTCAACATCCACCCCTTAACGGTCAATGTGACTTTTGCTCCTATTTTGTAACCACGTAGTTACTTTTGCGCCAGAAAAAAGTATTTGCCACTGGACGCTCTTTTGAAAAAAGCATTTGTCTATTTTTGCACCTTAACCCTTAAATTTATTTAGTATTCTTTGAAACTAGCAAATACCTTACAAAAATGAGTAAGAGCACTTCCAGAAAACACTCCATGATAGGGACTAGAGGTAGCATATTTTTCCCCCTAAGTTTATGTATATTCTCTTATTGGGGTCACATCTATTCGAGACATTATCGAGTACTAAATGTGGTTATCCCTTCTAACAATGATACCCATATTTATAACTTTGAGCTGCAAGCTGTTGCCTCTCATCTTCTTTATTCTTCTTTCCATATTACTCCTTTTTATCATTTTTATAAGTAACAAATACCTACAAGATCAGGCAAATCAAAATTAGTTAAAAATAATAAATATGCCATGAATGTAATTTTTTTTTCTAAATGTACCTTTATTTATGAAGATGGTAAGTGTGAGAGAGAATGAGTGAAAAAAATGAGAGAAAATGAATAGTAAAAAGAGATGAGATGGAAAAGTAACAGGGGTGTCAGAAATAGAAAAAAAAAAGGTTAAATACCTAATTTGTTATGGAAGTATTGATAAGGGGGCACTCAGCACCCGCAAGTTTTTTAGGTATCAAATTTGCCCTGGAAGTATGAAAAAGGTACCAAATTTGCCCAAAATTAACGGAAGGTCAAACGGATGTTTGCCACGTCGTATTTTTTTGGGGTTAAATACCTAATTTGCCACGGAAGTATTGATAATGGGGAAATCAGCACCCGAAAGTTTTTTTTGGTACCAAATTTGCCCCGGAAGTATAAAAAAGGTAGCAAATTTGCCCAAAACTGACGGAAGGTCCATGTAGGTCATTAAAATGCCACATGGCTAGGAAAGAAACACAGTGGGGACAGTGTCAGTGGGACCATTGTGAACACCATGGCTCTCTGATGTGGGTGAGGACTCACCAGGCGGTGTAGAAAATTCATACCAAACGATTTTATCATTAGACTCTTCCAATTTCTCGATTCTCAAATCTTCAGGTATTGCCTCCTCGATCACTTGAAACCAATCGGATTTGAAGCAGAGGAAGGTCGTAAACAGAGTTGGCAGGAATTGTTGTGGAAGCTGGCATACCCGTCGGTGGAGGAGTGGAAGAAAATACAGAAGCATGAACCGCCGAAAGCGAGAAGGAAGAGAGAGAGAGAGAGATGAATGAGGTGCTGACGTGGTTACATGATCTGGCATATGACTCACCCTCCATTGTGTTTCTTTCCTAGCCATGTGGCATTTTAATGACCTACGTGGACCTTCCGTCAGTTTTGGGCAAATTTGCTACCTTTATTATACTTCCGGGGCAAATTTGGTATCAAAAAAAACTTTCGGGTGCTGAGTGCTCCCTTATCAATACTTCCGTGGCAAATTAGGTATTTAACCCAAAAAAAGCTGACGTGGCAAACGTCTGTTTGACCTTCCGTTAGTTTTGAGCAAATTTGGTACATTTTCATACTTCCGGGGCAAATTTGGTACCCAAAAAACTTACAGGTGCTGAGTGCCCCCTTATCAATACTTCCATGGCAAATTAGGCATTTAACCAAAAAAAAACATGTATTTAATTTTTTTTTGCCAAATACAAGTTGTTGCTTATAAATAAGACAGGACCAATCTTATGTTAGTTATAGATAGGATGAATTATTATTTCTTTTTTATTTGATCAATTATGTATTTTTTCTTTCCCTCCGCACGTGATGGTACTAGCTCTGCCTTTAGTATTAGTGGGAAAAAGGGGGAAAAGGAAAATATGCAAGTTTGGGTTTTTACCTGAGCAGAAGCAAAAAGGCTTCTGCTCAAAGGCACTCACCTTGGTAACTTTAATTGTGTTTAGAATAACAATTATAGCTTCAAAAACAGCTTTTCATTCGTAATTTATAGTATACGAAGTAAATAGGTTAGAAGAGTTTTATTTTGATTTATGTAAATAAATATTTTTAGGGGTCTCAAGCGTAATCCTAAACAAGCACTTTTTGGTTGTGTTTTTGAACTTGAAATCAAGAAGAACGGTTCAAAACAAACATGGCGGGTGATGATTATAGTAAGAACAATTCTAGAGAGCCATTAAGAATCTTCTCAACGTATGGATGGTAACTCTATGCATTGGTAAGGATGGTAACTCTATGCACTGGTTAGCAAGGATGTCAAACCCGCAAGTTTAAACAAACTTGTAACAGTGACGTAAATTCGTATCGTAAACTCATAAGAGTATACTTTTATTATTAAATAGGTATTACTAGTGTATAATTAAATGGGTTTAATGTTTTTGCTTTTGTTGCAAAAAAAAAAAAAAAAAATTGTCACACTCACATAAAAGTGAGTAGGCCCATTATAAAGAGAAGAGAGAGAAAATATTAATGAGACCCACTAACTATTATGTGAGTATGGTAGAAAAAATATTTCTGTAGCAAAAGTAGAAACATTAAACTCATTTAATTATATACTAATAATACCTATTTAATAGTAAAATGATGAATTGGCCCTCCACGTTAGCATATGGAAGTGCAAAAGGGCCAAGAAGATGATTATGAAGGATATGTAAGGGAGTTATATAGATGAGTTCAACAACCTTGAAGTATATTGTAATGAGTTGAGGAATTCAAATCCATGTTCAGATGTGTCTTTGGAGCTGAGTAAGGATGCTTTAGAAGGTAGGAAAAGGGTGTTTAGTAGAGCATATATATGCTTCAATGCTGGTAATAAAACTTATGTATTGTGTGTTTCTAATTTTAGACTTTATTTTGCTAACACTGTATCTGTATTATCATATTGCAAACCTGAAACTGGGAAAAAAGGATATTTGTGCAACTTGTGAGTTAAAAACGTGCACATCATATTGCAAATCAGTATACCAATAAGCAATAATAGGGGTCCTGCCATTGTCAATTACAATCCTAATGACAGTCCTAATCAACTTACCCACATGTGAAAGTTGACACGGTAAGTGAAGACAACACTATCAGTAACTGCCCTGTTATGTAAAAAAAAAAAAAAACATAGATTGCGTGGATTATTGACGTAGCCCCAATTATGGCCAAAAAAATATTGAGGTGGTCCAAATATACGTCCTCTTTCCTTATTATAAGACACCAACTAACAATTCTTACAAAAACCAATAAAAATAGTTAAAGTCAATAAAGTTAGCCTACAATTTAAGTAACTTCCAATATTACCCCTACTAATTGCACTAAACTCTAATATCATATTAATTAGGGTTAAGGTGTAAAAATATACATGTGATTTGTCCCAAAGTGCACCCAACACCAAGTATTTTTTTTAGGTGTAAAAGTGACTATGTGGTTACAAAAGTGGAACAAAATTACCCATTGACCGTTATCTGGCACTGACGTGGCAGTGGGGTTTAACTTCTCCATCAAAACATTGCCACCTGGTGCTCCTTCACTCTCTTCCATTCTCAACTTCTTCTTCTTCTTCCCTTCTTTCTCGCCACATTATCCCTCTCTACTTCACACCATCTTCACACAGGGCCAACTTCTCTACTACAGAGACCGGTTTGGTGACTGAGGAGACCATCTTCATGCAACGTCAACGAGATCATTTTGATGAACAATACCTTCAGTTCGTGCTTGCCGTCCAAGATTGGGAGGCTAAAGGGCTTGAGAGAGCGTCGCGATATTGACAGATACAGAGAGCGCTGCGAGTTGAATCTGAGAAAAAGCAATGAACTTGAGAGGTGAAGGGAAGGAGACGGAGCTCCACCACCATCGATGATCCCATCACCATCAACTTCGCCGTCAATGAGAGAGCTCGGGCTTTGTGAATCGACGGTGAGAGAAGAATCCCGCCACCGTCAGAAATTTCACTCTTCCTCTCCACCGTCACCCTCTTCTTTTCCAGCCACCGCCAACCCATTCCATATTCTCTTTTTTCATTCTTTATAGATTTCGGCAACTTCCAACTTTTGTTTTTCACTACCACCATCACCACCAATGATCCCCTTCTCTATGTCTCACCGTCATTTTTCACACCTCCATTGCCGGTGACTTGAAAATGAGAGAAACAAAGCAGCGACACGAACATTGAAGACCCTAATAGGCTGTTCTAACACTTTAAAGTAGGAGTTTGATAATTACTAACTTCATATAAGCTCTAATCTGATGCACAATTAATAATTTACATGACTATTTTAAGACTTATAAAAAATTCAGCTTTTAACTTTTATGAGAATTTAGAAAATTCATAACTTGACCGATACAATTCCAAATGGAGTGATTCCAATTTCTACTTAAACCTTGATAAGTCTATTTTCATAAATTAAAGTCACCAAATTGATTTATGGTTGAAAAAATTTCCAACTTTTGAAAAACATAAACAATGTCCAGAATTTTTCAGATTTCTTGACCAATATTTGAGGAATCATAACTCCTTCAATACTTATCGGAATTCGACAAATTACCTATCAAATTAAACCTCTATGTGTCTACTGTTTATCTGAAAAATTTCACATTTTTATGATTTTGTTTACTCGGTCCGAAATCCAACGTCATTTTCATACTCCAAAAGCATACCAGAAATTTCCAGATTTTTAGCTCAACTTCTAAAAATGATATCTGGAGCTATAGACCTCCGTTTAAGGTGATCCAAATCTCGTTTTAAACCTTATTGAGTCTAATATTTATTGTAATAATTTCAAGGAAAAAATCAAATGTTTTTCATTTCAAAATTAAGCCCGAAAATTACTGTTCACCGGAAGTGCAGAAAACATTCCAGATTTTGGCTAAACTTTGGAAAATCATATCTCTCATTCTACACTTCCGTTTTGGGTTTTATTTGGCTCTTTGGAAATTTTGAGATGTCTAATATTTACTGTAAAAATTTCGTGGAAAAACACGGACATTTTCCTATGAAACAAAAGAACACACTATGGCTCTGTTTTTGATTTCGAAAACAGGGGTGCTTCGATTTTCCAGCGTTTTCTTCCCTTAACCAACCAACCCAACGTGTAGAAACCATGGAAACAAGAAGGGAAAGGCTTAAGGAACTCACCTAGGTCGTTCCTCAAGCTTGCATGCGTGGTTCCTCAGCTTCTTCGTTTCTGTTCCTTCTCAACTTCTCTTATTCTCACATTCTTGCTCTCGGTCTCAACTCTTTTCTTGTTGTTCTGTGAATGCTGAACAGGTGGAGGATGAAGATGGTGACCAACTTCCGGTGCCCTTCCCCGGAAATTCCCTCTGACTTCCTGCAAATTTTCGGCTCAATCTCGGTCTCTCATCTCTGTCCGTCTCACCTCTCGGCCTTCCTTATTTCTCTCGGTTTTGACTTGGTCTAAAGACATAAGAAGGAGTGGGGTGGTGGTGTGTTGCTCGAGAAGCATGGGAGAGGCTGGTCTTGTGTGAACTGTAGGCGATCTAGGAGATACGCTGACGAGAGGGAGTGTGGCGTCGTTGTGATCTCTTCTTCTCTTACGTGCTTCAGTCATAAACGTGCGCCTATCCTGTTGTGATCTTTCTATGCAGCTGATCTGTCTTTTTTTTTTTTCTTTTTTAATGTCTATTCATTCAATAGTCACAGGTTGGGCTGAATGAAGGGTATTCATAGGCCTTGTTTTTCTTAGTCACGAATTGGTTGGAGTGTGCAGTAAAGAAGAAACTGATTTGCATAAATAGGAGATATTGGGTTTGCATATATGAAAGTTAATGGGTTGGAGTGATCCATGGGCCAAATGGATAATGGGCTAAGATAAAATGGTAGCTGAATGGAAATACGCAAGAATTTGGGGAATGAGTGTTGTGCTCTGGGACCCACTTGATGCTCTTCAACACTTTTATTTGTAATTGAGGTACTTAGCTCAATTAATTGCAATGTGATAAAAATTAAATCCTTAATTCTATATAAGGATTGTTTTCTTTATCAATTAATTTCCAAATATTATTTCAATTTCCAAATCCTAAAATTTGGGATGTTACAAAATTCTTAAAATGCCCCTTTGTTTGTTCGGACGTTCGAACGTAATAGACACTCAATCGCCTGCGTTCGAACGTAAAATATGATGGTGGCTTGAGGTTTACATCAGCAATTTCACAACCATATAAACAGAAAAAGCAGACCACCAGAACACGAAACTAATTTCTAAATTATCAGCACATATATTCTACAAATAAGCAGAGACGCGTGTAAAGGGGGGAAAACCTATTTCATCACGTATTCCAGTTGTCTCTCTCATTTTAACATTTTCTCACTTACCATAACCCACAAACATATGGATTATCACACCTGCGTTGAAATTGTCGCTATCTTCCTCAGCTCTTTTTTCGTCCAACTCCTGCCTCACAGCTCTTTTAAAACATATCCACTATTGACAAAGGCCTTTTTTGTCCAACAATTTCACTCTCTCGGAAAACTTTCACTATCCCACCACTATTTGAGGGATTCAATTTTCCCACATTTAAGGGAAGATCGCACCAGGTAGGAAGTGAGGTTGATGGGAAACTTGCGCACCAAATGGGTTTTCTGCATGAGAAGCCTGGCAAATTCTCATTCCCTCTCGTGAAAACCGTGTATCAAACGGCCCTAAGTATATTTAACGTGACTGTTCTGGTATAGAACACAGATTGTCTAGCCCTGAGGGGCTAGGATGTTGATGTTGATTGGGACTTGACCTAGGAGCGATTCCTAGGGGCCTACGTACCCTGAAGAGGGATCAAAGTCCACGTAGTTCGAGGATACTGGATGGCTGTTTAGCCTAAGGGAGTGGGGTGTGTGCTCTGTGTGCAGTATATGCAAATGAGAGAGAGCGTAGAAGATAGAAGATGTGTACCTGTTAGGTTAACCATCTATATATAGAGGTTACCTTAGGGTTAGGGGTCCTGATTTGGTGTAGAGATTCCCCTTGATTATCTCCTTGATTGTAGGTTGGTTATCATCTTATCTAATCATTGGCGATCATGATAGATCCCCCTGTTATTGGGCCACATCGCTAATGGGCCTTATATAAAATCCATAACAGATGCCCCCCAGCCCGGTAGTTCAAGGTTTTGGACTGCCGGGGTGTATGATGTCGTCCTGGATAAATCATCCGAGGTGTTGCCCATCTCCTGACGTCTGCGTCAGGCTAGGACTTGTTGAACTCATTTCCACAGGTGCGTGGTAACGTTACAATGTCCGATGAGCCGGGCGGCGTCCTGCGTCTCGTGAAGTGTCATGATGACGGCCAGAGCGTCTTGAGAAATACCGTGGTGATTACCGACGGCCGAAGGGAGGCAGAGGTAATGAACTCCGACCCTAGGAAGGCCGTGGTGAGAACCAACGTCCTAAGGGTCCGAGGTGGTAGACAAGCTGCCGTGGTCGAATGATATTGCCGGGATTGTATTCCCACGGCACGAGGATCCGGATTACTAACCGCGGGCCTCGGGTTAATTGGTATGGCTGAAAGTGCCGGGTGAGGACCGTGGTTCATGGATCTAGGAGTGAAAACCGCGGCTCATGGATCCGGATGGTCCGTTGTGGCCCTGCGTAATTTCGGGCGGACCAAGGTGCGGGGTTGTAGCCGGTGTCGGCGATCCGGGATGATTGGGTGAATACCGCGTGACTCTTGGGAGTACCCTCGATTACGCCATGATTGCGTGTGACACTGGCTTTCGTGGATTGGATTTCGTCCATCCGACTTACTTTGCTTTAGTAGCCATTTATCCGGCTAATTGTCCGGTTTATATTACATTTGTGCAAATCGTTCAACGTGCCCATTTCGTTATCCACACTGTTGCCCCGACTTGGTAGTTCAAGTCTTTGAGTTGTCGAAGATGTTAACCGGGTTCGGTGTAGCAGGGTCCGCCCCTTAAAATTCATGCGGAGCCGGGGTTTAAACCAAATATGGTGTAACCGGGGTCCGCATTTTGCTTCCAAACTGTTTGACGTTGCAGAAATAAAATTCGCATTTCAGTCCCTTTGCAAAACCTTTTAGGAGTTCCACTTAGGTCCCTGTAGGAAACCTTTTAAGAGTTGCACTTAGGTCCCTGTACGAAACCTTTTAAGAGTTCCACTTAGGTCCCTGTACGAAACCTTTTAAGAGTTTCACTTAGGTCCCTATACAAAACCTTTTGAGATTTTCACTTAGGTCCCTGTACGAAACCTTTTGAGATTTTCGTTTAGGTCCTTTTATGAAACCTTTTGAGATTTTCTTTTAGGTCCCTTTATGAAACCCACTTGAGATTTCGTTTAGGTCTCTTTATGAAACCTTTCAAGGTTTGCGCTTAGGTCCCTATGCAAAACCTTTTAAGATTTGCACTTAAGTCCTTTGATGAAACCTTTTGAGATTGCGTTTAGGTCCCTATGCAAAACCTTTTAAGATTTGCACTTAGGTCCCTTTATGAATCCTTTTAGTTATTGCGAGAAGGTCCCTAGTCAAACTTGAGCTTTGACCGAGTTTCTTAAATCAGTTCACCGAACCCAAAGGCACCGAGAACCGGGACCTTCGATTCTTCCTTCCTTTTTCCTTAATCACTGGCGGCCGATCTTCACCGAGGGAGAGGGAAAGACAAGCTACTGGAATTAGACTCATCCTCGCGCTCAGGGGATAAGCTCCGTTCGCGAATCGAGACAGAGGGCACACCGTGGATGAAGCCGGATCTCAAGCAGTTTCGTTCAGATTCGAGCAAACTCGTCATCTTGGAATCCCCGCTAAGAGGGTCATATACGTAGATGCTGAACCTTTTGCGCTTCAATGTCTGGGAATTTTGTCCGGAAATACCAGAGACTGCCGAGCCATCGCACCTCTTGTGGTTTTGTTTTCTTCTCTGCAGTGAAGCCTTTCACGGTGTGCGCTCCCCAAGAAGATGCTAAACAAGGTTTCGAGTGATTCGAATTTCCTTTCCCTTTTTTGTCCTGGAGCATTCGTCCTAGACTGTTTACATCCCTATTTGCTTTTGCGGTTTGAAACCTTTTGGGGATTAGGGTCTGAAAAATTTCCGTCGTCTTTATACAGTATTGATTTTCCACCGCCCCAGATTTGCTTGCGTCTTTGTCTTGGGAAATTTTGCTTTTTGTATAGACCATTTTTTGTCATGGGAATCGAAGTTTACCGATCCCCACGGACGGCGCCACACCAGATGGCTGTTTAGCCTAAGGGAGTGGGGTGTGTGCTCTGTGTGCAGTATATGCAAATAAGAGAGAGCGTAGAAGATAGAAGATGTGTACCTGTTAGGTTAACCATCTATATATAGAGGTTACCTTAGGGTTAGGGGTCCTGATTTGGTGTAGAGATTCCCCTTGATTATCTCCTTGATTGTAGGTTGGTTATGATCTTATCTAATCTGTTGGCGATCATGATAGATCCCCCTGTTATTGAGCCGCATCGCTAATGGGCCTTATATAAAATCCGTAACAGTGACAGCACGTTTTATAGTTTTTTTTAAGGCAAAATTACCAAGAGCCTAATATTTATAATTTATTAAGTATATATTTGTTTATTATTATTATTATTTCAAATAATTTATTTCTTGTAATTAAATCCTAATATAAAAATTAGAATGTTACAATTTACAAGATAAGTAAAGTAAGGGCATCATTGCATTTTCACCCATAAATATTAATTTCATTTCGACCATAGGATGCAGTGAAATTTCAGAAAGTTTCGAGGTTTGACTGAAATTAATTTGCTATCAAGGAGTTGAGTGAAATTTTCCCTCCAGTCCCCCTCATCGTGTATACTCCCTCCCTGTTATTATTGTTACTAACGAACACTTATAAAAAGAATTCTTTTGATTCATTTTTTTTATAAAAAAATCTTTTGATTCATAATAGGGTTTCATGTTTCTGCTTTTGCTTTTGCTGTAGAAATTATTTTTCTGCCACACTCACATAAAAGTGAGGGGGTCCCATTGTAAAGAGAAGAGAGAAAAAATATTAGTGGGAGCCACTCACTTTTATGTGAGTGTGGCAGAAAAATATTTCTAAAGTAAAAGCAGAAATATTAAACCCTTCATAATATAACTCATTTAAAAAGTTATTAACATTTATTTATGGGATAAATATCAATTTTGCCACGAAAGTTTTGGTTTTGGAGCACCCAACACCCGAAAGTTTTTTTGGTATCATTTTTGCCCCAGAAGTTTACAAACGTAGCAATCTTGCTCATTGGTTGATCTTGACCGTTGGATTGATCATTTTTACCCCGGAAGTTTACAAAAAATTGCTCCTAAAAAAACTTCCGGGGAAAATTTGCTCCTAAAAAAAACTTCCGAGGCAATTTGCTCATTTTTGTAAACTTTCGGGGCAAAAATGATACCAAAAAAACTTCCGGGTGCTGAATGCTCCCTAACAAATACTTCAGTGGTAAAAATGGAATTTAACCCTTCATTTATTAATTTTATCTTGTAAATAATTTCTGAGTGTGGTTGTTCGTATTTTTCTTTCCAAAATTTTACTAATATGGATAAAATTAAAGAATTTCATTAATTTAAAATATATTTAATGAATTAATAATCATTCCTTAATTTGTATGAATTAGTAAAAAGTGGCCTATAATAAAGTTAAGGGAGTATTAGTTCTACTTTTGGTTCATTTTATAAGTTATAAACATGGTTAAGGTGCAAAAAACACATGAAATTTTCTCAAAAATGCACCCAATACAAACTACTTTTCGAGGGGCATAAATAATTATGAACTTCCAAAATAGGTACAAAAATACACATTGATCGTTGGTTCACTGTTTGTTTTAATTTTTTAAAATATAAGGAGTAAAAATGCATATGAAATTTTTCTAAAAGTGCGTTAGACACAAATATTTTTTTTAGAGACAAAAGTAACTATGATCTTCCAAAATATGTGCAAAAATACATATTAACCTTTTGTTTGAACTTTTTGACTGAAAATGGTGACATGAGGATAATATGAATGATTAAAAAACGATATGAAATAATAATTTGCTGACTAGGCAAAAGAAATTAATTTCCACTTAACCCTTTATCTCTATCTAATACTTCCTCTCCTCTCCCTCTCTCTTCTCAAAGAAGTGATGAGGTGGAGATAAAGGGTTAGGTCAAAATTAATTTCCCTTGTCCACTCAGTAATTATTATTTCAAGTTGGACAAATACTTACATAGTTACATACTCCGAGTGCCACAAAATCTGAACTATATCTAGTGAAAACATAAAAACTTATATTATTTTAATCTCAATTGGCTGATGACTCATCTGGGGAAAAAATGAAATTTTATATTGTTTTTAAGAAAAAACATCTTCATCTTTTAAAAAATAAAAACCAAACGATTAACCAATATTTTTCTTAAAAACAAGATAAAATTTAAATTTTTTTAGATGAGTCATCAACTAACTAAGATTAAAGTGATATGAGTTTTTATGTTTTCATTTGACATAGTTTAGATTACGTGATGCTCTTAAAGTATGTAAGTATTTTTCTCCAAGGTGTTTCTACATCATCCTCATTCATTAATATCATGTTTTTAATCAAAAAAAAAAAATAAATAGTCAACTAATGATCAATGTGATTTTTACATCTATTTTGGAAGTTCACATTTACTTTTGCCCCAAAAAAAGAATTTGTATTTGGCGCACTTTTGAAAAAATCTTAGATATATTTTTGTACCTTAACCCTTAAAAAATTTGAACAAACGTTAACTAATGGTCAATATATATTTCTGTACATAATTTAGAAGTTCATAGTTATTTTGCCCTTCAAAAAAGTATTTGATATTTGGTGCGCTTTTGAAAAAATCTCATATATATTTTTACATCTTAACCCTTATAAATAACCAAGTCATGTAGATTAAAAAATTTGTTAACCAAATCAAGTCAGCCTCTCCTTTGTGTTTGGGGTGCAAAGTCCTCATATGGCACGCATGATTGATGGTTGAGTAATGGGACCTTCAAGTTATCGGGTGCTTCTCCTTGATATCTTGACCTTTGCTTCTATTTCTTTTTTCTGTGTTTGATGTAAGGATACAAAAGAAAAAATGAAAGTAAGGCCATGGCTAGGAGGAAGCCCGAGTGTGAATAATAATTTGCTGACCGAACAAGAGAAATTAATTTCCTCTTAATTCTTTATCTCTATCTAATCCTTCCTCTCCTCTCCCTCCTCTCTCTTTCGAAAGAAGTGATGAGGTGAAGATTAAGGGTTAAGTAAAAATTAATTTTCTTTATCCAGTCAACAAATTATTATTTCAAATTTGAGAAATACTTACATAGTTACATACTTTAAGATTACTACAACATCTAAACTCTATCAAGAAAAAACATAAAAACTTATATTATTTTAATCTCAGTTGACTGATGGCTCATCTGGAAATTTTTTTTTTTTGAAATTTTATCTTGTTTTTAAGAAAAAATATCTTAATTTTAAAAAAATAAAAACAAAATGATTAACCGATATTTTTCTTAAAAACAAGATAAATTTTTTTTTTTTTTTTCAGATGAGTCATCAGCCAACTTGGATTAAAGTCATATGAGTTTTTATGTTTTCATTAGATGAAGTTTAGACGACGAGGTACTCTTAGAGTATGTATGCAATTATTTCTCTTCAAGTTGTTTCGTAATCATCCACGTCATCCTTAACATCACATTTTTTAGTCAAAAAATTCAAACAGTCAACTAATAGTCAATGTGTATTTTTACACCTATTTTGAAAGTTTAAATTTACTTTTTCCCAAAAAGGTATGTGTTGAGCACACTTTTAAGAAAATTTTAGGTGTATTTTGGCCCCTTAGCCCTTAAAAAATTTAAACAAACAATTAACTAATGATCAATGTGTATTTTTTGTACATATTTTAGAAGTTCATTGTTATTTTTCCCCTTAAAAAACATTTGATATTGGATGCACTTTTAGAAAAATCTCATGTATATTTTAATATCTTAACTCTTATAAATAACCAAGTCTTGTAGATTTTGTCTGTTTGAGTTTACATTTGAAAAGTATGTTTCCGCAAACTGAGACAAAATTCAATTCATTTCACATATTTACCTTATACATCATAAATCACGTTATAAAAGTAACTTCTACCCCTAACCCAAATCAACATTAAAAGATTTGTTAACCAAATCACAGTCAGCTCCCGTTTGTGTTATGTGGTGCAAAGTCCTCATATTGCACATTTGCACGCATGATTGATGGTTGAGTAATGGCACCTTCAAGTTCTCGGGTACTTCTCCTTGATATTTTGAGTTTATTATCCCCTACATTTGCTTTTATTTCTTTTTTCTGGGTTTGATGTCAGGACATAATAATAAAAGAAAAGTACTCAATGAAAGTAAGGCCATCATGGCTAGGAGGAAGCCCGAGTGTGAACTGTGAACCACTATTCCTCTTCTTCAACCCCCGGTCTTCACATGCTATATCCTTCTCCGACAATAAATGGCAAGTTTGTTGAACATTGTTGTTGATTGTCAACAAATCTACATAAATTGGATTGAAAATAAATGTTATTTAATTATGAGGTGATTGATATTCATCGTTCCCTTCACTTTATAATACAAGTCATGTAAACCAATTCACTAAAAAAAAAGTAGTTAATTCATTAAATTTGATTTAAATTGAATTTCCCCCTTATATTATTCATATTCAACGAGATTTTTTAAAAAAGAGAAAAATACAAAAAATCACATCTAAACACCAAGAACAGGGATAAAATTGATAAATAAGCATTAATCATGCTTCCAATAACTTATTTTGTGAACAAAGGCTCTTTTTTTTTTTTTGGGTTAAGTAGCAAATTTATCTTAAAAATTTTTCTATGAGAAGTAATATTGCTCTGGAAGTTTTTATTGTTTCAATATTGCTCCGAAAGTTTCAAAACGTAAAAATGTTACCCTGTTTCTATTAAAAAAATTAAAGGTCAACATTAAGTTTTTAATGGTCAACATTAGTTCTTTAACGGAATATGATAACATTGTTATGTTTTGAAATTTCTGGGGCAATATTGAGATAAGAAAAACTTTCAAGATAACATTGATCATGAACTTATATTTTTGCATCTTAACTCTCATAAATAACCAAATCTTGTAGATTGAAAAATTTGTTAACCAAATCACAGTCAGCTACCCCTTTGGTCTTTGTGGTGCAAAGTCCTCATAGTGCACGCATGATTGTTGGTTGAGTAATGGGACCTTCAAGTTTTCGGGTGCTTCTCCTTGATATTTTGAGTCTATTGTCCCTACATTTGCTTCTATTTCCTTTTCCTGTGTTTGATGTCAGGCGGAGTCAGAAAGTACAGCTAGAAGGTAAATATTACAGAGTAAAATCTAAATGTTTATAAAATTATATTTAACCCTACAAGAATTTCAATATTTCCATTTTAATCCTTATTAAAACAAATACTAAGGACTATAATGAAAATATTAAAATTTATATGAGGCTAAAATATAATTTTTTAAAAATTTAAGTTATATTTTATAATTTTAAGGGGGTGAGGGTCACCCCTAGCACCTCTGCTTCTCTCCTATGTGTCAAGATATAATAATAAAAGAAAAGTACTCAATGAAAGTAAGGCCAGCATGGCTGGGAGGAAGCCACGAGTGTGAACTGTGAACTACCATTCCTCTTCTTCAGCCCCGTGCTTCACATGTTATATATCTTTCTCCGACAATAAATGGGCAAGTTTGTTGAACATTGTTGTTGATGGTCAACAAATTGACATAAGCCAATAAATAAGATTTAATTATGAGGTTATTGACATTATCACTGCCTTCGCAATGTAAGTCATCTACACTAATTCACTGCCTTCACCAAATTTGTTAATAGGTTAAGGTATAGATTTACCAACTAACTATTACCTGAGGAGCATATGACACAAAAAACAATTGAGGGGATCAAAAATTACCAATCAACAATTAAAAAGTGAAAAAAAAAAAACATAATTTGGTACAGATTCGCCAACGAACTATTACCCCGTCACTATCTTGGTGTCTTCATCTTCCATTGACTGTCATAGTGTCAGCGACGTCGGTATCTCCAAAGCTTCCATTGTTGTTGGGTGTTCCACTCACCCTCTTGAACTCATCTAGCAGTCCACAGCTTTCGACCAGCACACGCCTTGCACCCTAGTTCCAGTGGCGGACCGTCTTTATGGCCAGGCCCCAGCTGGCCCCGACTGATCTTATAAAAATTGTTAGTATATATATGTATTTATTATATGATATTTTATTTGGCCACAAATTTGGCCCCAGCTAAATTTTTTATCTTCTCTATAAGGATAATGTTTGTTTCATTACTCATTGGGCTATGAGAGGAAAGTAAAATTCTTGTTTGAGATACCAAAAAGGTTAGTATTATCTTATATATTGTTTTGATTCATTATTATCGGTTATTATATATTTGCATTTTCAAGGTTATTTGATACTATTTAGTAAATACTTCATTTGGTCCTTATTTAAGGAACCAACTAACAATTCTCACAAGTCAATAAAAACAATTAAAGTCATTAAATTTGTTCTAAAATTTAAGTATTTTTCATTATTATCCCTATTAATTACACTAAACTTTAATATTATATTAATTATTACTCTCTTTTTTCTCGAAAAAAGAGAGTAATAATTAATTTTTATTAATTATTATTTTCACTCACTACCTTTTTAATTGTGGGTATACATGGGGAAAAATATATAATGCAATTTGAAAACAAGTAAGTGCCTTATAAAAAGGATCAAATATACTTATTAGTTGATACTTTATAATAAAACTTAAAAGGAGTAGTTCAATATATTTATTTTTTGGTCCGGGCTAAAAAAAATTTCTAGTTCCGCCACTACTTGGTTCCATCTCTCCGATGCTACAAGCAGCACCCGTCGCTGCCACAGTGCCTGCTCCCATGGGTTCCATCTATGTTGGTGTTTTCCTTATCCAACAAGAAGGTTTAACCGCTCTTTTCTCCAGTGTTTCTGCCACTGTTCTACACCAGTGCCTCATATTTTTAACTTAATTGTGATAGTTTTTCTTAATAGTTATTTGGTGTTTTTTTTTTCACTTTTTAATTTTTGATTGGTAATTTTGGTCCCCTCAATTGTTTTTTGTATCAGATGCTCATCGGGTAATAGTTGGTTGGTAAATCTACACCTTAACCCTTTGTTAATTACATGAGATCAGTGCACTTTCTTTTTCTTAATATAGGGAGGGCAACATCAAGATCCAAGAGACCGTTGGTTGTGTACCAACTTCTTTTATTCCACATCTTATATATATCTTGTACGTGTTTCTAATTTGCCTTACGTTAGACATCCAGGACATATTAGTTTAGTATATATGTATATTAATTGGTTTTTATATAGCCATGTGTATACATATAGATCTAATTTCCTTTCCACACACTTTTTAATTGAAATAATGGTCTTGCTATATAAACATATATGTGTGTGTTTTTATGTGTATACATATAGATATATCCACACACACACATGTAGACACACACGCACACGCATGCATACATACATACATACATAGACACACACATAGATACACACACACACACACACACACATATATTGACACACATAAATACAGATATACATATATATGTACACATATATAAATGCTCATAATAATAAGTATAAATAGGGGTATTATAGGAAAAAAATTGACAAAATTTAAAACTTACTTTTATAATTAGGACCAAAACCAACTCCAAAATTTATTCCTATAATTAGAACCGGAGGGAGTATATGATAATTAATAGACGCCTTGTAATAAAAACTAGGGTTAGTATTTACAATTTGTTGATGCAGGAGAAGCCTCACTAGTTGATAAATATTCTCTCTCATCCTCCTTTGAGTTGGGGCATTTTGATATCTTTAGAATAATAGTGCGGGCCCCACCATAAAACAAATAAGGTTAGGTTAGTTTTATAATAAAAATATAATAAAAATCATAAAGAATTGGAGGAAACGCTGAGAAAGTGAGAATGATGACAAGTAATTGATTCCTTCATACTTTTTTTTGGACAAACATTCATTTATACTTGCTGGTTGATACCACTCTGGTCCTATTTATAAGTCCAGTTTGATCAAATCTCACATACCAAGGAGAGTTAGGTATCTCAATGATTATGGAGCAAATTTCTAACTTTACCCTCATTTATGAATAGGTATCTTTTAAAATTTATTGTCAAATCTCTCTCATCTTTTTCTCTTTCCAACATGGCTAACCAATCTCTCTCATCCTCATTAATATGGATAAAATTGTCACAATCTCATTTATTTGGTCAAAATGGACTTATAAATATGACCAAATTTTTTGGTCACAGTGGACTTATAAATAGGACCAGAGTGGTAATTAATTAAAAAAGGAGTCACGTGTTTTTCCCTTAATATCACGTGTGTCTGGTTATCGGGTACTGACAGCTAGATCGACGCGCCTCGAAAATGGTGTGCGACGTCCCTTCCACACATAAGGACTAAGGTCTTGTTAAAACCTTCCACCCCTGCCAGCGCCTCAGTGGCGCAGTGGCATAGGTAGTCAGCCTTAGCTGGTCTTTACGATTCAAGATTCAATTTCTACGATTTGAGGGGAGGGTATAGGAGGTGGGTGAGGATATTGATTAAATTATTTTCTCCAATCTTAATTATTAGGTTGTAATTATAAGATCTAATTGATTTTTTTTAGAGATATTAAAGAAGTTAAATAAGTTATTTAATCATTTTATATGTTGTGTTTATTTAACTTATATATTAGTTTATTAGTCAAACTAATTAGTTTGAAGAAAAAATTAAAATTAAAAATACTCTAAAATAATTTAATTAGCTTCCTTAATATTTCCAAAAAAATCAACTAGGTCTTATAATTAGGACCGGAGGGAGTATAAGATTTAGTTTTTATTTTTGGAGAGATTAAGGAAGTTAATCAAATTAGTTTAGATTATTTTTATTTTTTCTTTAAACTAATTGGTTTGACTAATAAACTAATATATAATCTAAGAAAACACAACTATGAAATGATTAAGTAATTTATTTAGCTTTTTTAATCTTTCCGAAAAAAAAAAATCAACTAGGTCTTATAGGTAATACTACCTCCGGTCCTAATTATAAGAGCTAGTTGACTTTCTTTGGAGAGATTAAATAAACTAAATAAGTTACTTAATCATTTCATATATTGTGTATCCTTATTTTATATATTAGTTTATTAGTTAAACTAATTATTTTGAAGAAAAAATAAAAACAAAAATACTCTATAGTAATTTAATTAGCTTCCTTAATTTCTCTAAAAAAGTCAACTAACTCTTATAATTAAGACTGGAGGGAGTATCATTTTAGAATATTGAAAAGTGAAAAATTTCTCTTCTCTTTCAAACAAACTTAAACCTTTTAACTTAAAAGCTTAGCTTGCAAATGAAAATAAAAATAAAAAATAAAACTTCCCGTCCCTCTCCTTCCCCTCTCATTCATTCCCTTCAAGCCAAACACGCCCAATACGCCATAAATGTGAGCCTGCCTCTCAGCTGGCTCTGTAATGCGAGCCTACCTCAGCTGTGCTTGTGCTTTCTTCTTCTTATTTAATGTTTCTCATCCTTAAGATTTTCTCCAGAAATCTGATTGTGAGTTTGTATCTCTGTTTCTGATTTTACAGACAGGGTTTATCAGGAAGGAGAATCTTAATTGGGTGTAAACAAACATGGCGGAGAACAACAATACCCCCAATAACAATAATAATGGGGATAACAAGGAGAAGGGCAACACAGAGCCCTTGCTGAAGAAGCATTACTATGAGAACTGTCCTGGGTGTAAGGTGGATCGAGCCAAACAAATGAGCTCAGGCCCACCTATAAAGCATCTCTTCAACATATGGGTGATCACATTTTGCAGCTGTAGGTTTCTTTTTCCCTACCTTCTCTTCTCATCATTTTTTGAGTGAATTAAACAATCTGGTTCCTGAATTAGTGAGAGCTTGGTAACTCTGAATCCTGGTTTTTGAGACAAAACTCTTCTCATATGTTTATTTTCACTTCTTAAAAGTAAAAATTATTCTCTACAAATTAATCCAAACAGGCTGTTATGGTATCCGTAATTCAGGAGTGCCAAAGTAGCAGTAACTTTTCAAAGTACTTGGCTTTGGATGATTAGTTTTGGCAAATCAGTCCAAATGGACCTATTTCTAGAGCTCACTTTGCTGATGTTACCAGATTCAGCCATCGGAATTGGTTTCCCATTTTTGATAGATTGGGATGTCAGATTTGACGTGGACCTGATTTTTTAGAAGTCTATTTAATCTTAAATTTAGATATTACCTCCGATGCTATAATAGGTTCACAAAATGATTTTTAATTTAAAATCATTATTTTTTTAAAAACTCAGATTTTTATATTTGCCGGCCGCCAAGATTTGTGTAGCTTTCGCCACCTCGCTTAGGAAGGAAAGGTTTCTTAACTTTCGTTATTTTTGTTGTTGTTGTGGGCCTTTTTTTTTTGGTTGGTTTGAACTTTTCAGATAAACTATCGAAATTTTGACCTGATATGTCTTGTTTTAGTATCAAACAGAAAAGGGTGTTTAAAGAAATAAATGAGCCAAATTGCCACGATTGTTCAGAAAAAGTTTCAAGAAATTTTTTCTATCTCCCTAAGATTAATCATTCTTAAAAGGAGTATCTTAGGATTGTAAAATATCGTTTCTTTCAGTTCAAAATTAATCTAAACTAATGTTCTTTAAATGAGTGGTCATTACCAAATTTTGGTACTGTTTTTTTTTTCTTTTTCTTTTTTGGAAAACTATCTAATTTGTACTATATTGTGCTTTGTCCAGCGCTGCCTATAGCATCTCTCTTTCCGTACCTTTATTTCATGGTGAGTTTGGTTTTTCACTTGCCTTGTACTGTTGTTTCCTTCTTGATGCATTTTTTTTAGAGTAAATACTATTTCTGATCCTGACAAAAAACACGGATCCCATTTTGGTCCCTAACAAAAAAAGGACATTTTTAGTCCAATAAGGGTCGATTGGTGAACATTTTGATCCCTCACAAATTTCCAAAAGGTCCCTTTTAGTACCATAAAAAAGGACGAATAATGGTCATTTTTTCGTCAAGGACCAAAATGGGGTCCGTATTTTTTGTCAGGGACCAGAAATGGTATTTACTCTTTTTTTTAATACCCATAAAAAATAATTTTTTTGGGAATATTCCAGATTATAAATTTCAATACCATGCTTTTATTGAAAATATGAAGTGCCTAGTTTTTAAAAAAAACAAATGTGCACATCTTGTCTTGAAAGCGACTGTCACTTGATTCAAGACGGGAACTTAAACTAATACAAATAGTTGGTTTAATTAATTTAATTCTGGTTTATATATATATATATATATTTTTTTTTTCCTTGTTAATCTGAGCAGTTATATTGGTCTCATTTGGTAGGTCTGTAGTTGAAGAAACTTCTGCATGTGGTCCTTGTTTTAAAGTTGAAGTATTTTCTTTCCCAAAAAATATTGAACAGCCTTAGTGTTGTCTATTAAGTTACATTTCACGCTCTTTCTTCTTTTTCCTTCATTTCCTTTGTTACAAGAAGAATTTTTTTTTTTTATTTTATGTAAGTAAAAAGTCTTAGCACGTAAGAGTCTGACTGATCACTTCAATAAATCTCAATTCAAGATTAAAAATAGTCTGACTAATCACTTTAACATTACAGATATTTGTTTTACTTCTGCTTACTTTCTTAGCTAGTAAGAGCATCCTCAGTAATGCAAGCTTGTAAGATGACCTATTAATATGCGTTTACTTGCAGGTTAGAGATTTTGGTATTGCAAAAACAGAGGCAGATATAAGTTCCTATGCTGGTTATGTGGGTAAGGTTCCTTTTAGTCCTTCCATTCCATTGATGTACATGAACATAACTTTTAGACTTTTAAATTTTAAATTGTTACTGATCCCCAATGAAATTTTGTTGCAGGATCTGCATTCATGTTTGGCAGAGGATTGACATCTATACCATGGGGAATAGTGGCTGACCGATATGGTCGAAAACCTGTTGCAATTTTGGGAATTCTTGCAGTGTAAGCAAGCCTGCCACTGATTTGGATGGTTTCTTCTAAGCCTTCAGAAAAGGTTTTCAATACTGATATTGCTTCTTATTTGATTCAGAATTGTGTTCAACACTTTATTTGGCCTTAGCACGAGTTTTTGGATGGCCATTTTGTCAAGATTTCTTCTTGGGGCCTTAAATGGATTGCTTGGACCAATGAAGGTACCATTTATAAACGCTCCAGATGGTAGTTATACAAAAATTGAGTAATTGATATTTTGGTCTTTAAAATGTATGCCTTGGCTCAATTTGGTACTCAAAAGTTTGAATGTCTCATTTTATATTTTCAAAGAATATTTGTCTTCAATACTGTTTTTATGTAAACCTTGTTCACAAAAAATTCATAATAAGCTTTGCCATGACAGGGCACCATTCTGTTCAAGTGCTTTGCCACAGCAAATTTAAATTATCAGGGGGCATATATATGCCCTATTAACTTTGTATTAAGCCATTTGACCCATTTTTAATAGTTTTTATTAATGGGTTTAAGTCGAGGAAGATCTTGAAGATGAAATATTCTTTGGAAGACTTACAATGAGACATTCATCCGAACTTAAGAGATCAAATTGAGACGGTATTTTTAGTGGTCTAAGATATCAATTCATTCTATAAAAAACTCATCTACCAGCTCTGAGGCACAATTAGAAGTTTGAATTGGTGTACTTGGTCATCGTTCTGTTTTTTTTTTCCCTGTACTTTCCATGACTTGTTTTTATCTTATTGTAACTTCCATTAACATATTAGCACCCACTATTCCACTTTCACTAGGCTTATGCTGTTGAAATTGTTCGGGAAGAATACCAAGCTATAGCAATCTCAATTGTAAGTCTAATTTACTTTGATCTACAATTAGTTCTCAGTGGCCATATTCTTGATGGTAATTAGTTAGTGTGATCTGTTTTCAGGTCAGTGCAGCTTGGGGCGTTGGTTTAGTTGTTGGCCCAGCATTAGGAGGCTATTTGTCCGAGGTACTTTCTTCAGTGCCTTTTGCAGTAAGCTATATACTTCGAATAGGCTTTGACATCTGCACAGGGTCATGGAATAATTTGTTTTATCAGTGGTACTCCGTACAGACTAGAGTCTTATCTGTCGTTTGTCATACAAAATGGAATAAACTAATGAATTTAAGGATGAAAATGACTCATGTGCCCGTACTTAAACAGTGGACTCTTGTGTGTGGAAGCATGCTCATAAGCATACTTATCAATTGTTCCTCTACTAATTTGGTGAATTTTGCATTGCAGCCAGCTGAGAAATACCCACATATATTCTCTAAAGGTTCATTTTTGATAAGTAAGTCCCCTGTCCTACTTTTAAATAATAATAATAATGGAAAAGGTATTTGTTGAGGTACTTATATTCATTTGTGAAAACACATGACCTGCAGGTTTCCATACGCCTTGCCCAGCTTAATTATCTCCATCTTAGCGCTTGCTGTATTAGTTTCCTGCATGTGGCTCCCGGTATGTATAGCCAAACAATGTGCATATCTATTAACCATTGTACTTCATATTTAGTACTAAGGGTATCCAAAATCCAAGCCCAAACCCTCTAATTCTTTAACACTTTTATTTTTAACTTAACTATCACTAGCTCACTGTTCAAACACATCCTACACTATCCTTCAATTCAAAAATATAATTCATATCCGGATTGTTGGTATTTTGTTTCCTTTTCAGGGAATTAGTGAACTCATTGAGTTATCTTTTTGCGTATAGAGCCTCATACTTGTTAAATCTATTGATAGATTTTAGCTTTCCTACCTTTTATTCATTTTATTCTATATTAGGGAAGAGAATTATATATATCAAATTTTAGACTATTTCTTTTTGACAAATAAGGACTACCTTCAGACATTAGAATAATATAAGTAATGTTTTATAAAATCTGTGTTGCTGCAGGAAACATTGCACAAGCACAATGATAGCAGTGAGTCCCATCAGGATATAGAAGCTTCAGATAACGGAAACATAGGAAAGATAGTTCAGAAGGATGAAAACCTCTTATTGAATTGGCCCTTGATGTCATCAATTATTGCTTATTGTGTTTTCGCGCTATATAATATTGCTTATCAAGAGGTATCTTCCTACTTTATTATGAACAACTTGTTTTTATGCATTTCCTAATATATTTGTTATGTTTCAGGCTCCCTTTATTTTGTTCCTTGAACAATGCTATATTTAAATATCAAGTTCTTACACTAATGATTTTTTGTGACTTTAGTTCATGAAAGTGCGATGTTTCAAGGATCAAATATGCTATAGCATTGAGATAAATCATATTCTTAGGTACTAAAGTGATACAAGACATTCTTGGAGTATTAAATTGAATATTTTTCCAGGTTTTCTCATTATGGGCTGTCAGTCCTCGGAAGTTGGGGGGTTTGAACTTTACAACTGATGATGTTGGTAATGTTCTTTCAGTATCAGGTGTGTTCTTTGAAGGTTATGATTTTCTTGTACAGGATTAATGTTGTAAATTATGTGTTTCCTTTCTAACCTTTCATGCCTAATTATCACATAAACTTAACTGCATTACATGATGAGGTCAGGTACTAACTTCTCACAAATTTATTCTGTAACCAGCTTGTTTAGGAAATTTCAGTTATTTGGATTTCCCTTTAGGAAAAACCCTTGAATCTTGATAGGCATCTAGAAGATTACCATGACTTGGTTTTGTGTTGGGAAAACTTAGGTAGAGTCTTTTTGGTGTTTTTATCAAGTCCTCCTTTGAAGAATAACTTGTGGAGTGAGTTTTTCAATTATTTAGTATTGCACTTTGAAATATTCATATGTTTTTATTGGAGAACTTGACAGCAAACAAAAAACTGCACTTAAGTTCTGTCCTTTTTTATTTGCAAATATGCATTCATTTATCGACGTGTGTGGCAAAGACACAGTGTTTTGTCGTGTTGTATGGCATTGAACTGTCTTTTTACTTGGCGATTATGCTGATTAATACTGATTCTTGCTTAATTTGTTAGGTTTTGCTATGTTGCTTTACCAACTTTTCGTTTATCCTGTGGTCGAGAAAGCTTATGGACCTATTAGACTTTCTCGCATTTCAGGGGTAAGCTTTTGCTCTCATATGACTGTGCTATGATTTTGGCATTTCCAGTGTTTGTTATTTTAACTATATTTTTTGGATGCCATAAGCAGGTTCTCACCATACCTCTCGTGCAAAGCTACCCTTTCATAGCACTGTTTTCTGGCTTCACACTGCATCTATTGATAACTAGTGCTTCTGTCCTCAATTTTTGTCTCTCTGTAAGTACATTTGTTTTCTTTTTTAAAAATCTTACCAAGAACAGTAGTAATAATGAGGGGTTGAGGTGAAGTAAAATTACAGAAATTGAGTTTTTTTTTTTTAAGTATCTTCATTATGTTAAATATGAATAGTAGCAATGCTGTATTGTTGTCCCTATGGTTCCATCATTAGAGTAAATAGTGTTTGTTTGCCTCCACTTAAAATAAAGGTTAAGGTGTAAATTTACCTTGGAAGTTTTTGTTGAGGAGCAATGATGCCCTGGAAGTATTAAAATGGAGCAATGTTGCCTTCTACCATTAAAAAGCTACTGTCGACGTCAATTTTTTAATGATTAACATTAACTTTTTAACAGTATGGGGTATGATTGCTATATTTTGAATCTTCTAAGGCAAATTAACCCCTTAAAATAATGACTTTTTGTTTAACAAGACAACAAAACTACTCACACTTATTTACCTTATATAACACAAAATTATTTAAAATAAGTGAATCCAAACAAACACTAATAGTCATTCTAGTGTCAATTTAACTGTTTTTCCCCCTTCAAGTATTACATTAAAACAATGAATAACACTAAGCGTACATGATTGACTGAACTGAAATTTAGGGCGAAATTGTAATAATAAATTAACTAAATGGTCAAAAGATGCAATTAAGCCTACAACTTATTTAAATGTTGAAAACGGTAAACTCCATCTCCTTCATGCATTATGAGCTTGCCTGATTGTAATGTTTTTTGTTTTTGGCTGGACCCAGCAAACCATTATTACTGGAATGTTGCTTCTGCAAAACAAGGCAGTGGTAATTGTTTTTTCTTTTCATTTTTTTGCGTTATTTTTTCTTTTCAAGTTTAGAGATTATCAATATTGGGTTGGGCTAATATAGCATGTTGATTTGATAAAAAAAACAGGAACAACATCAAAGAGGAGCAGCTAATGGTATTGCCATGACTGGTATGTCAATATTCAAAGCTGTTGGCCCTGCTGGAGGTGGTGCAATGTAAGTGTACTATGATTTTTCTTAAAAATAAATAAATTTATTTTTTTTAGCCAAAATTATTGCCAGACAAAGTTAAGCTCAAATGGCTGGATTATAGTGAAAAGTCATAAATCTGGATGGGTCAGAGGATTTCATGTATTAACTGAAACTTCCCAGGGGATTTTAACTCCATAAGTGTCTTCATATGAGCTTTCATGTTCTCTGGATCTTCTGTTATGTAGATTAATGTTGTAACTATGCCTCAGTTTAACATGCCTGTTTATGTGCATTATAATATTTTGAAACCCGTCTGCAATTTGCTGATTATAAACTTGATTAATGCAGATTAGCCTGGTCCCAGAAGCGGTTAGATGCTTCTTTCCTTCCAGGTACGATGATCAGTGAAATCTGTTGGTGTTGGATTCGAGATGGCTTATAAAGAATGCATCTTGTTATCGTTTCTCATTTTTTCTGTGACCTCACTAACTGTGGGAAACATAACCGCAGGTTCTCACTTGGTGTTCTTCTTTTTCAACCTAATAGAAGTACTTGGAGTGGTGATTCTGTTCACATCATTCCTGGCTGAGAAAAAGACAACCCCATCACAACGGTCACAATGATACCAATAATACCATAATGTTGCTGCTGAAGCCTGAAGCGATGACGACGAATGAAGCAATATTCATTGGTTTTGACCTGTGAGATATTTTGTGTGTGAAGGAGATGATGATGATGATGATTTAGCTAATTGATGCAGCAAAGATAAACGAGTGAACAAACATAACTTGCCTTTCTCACAGGCTGCAGCTCAAGTAAGGCTTTCTTCCTACCCTTCACATATATCTCTCCCAGGAACAAAGGACGAGAAAACTACCCAAAAAAGAGCAAGAAAATTATATTCTTCATGTGGATTTTTGTGTTAGTGACATCACGACTCAAAAAAAAAAAAATGTTTGTAACGAGTTCATTATATTGTTGTCTATTTATATGGTAATTTTCCTAGGCAAGTTAATGGTTAATTGTAGTCTTATTGAAATGTTATCAATCTTGTATGGAGTGAAATTTGTGTCTCAGCTTGGAATATATACTCCTATTATTAAATTTTTCATATGAATGGGTAATTTTATCTTTCATTTATATTATTGTGTGAACTTTATTTTCATGGGATATAGTGTATATTAAATAAGGGTAATGTTGACAAAATATTAAATTTTAAGGTAGAATTAATGATGTTTAAAGTGTTTTTTCCCCTCCCAGTGAAACTAGTTAGAAAGTAATTTATAAAATTGGATAAGAGGAGTATGCACGTATATATTTAATTTTATATATTAGTGGCTTTGTGTAGTTAGTTATCTAGGAATTCATATTATGTCATGTATTCAAAATTCAGTTAAAAGCATGGTTATTAAAATTGGACCGGCCGGTTCAACCGCGAAACCGGTGAATCAGTCACCTATCTGGTTTGGTCGTCCGGTTTAACCGATTTATTGTTTATTCATAATTTCCTGACTTCAAAAATTCATATATAATTCTACATATTTTTAAAAATTATAAATTAAGATTCTATGGAAAGCTTAAAATGTATACACCCTAATAAAAAAGAATTATTTAAAGATATTATCATTTGGTGTGTCGTGGGAGGTAGGGTGAGTTGAGTTCGTTTATTCCTTTGGAGAAGTCCTCTCTATTCCATCTATATATGTGGGTGTAAGCTTCAATCTATCATTTATTTTCTAGTGTTGAACAATTCCAAACTTCTAATCCTTCATCGTTAGAACCTATCTCTTCCTCACTGGTCTGGCCTCGATTTACACTGATTTAACTCTGATATGACCTATGAACCCTTATCTTACTACCCAGACTGGTTTAGTGGCCAGTCTAAGTTAAATAATCTTAGTTAAAAGAGTATGTCAAAGATTGGAATCTAAAAGGAAAACAAAATTGAAAAACAGGAAATTGCACAATCTGAAACAAAATCAGACTATACATTTTTTTTTATTTGGAAAATCAGACTATACATATTAATACATTTTAAATTCATTTATCTCTCTAGTTTTTCTTAAATTTCAACTTTGGGGTGCTGTGATTTACGTTGTCAGCTCCATTATACGGAGGACTTGTTGTCTTATTTTCCCAAAATGGGATGCTGGTCAAAATATTTAATTGGATGTGCTTAAACTCTGCCATTATGATGCAATCGCTTGGCTCATGCTTCTCTCACTTTTTAATCAAATAAAGTCAAGAAAAAACAAAAAAGATATGGAGGCAGAATATCACAAATAACAACAAAAAACATTAAAAAATTGCAGATAAACTTTTTATTACTGTTCTTTTATAGTATTACTGCAGGACAAAAAAAAACAGTAGAAAAATGTTTGAGAGTGCTACTGAACAAAATGCTTTAGAGTGCTGCTTCAGGCCCTCGATGCTAGATATTTGGTGATACTAAACATTTTAGGATGGTGAGGGGACAAAAAAAAAAAAATCATTTTAGGACACTAACTGATATTATAAAATAATTTCAAGTTATTAAGTGATTTTTTTAAAAAAAATCTTTTAAAAAAAAAAACACTACCACTCTGGTCATATTTATAAGTCCAGTTTCATGTAATAAATGAAATTGTAACAATTTTGCCCATATTAATTGTACTCATAAAGATAGAGAGAGAAGAAACAGTTGAAAAATATCTAATCATAAATGAGGGCAAAGTTGAAAATTTACCCCATAATCATTGAGATAACTACTTTTCCTTGGTATGTGAGATTTGATCAAACTGGACTTATAAATAGGACCAGAGTGGTATGCTACACCTCTCATGTCACATCCCTAACTATCATGTCAAGAAATAATAATCAATCACATCCAAATCTGTTGACACAAAGCATGATATAATCATTCAACATTCATAAATCAATTGTTAATTACACTTACTCGGATGATCAGTTGACTTCCTTGAGACTTGACACTTACCCACTACGATCATATTAAAGTCATTGAGATACTATTCTCAATAGAATTAATTATTCTCATATTGGGTTAAGAAGTAATTTGACCAACAAACTATTACCTTAGGAACGTCCAAGACAAATAACTTTTAAATGGATCAAAAATACAAAAAAAAAAACTTTTAAACATTTGCAGTCCGCACAAAAAACTTTTATTACAGGAATGCCCAGCACAAAAAAGTTTTACTGCAGGAGCATCTAACACAAAAAAATTGTACTCCATTTTTTGTACTGCTACACATTTTTAAATTTTTTTGATATTTTTGGTCCACTTAAAAGTTATTTGTACTGGGCGCTCATGAGATAATAGTTCATTAGCCAAATTGCTCATTAACCCCTCTTTTATTAGTTATTACTACCTTTTATGTTTAACTTTTATATATGAACTTCCAAAATTCTAACTTCAGGTCTTGTTGTACATAATTTTTCATGTATGATTTATTTTTCTCGTTCATTTAATTTAATTCCAATTCCTAATAGGAAAAAACACTTCTCATGTTGTTGGAGAAATGTTTTCTCATGTCAGTGTGTCACACACACATGAAATGGTAGGACCCACACACATACACACATATATATAATGAGCATTATATGTGTGTGTGTGGGTCCCACCATTTCATATGTGTGTAGGAATCTTCTTCTTCTCATGCAATATGAAAAGTTTAAACCCCCTTCGATCCTAATATGCATGTTAGCTAGCATTGGCCATTCCAATTGAACTCTCTTTTTGTACGTCTTTCTCAACTTAGCCTTGAATACGTTGCCTTCTCCAAATTCTATTCTATTTTATTATTTCCTATTTTTTAATATAAGATATATTTACCTAGTTTAATTAGATTAAGTTACTATGATATCTATTTTTTAAAACACTCTAATTATATTTCTTAATTTCCGCGTTCCCTCTCCTCTTTAATTATTGTTAAGTGAGCATCAATATGAATAAATTAGGAAAATATTAATAAATATGACATTTAAGACCAAGATTTTCAACTTCACAAAAATATCTCCTTTTTGAATTTCCTACGCATACTTGTAAAATTTAGTAAACTTAACCTTATTATATTATTATTATTTTAATTTTCATCATTCATTTGTTTTACACAGTTATCCTCTTAACAATTCATTCTAGCCAAATCATGCATCCATCCCTAACACAATGATCGCTTTGGCTGAGAGGTTTTCCTCTGAAGTTAGAAAATTTATAAGTTACAACTCTTTTATATATGTGTGTGTAGAAACACATGCTGGACATTAGCTATACAAATATTTCATTTCTTTCTAGTCCTTTTAACTATTTTATTTATTGATTAATCTAAGGGTTAAGGTGCAATTTGACCAATAAACTATTGGCTCAGGAGCGTCCAACACAATTAACTTTTAAGTAGACCAAATACCAACAAACTTTTAAAAAGGTGCAGTCAGCACAACGCCGTTAGAAAAAGTTAACGTCCGTTATCTAAGGTTCAGATTGACCAACGAACTTTTACCCCAGGAGCGCCCAGCACAAAATTCTAAATTTTACTAAATTAAATAATTTTTTTTCTCAATTGTCATTATTCAAAACTACTCTATCTATGGACAAAAATTATTCATTCTTCAATTTTGTCAAAATTATAATTTGCTAAAATAATCAAAAGTTTTAATTAAAAATATAATTATATGATTTAAATAAAACTCAAGATGTTCGATAATTTATTATATATGTTAAAACTCAAGGTGTTTTATAATTTATGTTCAAAACCCCTTTCGATGTTTTTGTCACTTAGTATAGTTTTGGAATTAACTAAAAGGCTCCTTAAGAAAACATGACTCGAATTATGCCATTCATTGCATAATTTAGTTTATTCCCAAGGCAACTAAAGGTTTAAATCAAACAAAACACCAAAAGTAGGAATTTGACCCTCTAAAACTGGTCTCTAAATCATTAACTACTCCCTCCAGTCCTAATTATAAGACAACATTTGAGAGTTGGTTTTGGTCCTAATTATAAGACAACATTCTAATAATTGTCTATTTTTTCCTAAAATACCCCTATTTTATTCTCTCAAGTGTGTTTGATTTTTTGTGAGTATATGTATGTGGACGCGAATACTCTTCCAGTCAATGAAATTTTTAGATATATATATGTGTGTGTGTATCTATGTATGTATTTATGTGTGTGTCTACACACAAATATCTATAGACACTATAGACACACACATATATGTGTGTCTACATATATGTATTTATGTATATATGTGTGTGTCTACACACATATATTTTGTGTGTGTGTACACACAAATATGTGTGTGTGTCTACACATATATATTTTATGCATATATATTTGTGTGGGTGTGTGTACATATATGTATATTTATGTGTTTGTCAATATGTGTGTGTACAAATATAAACACTTGGAGAATGATATAGGGGGTGTACAGTGTACACACACACATATATATGTGTGTGTGTGTGGGTGTGTGCATACATATATGTATATTTATGTGTTTGTCAATATGTGGGTGTACTGTGTGTGTATATATATATACAAATATAACTAATTTTATTCAGATATATACATGTATATTTGTGTGTGTGTGTGTGTTTATATGTGTATGGGGTGTGTGTGTCTATATGTGTCTGTCGATATATGTACACACATATATATGTGTGTGTATGTATATATAGTAAGACCATTAGTTTAATTAGATAGCATGTAGAAAAAAAAAATAGGTTGGAGAGGCATGTGGTAGGAGCTATTGATTTACTTTCACGTAGGTCATTTTAAATTTATATAAGGACATTTTAGGAAAATAAGTAAAATTAACTAATTTAACTTCTTTCATTAATCTCCACAAAATCGGTTAAATATGTCTTATAATTAGGACTGGAGGAGTATAAAAAGACTCCACCAGAATTGATGAGGCTCTTGCAACCCACTTATATTCTATCCCAACTACAAAAACTCAAGCAGCAAAAGCTTGCCTATGAGACTTCTCATTCATAATTTTATAATGTCATAGTGTGAAAAAAAATTAAATACATCTCCTCCTATAAATAAAGAAACTGGCTATAACCCAAACACTCAAATTTAAGAAGATATTCTAAATTATTGTAAATCGACGTAGCTGTGTTCCCACTTCCCAAAGTCTAAAACTTAAGATTCTTAATTAAGTTAGAACAACCCACTATCTGTTAGATCTTGTCGATGGTTAGGTAGAATTATGGAAGCTGAAGTTGATTGATTCGTACTTGATCGGTTAAAAGAAGAAGTCACGTGTTTTTTTTGCTTTTTGTTTTTATTAAAGTCCACCAGGTCTCTCACTTCATGTTCTCGGATTCGGATTTCCTCAGAAGCGTTCCTCTCAGTATCCATATATCTTAGCCGTCCAAAAATTGATCAAACCGTCCAGAGAGACACACATCATTTTTTCATCTGTACCGCATACGGTATTTATACGGCATGCGGTGTTTTAAAAAAATGCTCCGACCGTTAGATCCTTTTTTAAATGGCTGAGATGAGGACGCTGAGGGAAGAGGAGGGGTCACTTTTGAGATTATCTGCTCTCATGTTCACCACTCTTTGCTGAGAAACTGAGAATACATTCTTGCAAATAATATATAAATATGTATATTTAGGATTTAAAAAATAATATAAAAGATCCCCATGCGTCCACGATAGCATCCTGACAGCTCCACACTCCTCGATCTCCACTTCTTGAAGGTCCCCGTCTTTTTCTTGTTTGTTTGGCGATAGAGACTAGAGAGACAAGCCCGAGGAATGCAGAGTGCCATCTCTGAATTTGAACCTAATTAATATATTTCTCTACGACTCTACGTCTTCACTTCCCATCTCATTCTTCCCGCAATTTCTCTCCCTGTTTTCTTTTATTTTTAGTGTTTGCTCTGCCCATATATTAGGAAAATAAGCCGCGCGAAGTTTCCTTCCGATTCTTGCTCACCACGCGCCAGGGCCGCCTACTCAATCTCACTCACAATGCGACTAAAAGCCCCTCACAGCTGGCCGTGTGTTTTCCACTTCTTTTTATTTTACGTTTCTCATCTTCAAAATTTTCTCCAGGTGAGTTTGCATCTCTGATTCTGAAACTTAGAGGGTTTATCAGGGAGGACAATCTTAATTGGTAAACAAACATGGCTGTCAACAACAACATCATCGTCATGAATAATGATGAGGATAATAAGGAGAAGGGCGATAGAGAGCCGTTGCTGAAGAAACATTACTATGAGAACTGTCCTGGGTGTAAGGTGGATCGAGCAAAAGAAATGACCCAAGGCCCTCCTATAAAGCATCTCTTCAACATATGGTTGATCATATTTTGCAGCTGTAAGTTTCTCTCTTTTTACTTTCTCATGATTTTTCAGTAAGTTCAACAAATTTTTTTTTTTAAACTTTCTTATGAGCCTTTTTTTGTTGTTGTTGGTTGGTTTGAACTTTTCAAATAAACCATCGAAATTTTGACCTTACATGTAAGTATCAGACAGAAAAGGGTGCTTATGGAAATAAATGACCAACTTGCAACGATTGTACAGCAAAAAATTTAAGAACACTTTTTCCCTCCCTAAGATTAATCATTCTTAAAAAATATCTTAGGATTGTAAAATACTCGTATTGTTTCTGTAAGTTCTAAAACTAGTACTGTTCTTTAAATGAGTGGTTATTGCCAAATTTTGGTACTGTTTTTTAGTTTTTCCTGTTTTGGGAAAGTATCTGATTTGTACCTTCTTGTGCTTTGTTCAGCGCTGCCTATATCATCTCTCTTTCCGTTCCTTTATTTCATGGTGAGTTTGGTTTTTCTCTTGCCTTCTTCTTGATGCATTTTTCATACCCATAGAAAAGGGAAATTTTTCTCCGGATATTCCAGATTATCAATTTCAACACCATCCTTTTATTGAAAATATGAAGTGCCTAGCTTTATTTTAATGTGCACAATTGGTCTTGAAAGCGACCGCCACTTGATTCAAGATGGGAACTCAAACTAATACATATAGTTGGTTTAATTAATTTTTTCCTGGTTGATATTCTTTTATATTCCTTGTTAATTTGAGCACTTTGTTAAATGAATTTGTGTGACAATTTACAGTTATATCCTCTTTTCTTCAATATATATTTTTGAGAAATTGGTTTCATTTTGTAGGTCTGTAGTTGAGGAAGCTTCTTGCATTTGGTCCTTGTTTTAAAGTTGAAGTATTTTCTTTCCCAAAAAATAATGAACTATAACCACACATAATAACAGCATTGGCGTTGTCTTTTAAGCTACATTTCCCACTCTTTCTTCTTTTTTTCTTCATTTCCCTTGCTACAAGAAGAAAACTTTGTTTTTTGGGTGCAAGTAAAAAATAATCACTTCAACAAATCTCAATCCAAGCTTAAAAATAGTCTGACTAATCACTTTAACATTAAAGATTATTGTTTTACTTCTGCTTTCTCATTTATTATGAGATAAGAAATAAAACCTTTGGTTTACACCATAAAAAAAAAAACCTTGGTAAATCTTCACCTTTATTACTGCTTTCTTGCTTAGCCTGTAAGAGCATCATCAATAATGCAAGGTTGTAAGATGACCTATTAATATGCGTCTACTTGCAGGTTAGAGATTTTGGTATTGCAAAAACAGAGGCAGATATAAGTTCCTATGCTGGTTATGTGGGTAAGGTTCCTTTTAGTCTTTCCATTCCATTGATGTACATGACCATAATTTATACTGTAGGATTTTAAAGTTTAAATTGTTACTGATCCCCAATGAAATTTTCTTGCAGGATCTGCATTCATGTTTGGCAGAGGATTGACATCTATACCATGGGGAATAGTGGCTGACCGATATGGTCGAAAACCTGTTGCAATTTTGGGAATTCTTGCAGTGTAAGCAAGCCTGCCACTGATTTGGATGGTTTCTTTCTAAGCCTTAAGTTCAAGGTTTTCAATACTGATATTGCTTCTTATTTGACTTCAGCATTGTGTTCAACACACTATTTGGCCTTAGCTCTAGTTTTTGGATGGCTATCACTACAAGATTTCTTCTTGGGGCCTTAAATGGATTGCTTGGACCAATGAAGGTATCATTTATTGACGCACTAGCTGGTTGTTATTTAAAATTGAGTGAATTGAAATTTTGGTCTTTAAAAAGTACACCTTGGCTGAATTTGATACTCCAAAGTTTTAATGTCTCATCTTATATTTTCAAAGAATATGTGTCTTCAATACCTTTCTATGTAAAGTCTGTTCATAGGAAATTCATATAGAAGGGTGAAATGGCCTTAATGTGAAGTGATGTGATCGCTAAGTGCCCAGTGGTTATAATAAGCTCTGCCATGACAGGGCACCATTTTGTTCTGGTGTTTTGCCCCGGCAAATTTAAATGATCGAGGGGCATATATATATGCCCTATTAACTTTGTATTAGGCCACATGATCCATTTTTAATTGTTATTTACTTATTTATTAATGGTTTTAAGTCGAGGAAGATCTTGAAAATGAAATACTCTTCGGAAGACTTACAATGAGACATTCGTCCCAACTTTAAGAGATCAAACTGAGACAGGGTATTTTTAATGTTCTAAAATATCAATTCCTCTTATAAAAATTTCATATAACAGCACTGAGGCACAATTAGAAGTTTGAATTGGTTTGCTTGATCATTGATTTGTCTTTGTTTTTCGGTGCTTCCTAGACATGTTTTATTTGATTGTAACCTCCATTAACATATCAACATCCTTTTTCACTAGGCTTATGCTATTGAAATTGTTCCCGAAGAATACCAAGCTATAGGAATCTCAACTGTAAGTCTAAGTTACTTTGATCTGCAATCGGTTCTTGGTAGCCCTTTTTCTTCATTGTAATTTGGTAGAGTGATCTGTTTTCAGGTCAGTGCAGCTTGGGGCATTGGTTTAGTTGTTGGCCCAGCAATGGGAGGCTATTTGGCTCAGGTACTTTCTTCAATGCCTTTTGCAGTAAGCTATATACTTCGAATTTTGACATTTGCACATGGTCACAAGATAACTTGTTTCATCAGTAGAACTCCTTATAGGTTAAGTGTTTTTCTTTATCTAGAGCCTTATGTGTCATTTGGCATACAAAATGGAATAAACAAATGAATTTGAGGATGAAAATGACTTGTGTGCCCGTACCTTAAACAACGGACTCTTGTGCCCTATCTAGAATACAACAACAACAGAGCCTTAATCCCACTAGGTCGGGGTGCCCTATCTAGAATGGAATGAGAAAAAGATTTTGAGGATGAAACTGACTCTTCTTTAAACTTTACATTTTGGAAGTCTTTTTGTTGTCATTCCATGCAGTGGCGGAGCCAGGATTTAATATTTGTGGGTGCATAATTAGTTTTGGGATTTGGGGGTTCAGGGGCAGCGCCCCCATATTTTTTTTTTAAGGAAGATAAAAGGCAACTCATTCCTTCCTAAAGTTTAGGACCAGAAATAGGATTCAATTGAAAAGTATTTCCAAGGAAATCAATTTAAACAAAACAATATACTCTAATTTCATGGCATACAGATACCCAGATGTTACACAATCAAATTCCAAAGCAATATGCAAGGAAAAATTATTATGGTTTATCATATGTGATAGGATATTAAAAATTCAAATATCAACGAATGAGCAAAAGAGCATAACAAAACAATTACGAAAGAATATAAATAAGAAAAGAAAAGAAAACTTCAACTTAACGTAGAAAAATAATAATAGAGAATCAATTAAGGTATTACAACAGAACTATTATAAAAGCATTATTCGATGTTAAGACTTAAGAAATTATATTTATTTTAATTCTATACACATTAAAACATTTCTTAAAAAATTGTTATAGAAATGTAATTTAAACATTTCAAATTATACCTTGAACAGTAAAACAAGTCCAATATGTCCTGATATTACGTAATGGCATCTTGAGCAAAAAAAAAAAAAAAAGTACCTGCTGCATGAAAGAAAAAGATAAGAAATGGAAAGGCACCAACCACGCTCGAACTTGTGACCCCTGCATTTGTAATATTCATTTCTACCACTGAGCTATAGATCCACTAACATTAATGAGTTACAGCTAAAAAATATATATATTTCAAAAGTTTATGTCTGCACTTGCACACAAAGCCACAAGTGTGGCTCCGCCACTGATTCCATGTAAGTAAGCATATTGAGATATCTCCTACATGTCCTACTTATTTCTAAAATTGAAGCTGTCATTCCTATATGTGTGTGTGTTTAAAAGCATACTTATCAATTGTTTTTGTACTAATTTGGGGAATTTTGTATTGCAGCCTGTAGAGAAATATCCACATATATTCTCTAAAGGTTCATTTTTTGACAAGTAAGTCCCCTTGTCCTACTTTTAAATAATAATAGAAAAGGTATTACAATTCGGGCTTCCTTGTTTTCTTTTTCTTTTTCGTTTTTGTATTTTCATGTTTCATTTCCCTTTACTTGTTGAGGTACTTGTATTCATTTGTGAAAACACATGACCTGCAGGTTTCCATACTCTTTGCCCAGCTTAATTATCTCAGTCTTAGCGCTTGCTGTATTAGTTTCGTGCATGTGGCTTCCGGTATGTATAGCCAAACAAACTGTATTAGTTTCCTTGTATGACTCTGTCCTCTTGATGTTTCGAAACTACTAATTATCCTTCAATTAAAAAATATAATTCATATCTGTGTTGTTGGAGTTTCCTTTTAAGGGAATTAGTTAACTCATTGCGTTATCTTTTTTATGTATTGAGACTCATACTTGTTAAATATATTGATCGATTTTAGCTTTCCTACCTTCTATTCATTTTGTTCTATATTAAGAAAGAGAGAGATACATACATACATATGCATCCATGCATGCATGTATGCATGCATGTAATGTGAGTAATGTTTTATAAAATCTGTGTTGCTGCAGGAAACATTGCACAAGCACAATGGTAGCAGTGAGTCCCATCAGGATATAGAAGTTTCAGATGACAGTAACATAGGAAAGATAGTTCAGATAGATGAAAATCTCTTATTGAATTGGCCCTTGATGTCATCCGTTATTGCTTATTGTGTATTCGCGCTACATAATATTGCTTATCAAGAGGTATGCTTCCTACTTTATAATGAACGACAAGTCTTTATGCATTTCCTATTATTTGTGTTCTGTTTCAGGCTCTCTTTTGCTTTCTTTCTTGTTTTCCATACCTGTATTTCATTTTGTTCCTTGAACTATGTTGTTTAAAAATCAAGCTCATACACTAATGATTTTTGTGTGACTTTAGTTCATGAAAGTATGACGTTGTTCGTATTTCATCCTACCAGATGTAGTTGTAGACTTGTAATATCATGCTAAAATGGTATTACCTCATGTTCTTAATATAAGAGCTAGTTGACTAATTTGGTAGATTAAAGAAGTTAGTTATTTTAGTTAATCGTAACAAATATAGGTTGACTTTTCTAAAATACCAGCTTTCATCATGACTACCCTTAGATAGAAACTCCTAAATGTGTGCAATCAATAGGAATCCTCTGGGGATAAATTATAAATTTGGGAGATAAAATGGATGGAGATCTTATATTTAGGACCAAATTTAATCCCCACTTAGCTCTTATATTAAGGACCGGAGGTAATACTTACAATATTTCAAGGATCAAATATGCTATAGCATTGAAATAAATCATATTCTTAGGTACTAAGGTGATACAAAACATTCTTGGAGTATTAAATTGAATATCGTTCTGCAGGTTTTCTCATTATGGGCTGTCAGTCCTCTAAGTTTGGGGGGTTTGAACTTTACAACCGACGATGTCGGTAATGTTCTTTCAATATCAGGTGTGTTCTTTGAAGGCTACAAATTTCTAGTATAGGATTAATGTTGTAAATTATGTGTTTCCTCTCTAACCTTTTACCCCTAATTATCACTTAAAAAACTTGACTGCATTACATGATGAGTTCATGTACTAACTTCTAGCTCATTCTGTAACCAGTCTCGATGAGGAAAAACTCTTGATAGGCATCGAGAATAATCTAATAGATGTGCATGGCAAAGACATACTACCTTTGTTCCTTAATATAAGTGCCAGTTGACTAATTTGGAAAGATTAAAAAAACTAACTAAATTACTTTAAAATATTAATATTTATCGTTTTTCTCCAAAATAATACGCATAAGTATTTGAGAGATGATGTAACATATGCTATAATTAAGTAATTTACTTAGCTTTATTAATTTCCTCAAATTAGTCAGCTGACTCTTATATTAAGGACCGGAGTTACTAGTGTGTTTTCCGTTTTCTATGCATTGATCTGTCTTTGTACTTAGCAGATTATGCTGATTAATACAGACTCTTGCTCAATTTGTTAGGTTTTGTCCTCTTGCTTTACCAACTTTTCCTTTTTCCTAAGGTGGAGAAAGCTTGTGGGCCTATTAGACTTTCTCGCATTTCGGGGTAAGCTTTTGCTGTCATGCAATGGGATATGATTTGGCATTTTCAGTGTTCGTTATTTTAACTGTACTTTATTTTTGGGTTCCATAAGCAGATTATCACCATACCTCTCTTGCAAAGCTACCCTTTCATAGCGTTGTTTTCTGGCTTCATACTGCATCTATTGATAACTAGTGCTTCTGTCCTCAAGTTTTGTCTCTCTGTAAGTACATTTGTTTTTTTAATCTTACCAAGCAAAAAAGTAATGATGAGGGGAGGGGTTGAGGCTTGGTAGAATAGCTGAAATGGATTATTTTTATAAGTATATTCATTCTGTTAAATATGACTAGTAGCAGTTCTGTACTGTTGTCCCTATAGTTCAATCATTAGAGTAAATTGGTGTTTGTTTGCCTCCAGTTTTAAATAATCTCTTTTTTTGTTTTACAAGACACAAAACTACTCTCACTTATTTAAGCCTACAATTTAAATTAAGCCTAAAACTTATTTAAATGCTGAAAACATAAAACTCCATCTCCTTCATGCATCATGAGCTTGCCTGATTGTAATGTTTTTTGTTTTTGGCTGGACCCAGCAAACCATTATTACTGGAATGTTGCTTCTGCAAAACAGGGCAGTGGTAATTGTTTTTTCTTTTCATATTTTTAAAGTTTTTTCTTTTTCTTTTCAAGTTTAGAGATTATCAGTGTTGGGTTGAGCTAATATGACATGTTGATTTGATTAAAAAAACAGGAACAACATCAAAGAGGAGCAGCTAATGGTATTTCTATGACTGGTATGTCAATATTCAAAGCAGTTGGCCCTGCTGGAGGTGGTGCAATGTAAGTGTACTATGTTTTTTTTTTTTTTAAAATAAATTTATCTTAGTGAAAAATATTGCTAGACAAAGTCGATCGAATGTTGGATTAAAACTCCAACGACCAAATGATCTTTGGCTTGATTGCTGATAATGATCTGTGATTTCTTATCCTTTCATAGTAGCAGTTTACCAAGCATGAAGCTAGAATAACTTATCTAACTCATAATTTTTACTTATTTTAAAAAAAAAAGATTACATTAAGAAGTCATAAATCTGGATTGGTTAAAGGATTTCATCTATTAACTGAAACTGCCCAGGGGATTTTAACTCCACAAGTGTCTACTTATGAGCTTTCCTGTTCTCTGTATCTTCTGTTATGATGTAGATTAATGTTGTAACTATGCCTCAGTTTAACATGCCTGTTTATGTGCAATATAATATTTTGAAACCCATCTGCAGTTCGCTGATTATAAACTTGATTAATGCAGATTAGCCTGGTCCCAGAAGCGGTTAGATGCTTCTTTCCTTCCAGGTACGATGATCAGTGAAATCTGTCTGTGTTGGATTTGAGCTGGCTTATAAAGAACACATCTTATTATAGGTTCTAAATTTTTCTGTAACCTCACTAACTGTGGGAAATGTCACAACAGGTTCTCACTTGGTGTTCTTCTTTCTCAACCTAGTAGAAGCACTTGGAGTTGTGATGATGTTCAAACCGTTCCTGGCTGAGAAAAAGACAACCCCATCGCAACAATCACAGTGATACCAAATTACCATAATGTTGCTGCTGAAGCCAGAAGTGAAGGCTAATGAAGCAACATTCATAGCATTTTGACTTGTGAAATATTTTGTGTAGGATGATGCTTTGGTTGATTGAACCAGCAAAGATAAACAAGTGAACAAACATAACTTGCCTTTCTCAGCCACAGGCTGCAGCTCAAATAAGGCTTTCTTCCTACCCTCCACATAAATATATCTCTCCCAGGGATAGAGGACAAGAAAACTAACCAGAAAAGAGCAAAGCAAAGTGGAAAGAGCAAGAAAATTAGATTCTTCATGTGTATTCTTGTGTTAGAGTGACATCATGACTAAAAAAAAATGTTTGTGACTAGTTCATTATATTCTTTTCTTTTTATATGTAATTTTCCTGGGCAAGTTAATGGTTATTTACTATTGAAACAAGTTGGTCATTATAGTCTTATTGGCATGTCCTCTGTCTGGATCCAAAAAAAAAAAATTGAAATTTGTGTCTCAACTTGGCAATCTCCTCGAAAGCCAAGTTATCTATGAGTGTAAGTTAGTGTGTCAAATATATACTCTTCTGGTTTCATTATTAAATTTTTCATATGAATGAATAATTTTATCCATGAAATTTATTATTTTGGAGTATAGTATATATTAAATATGGGTAAAATAGAAAAAATGTTAAGTTTTAAGGCAAAATTTTATGCTGAAACTAGTTGGAAGTGACTTATGAGTAGGGCTAGAGGAGTGTGTGTGTGTATTATGACATATATTTAATTTCATGTATTTGTTGATTTAGTTAAATCCAAGAATTCATTTTATGACATATATTCAAAATTTAGTTAAAAAAGTATGTCAAAAATTCAAATCTAAAAGGAAAAGAAAATAAGAAAGGAAATTGCACAATTTGGAACAAAATCAGACTATACATGTTAATACATTTTCAATTCATTTCTTTCTATTTTCCTTAAATTAAATTTCAATTTTGGTGGTGTCGTGATTTACATTTGCGTTGCCAGCTCCATTATACTTATTTCCCCAAAATGGGATGTTCGTCAAATATTTAATTAGATGTGCTTCAACTCAGTGCTATTATGATGGAATCTCTTGCCTTATGCTTCTCCCACTATTTTTATCAAAAAATAAAGAAAGGTTAAGGTGCAGATTGTCCAATAAACTATTAGGTCAGGAGCACCCAGCACAAAAAACAATTAAAAGGACCATAAATACCAAAAAACAATTAAAAAGTGCCAATTATCACAATTCGGTTACAACTAAACTAACGGTGTTGGTATCAATTGAAGATGTCCACATGTCTGGCGAGAGGATTGAAGGATAAGAATGTGAGTCCTTTGCTTCCCTCCACATCGTAGGAAATGCTCTCGATACTCTTTCATCATTGAGCACCGACAAAAGGAGATTGAGAATCAGAATCTCAGACTGCGTGGCCGTGAGCTTCAAAGACGAGAGGGAAGAGAATACAACCCCCAACCATCAGTTTCAGCTACCACCTCCGTCAAACCAACAAGCAAGTGCCCCGAATTTTAAAGACAGTTGGGGGGGGGGGAATTTTTATGACGAGGAGCATAACTTATTTTGTGAGGAAATAAATAGGAAAGACAAAAATTTCTAACACCAAAAGCAGAACACACAAATTCCAACTTAAGCTTCGTCTCATAAAAGCAGAGCATTGTTGGCAACCATAAATACAACAATAATTTACTTTAATTCAAAACCCAAAAATGCAAACACAAAATCAAGCTCTCTATGACAAAGCCTAAAGCAAAATTTTTGGAATTCAGAGTTGCAAGGCGACGAGAACGGCGGACCTTACGGAGGATATCTTTAGGATAAACAAAAGAATTAGCTTTCACAAATGATGGAACTAGAAAGGTGATGTTGAATGGAATAGGAAACCTTCTCAAAGGTTTGAACTAGAACCTGTAATTTTAGCACTCACTATGGAAAATCACAATTCCGGCGACTTCTCTATCATCCACGCCGACAGACGATCTCTCTCCACCGCTAGCTTCGTTCATTCTTTCTCTTCCATAATCATAGTATTTTCCCTCTCTCCCGTCGACGATGACGAAGATGTCCCATAGAAGCTATACCCTCATTTTCAAATAGCTTTTGCCTTTACCTCCTCAATCGCATATTCCACTATTGCAGCGGAGCTCTCCAGCGACGTTGAGGAGGTGAAGGAATGGAGGTGGTGATAGTGTGGTGATGGGAGAATCTCATCGGCAGTGACGAAGGTAAGGAGTCGCGTGAGGAAGGAGAGAGGCGAAGGGAGAGGTATGGAGGATCACTTTGACCGAGCTCAGAGCCCGCTTGCTTCTCTTTCCTTTTTTCCCGTTGACATGTGTATACCACACCTTTCTTCCCAACGCTCGTTAGTTTAGTTGTAACGGAATTGTAATAATTGACACTTTTTAATTATTTTTTGGTACTTATGGTCCTTTCAATTATTTTTTTGTGCTAGGTGCTCCTAGCCTAATAGTTTATTGGTCAATTTACACCTTAACCCAATAAAGAAAAAAAAGACATGGAGGACTACTCTTTGAGTTTTCTTAAATCTCAATCCATTTTATTTTACAAAATTATAATTCCTATAAGAAACAATCATATCAATTGTGGAATACTTACCAGTCTAGGGGTGGGCATGGGCAGGGCTGGGCAGGGCGAGACCCTTGCCCGATGCCCAGCCCGAAGAATGAATGGGCTGCATTTTGCAGCCCGATACCCCGCCCTGCCCAATAAAAGCCCTAACCATTTTCGGGCTGGGCAAAGGCGGGCTGGGCAGGGCGGGCTTTCCCTGCCCAAGTAGTGACGCATTTCGCTTCTCCATAAAGATTCTAGTTCACACTTCATAGAATTTCAAAGCTTTGGAGATACATTAAGTATAATATAATATATTTATAATATAATTAGACATAATAATATAATATTTTTTAAATAAAATAATATATATAGAATAATATTTATTTAAATATATTTAATTTTTCGGGCAGGGCCAAATGGGCAGGGTAGGACCCCCTGCCCAATGCCCAGCCCTGCCCAGTTATTGGCCCAGCCCAAAACTGCCCAAATTTTTTTTGGGCCACTTTTTTAAGGCTGGGCTGGGCAATTTTTTTCCAGACTTGGGGTTATTAGAAATCTCAACATTACATTTAAGTCCTGTGGGACTTTTTTACCATAAATTTCAACTGTCAATTTGTCAATGGGTGCATATGGGCTTTTAAGGGCACTGCACCTTGACTTGTCAGTGTACCGTATATGGACTTGTTAGTGGACCACATTTGGACTTTTTAGTGGACGCACATGAACTTATCAGCGGAATTTGAATTTATTGCAAAAAAGTCTCACGGGACTTAAACGCAATTTTAAGATTTTTAGGGACCATTTTTTATGTTGCTTGAGACCTAAATGAAATTTTTCCTATTTTAAAAAGGGCTAATACTAGCTTTGATCCCTCAATTTTACCCTCATTTTTGTTTTGGTATCTCAAATTTCAAACTATTAGTTTTGTTACCTCTAGGGGCAAAATGATCTATTTTTTTTATTAAGTTATAGAGACTAATGTTTTGAATGATATAAAATTTGAGAGACCAAAACTTATAATTTGAAATTTAAGGGATGAAAATCAAATAAAAGAAAACTTAAGGGTACAAAGATTATATTAAACCTTTTAAAAAATCAACCCATTTGTTATAAATAAATAATTTAAACTAATTTTCACTTACAAGGGTGGAAGAAGGACAATATCTGGACCATTCTAGTAGGGGTAGTAACGACATTTCACCACCGGCGTTACGCAGTTGCAAATTTGCAACAGAAGTTTCTTTTCCCCTCTGGAAAAAAAAAAACGCTTCTTGCAGTTTCTGGAACACTCGAGGTCCTTCATTGGCCGATTCCCGCTTCGTATTTCATCCTTCAACACATTATCTTAACTTATTATTTTGCGATCAAAGCTTTGATCTTTCTTCTTCTTGTTCATCTTCGTCGTCTTCACATCCACACCCACACCCTCAAAAAAATATGAGGTTAGCATGCAAATCCTAGAGTCAGCTTATTTCATTGCCTACTTCTCTGGCTTCCTCTACTTTTTCCATTTTGTCTTCGATATGAGTCGTTATTGTGGTGATGGTACTTCTCCAAATGCCAAGAACAAAAATGGCGTTTTTATTCGTTTACTTATTTGCACATTTATATGAGAACGCTTGTGGTGAATCTGATTCATAGCTATGGGCATCTGATTCTTATTCCCTGGTTTTCAGTATTTGCTTGTTAACATACACTGGCGGGTACATTTTTTTTGTGAAGCGAAAGGAAAAAGACGTCTGTTACTGGCACCCTTTTCATTTTGATGTCTAAGAAATTCATTTGAGACTTTTTTTTTTTTTTTTTGTGGGTTCCTTTCATATCAAGTTTTACTTAACGGCTTATTTCATGCAATCTAGTGGCTATATCTATTTTTAACATCTCTGGTTTTTTTTTTTTTTTTTTTTTTTATGTGTGCATAATTTCAAGAATGTCGTTTTACTAAGTGAGGATTGCATTATTGAACGCTAGTCCTTGTTTTATTATTATTTTTGTTTCAGCTGTTCATCCTTGGTTGCTGTCGCTGGTAAAAGAATCTTCTATTTATTTCTAATATTGTTCATAAGTTGTAGACAATAACTCCAAGTTATTAGATGCCCTCTGATTTTACGCAATGAAATTATATTGATTGTAGATTTAGATCAGAAGCATGATATGATAGACACACTTTTTGACTATGCCCTTGAGATGAGTTATGATTATTGTGATCTGTTTAGCTTTGATAGGGTTTTTTTTTTTTGTCTTTGTTCACTTGTATACACAATTGGCTGCTGAAGCACTAAATAACTAATCATGTAACTTGCTAATCTGGTGGGAGCTTGAAACTTGTTTGAAATCTAGAGCATGAGGAGGACCTTTCAGTTTTTCTAATTAATTTTGTGGTATGATTAAAATTTTAAATGTTACTTGCTAATGGATGAATGTTCCTGCTTTTTATAGCCGACACCCAATTGTGAAGTGGGCTCAGAGATCAGACAAGGTTTATGTGACTGTTGATTTGCCTGATGCTAAAGATGTAAAACTCAAGCTAGAACCAGATGGAAAGTTTAATTTCTCTGCTAACAAAGAAGAAATTCCCTATGAAGTTGACCTGGATCTATTTGATAAGGTCAATGTTGAGGTACATATAATCAATTCTCTAGAACGCTTTAGAATTTGACCCCTTTTAGCTACAAATTTATTGATGGTTGATGGCATTTTGTAGGAGAGCAAATATAATATTGGCGTAAGGAACATAGTTTATGTTATAAAGAAAGCAGAGAAGAAATGGTGGGATAGGATGATCAAGCAGGAAGGAAAGCCTCCTGTGTTTGTCAAAGTTGATTGGGATAAATGGGTTGATGAAGAAGAGGATAATGGTAGGCATTGTAATTATGACTTTATGGTTAATTTATTGTTGTTATATTTGGTTCAGTTTAGTGATATGATTCCTTGAATTTACAGAGAGAGCAGGAATGGATTTTGACGACATGGATTTCTCGGTAAGTATGAAGTTTTCTAACACGGCAAACAATTTGTAAAGTTTTTGATAAACTCAAGGTATGAGTTTTTAACCTACTCTTATGAATACTTTAACATGGATTATTCTGTTTGCTTCTGAATTTTGGTAATCATGTCCAATGATTTTGGGGACAATGTGCAATAAAATTACTATCCGATGGGAAGTTGACTTTTGGTTGGTAAGACTGTTCTATTGAATGTATGTTATCCTGTTAAGGGTCATTTTGTTATAACCCCATATGCTATTATTAGCCCTGTAAGAGTAGAATGGAGAAGTACCTTTGTGTGGCAAGTACCTATGTCAAGGATGGTGTTCTCAGGATACGTTAACAGTGGACCCAAACAAGTCATGATGCCTCTAGCATGGTTTAAAATTTTAGAATTTAAATTCATGAGGCCTTGCTTGACAAAGGTTACATCGTCTGAGCTTTATGTGGGATGTTGATATCTTGAGGAGTTGTCTTTTTTGTCTCTCCAAAACTCCTTATCGATTCGTTGCTAACTGAAAGTATGTTGTGCAGAATTTAGACATGGGTGGGGATGATTTTGATATGGATGATTCCAAGGAAGAGGAAGGTTAGAGCTTTGTGAACTTTCTATGTAACTTGTGAAGGAAGTTCTCTACAAAAACCATTTTTAGATTTGCATGGGGGGCTGAGTTACCTAGTGACTTGCCATTCCTGCTTGTTGTACAAGAACTTGTTAAAAGATATGGTTTTTGTAGTTTCTTAACATTGGAGTATTTTTGGATACACTATGTGCAGAAGAAGTCAAAACAAAGAAGAGGGCGATGGGCAGAAAGAGGCGGGAGAGCCGGCTGATGCGGTGGCTGAGGAGGCTAAGGCTTGACTGTATTGGAAAGACAGAAAGCTGAGACACCTATCCTTGACAAGAGCTTGTGTGGATCAATGAATGCTTACAACCTCAATTGCTGAAACTGTGTGCCTTTTCTTAGGTCTATATAGGCATTCTCAAATTGTGTCTCTTTTCTTGGGTAACAGCCATTCTAATATCAGTTACTGGTAGAAAACACTTTCTGGGTTCATAATATTAAGACCGTGTCTAGTTTATGCCTATAAACTTCTGTTTCTACTGGAAAATTTGTGCATGGTTTGCAGCATTTTTTAAACACATGTGTTTTTGTCGAGAATCGCCTCAAGGAGTTTCCCGCCTATGGAAAAAATGAAAAATTTCTTGGAACTGAGCTTTTTGTAAAAGTTGAGGTTGTCCTTGAGAATGAAAATGAAGATGAAGAATTAAAAGATAAAGGGGGAAGAAGCTCAATTGCCTGAAGTAGTGAAATGTTTGAATTTTAAATGTAAGATTGCATATGGTAAACCCACACGTTGGCCAAAAAGAAAAATAGACACGAGTTGATGCGCGGCATCTTTATGCAAATGATCTTTTGGAGTATTGTTGTTACAAGTAGTTGGATGAGGGGTGTTACAGTTGGTTAAGGTGTTTAAGGTGTTGGTCTTTATTCTTAAAAGGAAGAGGTTTAATATTCGTTGATTGATGTGGGGGCTTTATTGATAGGTAATTTGTAAGTATTCCTGTTAGCATTCTTTGAGCCTGGAGGCGTGTTCGAGCTCTAGTAGTAGGAGAAGAGGGATCTTTTTTTTTTTAAAGATGCACTCACTTACCTTGTAGCTTAGTGGGACAATAGCTCTCTAGTAATTTGGATGTGGTAGGTCTTGCCTTTCGATTGTCAGTTCTTGTTCTCAAAGACTCTTAAGTGAAAAAAAAGAAAAGAAGAAGAGTCCAATATAAATTGCAATCTCTTTGCATAAATTTTGATACAATTTACTCAACCACTCCTGCTGGTCCATATTGTAGTATACAAAGTTTTTGTGATTCAAAAATATAAGACAAAAGTCCAAGTATTAAATTCTTCTTTTACAGAAATACTCTTATTAATGGCAATGCGGAGAGAAATTGTATAAGAAAAAAATTAAAGATAATTAAAATAGGTTATTTCAATCATACAAACTATTTTGATGACTACACTCACTTTGTCCTTAAAACTTAAAGGGTTAAGGAGTAATTTGGCCAACGAATTTTTACTTTAAGAGTGGTGTCCAGCACAAATAACTTTTAAGTGTACCAAAAAACTTTTAAAATGTGCAGTCAGCACAATTTTTTTTTTTTAAAAAAATATTCAGTCAGCACAACGGTATTAGAAAAAGATAACGTCCGTTATCTAAGGTGTAGATTGACCTACGAACTTTTACTCCAAGAGCGCCCAGCACAAAAAGAAGTCCATGTGCAATCCACACAAAATCTGACTGTTGTAAATCTTTACTCGGACCCCCAACCATATGCACTGGGGTTAGAAAGAGTGAATGCAATAAAAAAAAAAATCACAAATTATATAAATTATTATTATCAGCTATCTTATGTAATTATTGACTATAATATTGTATTATTTACTCTTTAAATTAAATTTTTGTTGTTGTAATTCTATTCAATCTCTTAAAAATATCACATAATTACGTGCATATAATCTGCGTAAAAATTGATATACGGCTGATGGGATTTTTTAGTTATTGATATAAGTGCGTATAATATGAGTACTTTTTTAGTTTTATTTATCATCAATTTAGAATAGTTAATGTGATGGTCAGAAGCCTTCGTCCCATTTTTAAAAATAATACTTTTAGAATACTTACTTAACTAGACAAGCCTTGAGAAGGACTTGGGCTATTATGAGATTTATCAGGCTCCTTATGAGCTAAGTGACATTTTACGTCAGGATTGTAATGGGTGTAGTACTCCCATAGGTGTTAATTGAGGCGTCCTGTTTTGTATCAAAAAAAAAAAAAAGAATACTTACTTAACTGACAATAAGATTTTCCATAGTATGTTAATCTTATCAGCAGTATATCAATTTTCATAGGCAAAAATATTATATTTATACACATAAATATAAATGAATTCGATCCCTTTATCAGCATAGACAAGAGAGAAGGACATACTCAAATAAATAAAGGTGACCCATAAATTATGTGATATTTTTAAAAGATTGAAAAGAATTATAACAACAAAAATTTAATTTAAAGAGTAAATAATATACAATATTATAGTCAATAATATTACATAAGATAACTGATAATAATAATTAATATAATTTGTGATTTTTTGTTGTTGTATTCACTCTTTCTAATCCCAATGCACATGGTTGGGGTCCGAGTAAGGATTTACAACCGTCGGATTTTGGGTGGATTTTACTTGGACTTTTTTATAATGGGGGCTCCTGGTAAAAAAAATTTTTATCCTGGAGTAAAAGTTTGTTGATCAATCTACATCTTAGATAACGAATATTATCTTTTTCTAACAAAGTTGTGCTGACGGCACATTTTTAATTTTTTTTTTTATATTCTTAAAGTTATTTGTGTTGGGCCGGTGACCTCGTGAGGTGTTGCTGCAACCTCGCGAGGTATTTTAAAAAATTTCAAAAGAAATTAAAAAAAAAAATATAAAAATAAAAATCGATGTTGAACTCGTGAGGGCAGCTAAAAAATCTTTCCAAAAAATTTAAGAAAAAAAAGGACGCCTCACGAGGTACTCCTAATACCTCGCGAGGTGTGATAAAAACATTTCAAGAGAATAAAAATTATAAAAAATAAAAAATAAAAACGGATGTTGACCTCGCGAGGTAATTGTACTACCTCGCGAGGTCACTTAAAAATATTTAAAAAAAAAACAAAAAAGTATATAATATAGAAATAAGGACGGAAACCTCGCGAGGTAATGGTACTAGTACTACCTCGCAAGGTCACCTAAAAAAAAGAAAAAAATAATAAAAATAAGGATGGAGACGTCGCGAGGTACTCAGGATACCTCGCGAGGTCTTGTAAAACATTTTAATAAAATAAAAATTAAAAGAATATAATAAAGTAAAAATAATAAAAAAGGATTTAAAGGACGTGGACTCACGAGGTAAAAAATTGCAAGAAAAAAAATAAATAAAACAAGGATGGGGACCTCGTGAGGTACTCCTTATACCTCGCGAGGTCTTGAAAAAATTCAAAATAACAAAAAATGACGGGTGACAACTATCTCACAAGGTCAACTAAAAAAATCTTTCAAAAAAAAAATAAAAAAAAAGGACGGAGACCTCGCTAGGTACTCTTGGTACCTCGCGACGTCTTCTGGTACCTTTCAAAAAATTTTTTAGGAGTGACCTCGCGAGGTATCATGTTTTTCATTTTTAATTTTATTATATATTTTTTAATTTTTTTTTTTTAAATCTTCTGTAGAATGACCTCGCGAGGTAGTCGTACTACCTCGCGAGGTGCCTTGCATTTTTATATATATATTTTGTTTTAATTTTTCTTTTTTCAAAAATTTTTTAATGACCTCGCGAGGTTCTTCTGCATTTTTTATAATTTTTCATTTTTTTTGAAATTTTTTTAAGGAGTGACCTCGCGACGCACCTCTGTATTTTTTATTATATTTTTTTTTCAATTTTTTGTTTTTGTTCGAAATTTCTTTAGACTGTCCTTGCGAAGTACCTTTGTATTTTTTAATTTTATTATATATATATACTTGAGCAAAAAAAAAAATTTATTATATATATTTTTAAATTATTTATTTTTAATTTTTCGTGTTTTTTCCAAAATTTTTTTAGAGTGACCTCGCGAGGTAGTCTCACTACCTCGCGTCTCGCGAGCTACCTCGGTAAAAGTTCGTTCGTTGGCTGGCTGCTCCTTAACCCAAACTCAAAAGGCTCACTTATATCATTCCGAATGGGGATTCGATTCCCTCTTTATCGACCTCCCCACCGCAAAGCACGAGTCCTTGTTGAAGGATCTGAAAAGGTAAAGATGGTGTTTTGTGGAGCTTCAAGGTATGGCTTCCCCAAATTTCCTTTGTTTTCTGCATCATCGTCACTATCTTTATTCCATCTTTCTCCTTCACATGCCGTAGCTCTCCGACTCTGTTTCCATTCCAATTCAACAAATCCTCACAATATTGAAGTGGCCCTCTCTTCTTTTAACGGCTTGCTTCATGTGCGCCCCCCACCCTCTATACTCCAAATTAATAAAATCTTGGGATATGTTGCAAAGTTGAAACACCATCGAACTGTTCTCTCCCTCTTCGCACAAGCAGAAACTAAGGGATTCTTGCCAGATTTGGTTACACTAAACATCTTGATTAATTGTTACTGCCATGTGGGTCAAATGACTGCTGCTTTCTCTGCCTCAGGCAAGATTCTTAAGATGGGCTGGCAGCCTAGCACGATTACTTTCACTACACTAATGAAGGGCCTTTGCTTCAATAATGACGTTGGGAAGGCCTTAAATTTTCATGATGATCTTATAGCAAATGGGTTTAAGCTAGATGTAGTTAGTTATGGCACACTCATCAATGGACTATGTAAGACCGGAAAAACAAGAGCTGCGGTTAAATTGCTCCAAAAGATGGCAAGAGGGCCAGCTAATCCTGATTTAGTAATGTATAATACCATTATTGACGGCTTTTGCAAAGAAAGACTCATATTAGAAGCATGTCATTTGTTTCATAAGATGATTGATTGCGGACTATCTCCTGATGTTGTGACCTACAACTCTCTAATACATGGTTTTTGTGTCATGAATAAAGGGTCAGAAGCCGCAAAATTAGTTAATCAAATGAAACTTGAAGGCATCAACCCTAATGTTCGTACTTTTAGTGTAATGGTTGATGCATTTTGTAAGGAAGGAAGTGTCTCCAAAGCTGAAGCTGTTGTTGCTATGATGATGAAGTGTGGTACAAAGCCTAATCATTTTACATACAACTCTTTAATGGAAGGTTACTGCTTGATGAATAATGCTGATGAGTCAAGGGAATTATTCAATAAGATGATCAATAGTGGTTTGGCTCCTGATGTTTTTAATTATACCATTTTGATCAATGGGCTTTGTAAAATCAAGAGGGTGGATGAGGCCATGGATCTCTTTATACAAATGAAGGGCAAAAATTTGATTCCCGATATTGTCACCTATAGCTCTCTTGTTGATGGTTTGTACAAATGTGGTAAAATGTCATATGTGAGGGATATTATTTGTGAGATGCATGATAGAGGTCAGGCCCCTAATATAATATTCTACACTATCTTGTTAAATGGATTGTGGAAAAGTAACCATCTTGACCAGGCAATTACATTATTTCAGCAAATCCTTGACAATTCAGCCTGATACTTTCACAGATGATGCACGATAGATTTTTCGGCATCTTTTGGTTAATGACCACCATTTGAGTGTCCAAGCATAAACTGCTATGACCAAAAGATTATGTAAAGAGGGTTTTGTTTGATGAGGCAAAGGCCTCTATCTATAAAGTGAAGGAGAAAGAATGCTTACCTGATGTTTTAACTTTTGATACCCTCATACCTCTCTTGGAAAAAGGTGAGAATGATGAGACGAAGTTTTGACGAGTGGAGTTGTCCTGAAGTAATAAAAGGAGGTTAGCTACCTACTCCAAATATTATATGATACTCGTGGTTGATTACAATTGAAGGTATTGTTTGAGTCATATGTTTCATATTTTTATTTTTGGCTTAACATGAGTTTGCTCCTTATTTCTTTATATCTCACCATTTATTTGATTTATTGTCTCAGGCATATCACAGTTGCTGCTCATGGGCCGGCTTTTAAATTGAGCCAGAATGAAGTTTGTTAAATTTAAGACAACGATTGTCTAAAAAGGATCATGATGATATTTTGCTAGGTTGGACTTCTTCAATCAAAAAAATGCCTGAACTTCTTTAGGCATGGGTGTGAGTATTATTAAAACACTCAAAGAATTAACAACCAACCTTTCATGCATGTGTTTGCTCTCTTTCCTGCGATATTTGCATATGCTTCTGCCATTTTTCTTGTCATGTATATGCTATACAACACCTCTCTTCATATAAGGAGCTCTTTCATGGTTTTCATCAAGGGTGATATTAACTTTTTTTTGGCTAGATCATGATGTTACTAGGCTTTCGGATGCTTGGTGTTATGTGATTTTGATCTGAATTGAATTTGTCTCTGCAAAGTTCAGTTCTTTCTCTTGGGAGATATCAGATATTGTAGTGCTTTACTTGGGCTTTTGGATGCTTCTATGCTGCTATGTGATTCCTGTGACTCTCTGCAGAATGTGTTGGGAACTGATACCTTGAACTGAAAAGAAAATAACTTGGTTGTGTTTGGCGTCTCTCTCATCATGTGTCATTAATTTTGTATAGAAGAACGAACGGTGGTTGGACTAAATACAACAATTTCTTTTAAGCAAGGTCGAAGAATTGAGCCTTGTGTGTAGAAGAAAAATCACATTGATAGAACTACCTCTTATTGAATCTAACAACACAAATATAACCTACTAATATTGGATATAAGATAATTATAGATAAAAAAACTGTAATTGACAACTTGAAATTCAGTCATAAACAATCATCAACTTACCCAAAAATACATATAAATAGTCATCAAATAGAAAATAGATTGGACTCATGACAAACATTACCCATTCACCTCGATTTCACTCCAACACAAGAAAGCACATGGGTCTTGCTCTTTCCCCCTTTCTCCTTTACCTTTCTTTCTGTTTTTCTGCTTGCTTTCTTTCTCCGTTCTTGGAGAGGGGTATCAGGAGGCAGGAGAGCAGAGAGAGAGAGAGAGAGAATATCTAATTATGTGTGTATATATTGCTCCTATTAATTTGCCAGAAGCATCACCTTCACACAAATATCTCAAGACTGATGATTTCTTCATCACTACAAGCTTAAACTACATGTTTATTGGCATATCATTGTGACTGCTCTGAAGCCGTTTTCTTCTTCTCAGCCAGGAATGGCTTGAACATCATGAGAAGCCCCAGCAGTTCTACTAGGTTCAGCGCAAAAAACACCAAATGTGTACCTGTAAGTTCAATGTCCCCAAGTTGGTGAGCCTTACAGAATTGCAGCTCCTGAGCTACTGATGTGAAGTCAAGACATAGGGGAATGGGTCTGATGTATTTCTCTGTAGTGAATTTCCATGTGCTTTTTTTCTCCAGTTATTAATTATAAAATATGAATCCAGAACCTATGACAGTGCTGAGGTGTATAAAATGCATTTTTTTTTTTTTAAATATTTTCATGCATGAACTTCATCACAAACAGAGAAAAAGAAATGCACCGAAATGTTTTTCACCATTCTTTCAAGTTTTGAAACAGTATATGAAGCAGAATACGGCACAAAAGCATTAGCTGAGCATCATACCTGGAAGGAAGGAAGCATTTAATCGCTTTTGTGACCAGGTTAATCTGCATTGACCAAGGTCATCATAATTAGTCAATTGCACATAAGTTCTAAATTATTTCACGTTATAGGGAAAAATAAGCGAAACAGGAAAAATAAAAATAAAATGTACACTTACACTGCACCACCAGCAGCAGGGCCAACTGCTTTGAAAATTGACATAGCAGTCATAGCAAAACCATTAGCTGCTCCTCTTTGGTGTTGTTCCTGTTTTTCCCAATCAAACACGCCATTTTATTAGCCCAACTCAATCATAATAACCTCATAACTTCAGTAAGGAAAGGAAAAAAGTAAAATGAAACAATGAACTGAATTTAAAAAGAATTTACCACTGCTCTGTTTTGCAAAAGGAATAAACCCGTATCGATTATTGGCTAGCAAATAAAAATTCACAATTAGGAATATCATTATGCAGATATACATTTCTTGAAGGAGATAGTAAACTACTCCTCCGGTCTTATTTATAGAACAAAGAGAAGATTGGTCCTATTTATAGGGTAGAAAGAAATTTTTCATATGAATGTTCAATTTTACCCTTCATTTGTGATTGCGTTGACTTTGTTTTCATTGAGTATAATGTATATTAAATAGGAGTAAAGTTGAAAAGTTGTTGAATTTTATGTAGGAGTTAATGAAGTTTAAGGTTTTTCTTGGTTTGTGTAAAACATACTTGAAGTGTCTTATAAATAGGATTAGAGGAGTATATATATGAGCAACTCCAATGTTACTATTGTGGTTGGTAAAATCAAGGAACAGATACACTTACAGGGAAACATAACAAAAAGACAGAAGCAATAGTTATCACTAGGTGCAGTGCGAAGCCAGACAACATGGCTATGAAAGGGTAACTTTGCAAGAGAGGTATGGATAAAGCCTGCACAGGGTACCCAAGTAATAATACAGATTTAAGAAACAAACTGACAATGAAAATGCTGAATGATAATAATTACCATTGCACGAAAGTGAAAGCTAACCGCTGCGATGCGAACAAGATTAATGGGTCCAAATGCTTTCTCCAAAGGTTGATATAGGAAGATTTGGTTGAGCAAAAGAGCAAATCCTAACCAGTTAAGCAGAGTTCAGAGCTGATCAGCATAATCACTGAAATTTACTCAACAGGATTGGGTTACAGAATATGAGAAGTTAGTGTATATGACCCCCATAAATGCCGTTATGTTCATGCACAATTTTTGTGATGGAAGGTTAGGAAGGAAGTCCAATTTATAACACTATTATTTATATCTGGAAATTCGTAGCCGTCAAGGATATTATACCTGATATTGAAAGAACATCACCAACATCATCAGTTGTAAAGTTCAAACCCCCCAGCTCTAAAGGACTCACAGCCCATAATGAGAAAACCTGCCCAAAGTAAAATAGTGCTAACTTATAGCCTCATAGAAGAAAGGCAAGAATCTTATCAAAAAAAAAAGAAGAAAGGCAAGAACCTCATTTTGCTCCGCAAAAGATAAACCTTTGTTGTTATTATGTGAAATGCATCGAACTATTTGTCCCAATATTAAGTAAAAGCATACCTCAGTATTTTTTTTTTGGGTCAAAAGCATACCTCAGTATAGGCTATATCATGCAGTGAAAAAACACAATAAACAATGATGGATGACATCAAGGGCCAATTCAGGAGGATGTTTTCATTTTTCTGAACTGTCTTTTCTGTGGTTTCGTTTTCTAAAGCTTCCGCATCCTTTTTGGACTCATTGCTAACATTGTGTTTGTGCAATGTTTCCTGCACATTTCATAAATAAAATGTCTATGATCACAAGGTTGCCTTTCTCTTGGTGACACTGAAGGTCGCCTTTCTGTCAAAAAAGAAACCACTTAAAATACCCCACACACACATACAATTCTAGTGTTCTACTTTTAGCATATTATATGTCTAAATTATGCTGAGAAAGTAAATAACAATGAAGATAGATTTCCAAACTTCAACAAGTATGAGACCCCAAGGTCAAAAACAGAACCTCATCAATTTCACTAATTCTCTTATAAAGCGGAACCATAATACAAGGTGTATGGATAAACATACCGGGAGCCAGATGCAAGAAACTAATACAGGAAGTGCAAAGACTGATATTACAAAGCAGGGCAAGAAGTAGGGAAACCTGTAGGCCATTTGTTTTGGACAAACGAGTATCAGCATATCAAAAACGGGGGGAGCCAAAGTCACTGTTTCTATTTAAAAATTCGGAAGAGCATACTCACTTATCCAAAAAGGAACCTTTTGGAAATAGGTGCGGATACTTCTCTGCTGGCTGCAATACCAAAATTCCCAAATTATTAGGACAATTGATAACTGTGCTCCTGGTCATGTTTCCCCTTAATAAGATGGAGACTAACTATTGATAATGACGAAATATAAGTGCATCACAAGGAAAGGAATAAAGCAAAGTACCAGAGCCAAATAGCCTCCTAATGCAGGACCAATAACTAAAGCTATGCCCCAAGCTGAACTCAGCTGAAACCACATCACACAACCAAATTATCATAAAGAAAAAAGCATTTATAAGAATTAATGGTAGACCAAAGTAAATTAGGCTTACTGTCGCAAGTCCTTTAGCTTGGTGTTCTTCTCGGAAAATTTCAGTGGCATAAGCCTAGTGGCAGAGAATGTTGTTATACGATAGAACAGACTCTTGTAAAGAAAAAATAAACAGATGGTCTGACTTTAAGTATACAAATTCAAACTTCTAATTCAGCTCTGGGGATATTAAATGAAAATTTAAAGAGTGAATTGATATTTTAGACCCCAAAAGATACACTTCACCTCACTTTGGTCTCCCAAAGATTGAATGTCCTATTGAAGTCTTACAAAGAGCTTTTCATCTTCAATATCATGCCACGTTAAGCTCCTTTTAGAAAACGAACCAAGTGGGTGATATAGCTTATAGCTTACTGTGAAGTAAATATTGGTCAGGACCATAGACCATACTTATATCTATTGGGTTTATTTGGAGAGAGTTTTAAGTAGCTTAAAGCTCGAAAAAAGTAGCTATAGAAAAAAAGCCAGAAGTTAAGTGTTTGAGTTAAACTTTGAATTTACTGAGCTTTAAAAAAAAAAAAAAAAATCCTAAAAGTTAGTTAAGAAAAAAGCTCCCTGGGTAGCTTTTTCTAAAAAGTTCTCAACTTTTTGACGTGGGCCCTGTCACTTCTACCATCATCAATTCAAACACAAATCATATTTACAACCTGACTTTTTTCCTACCGGGCTTCTAAAAAAGTCAAACAGAAAATAAGCCACCGCTCCTACCACTAAGCCAAACAAGCCATTATGTTAAATTATCCAATCATACATAGTTATGTGTCTTATTTTATTTTTTTTCATTTGGGTTTATAATTGAATAATAATATTAGCACTTATGATTGGAGAACTTGATATAATAATGGGTATAAGAAACTTAACCTAAGTATTTTCCATATAACCATTATATGCCTAATTATCATCAACCTTGAGTTAGCAGCAAAAGAGGAAGGTTTTATGTCATATTTTAGAAGATGACTAGGCATTTAATGATCACATAATTTCTTCATAAAGCCATGTCCCTCTTTCTGTTAGTTATATGTTAACATGCTTAATGTGAAAACAATATTGAAGGAAAATTATCCTTTGAAGAAGTAAGACGACACATTAGAATTTTGGAGGACCATATAGAGACAAAGTATATCTTACATTAACAAAAAAAAAAAAAATCAATTCACTCGATTTAAAATTGTAATATGGTACATCTATAAATGGTACCTTGATCGTTCCAAGCGAACCATTTAAGCTTCCAAGGAGAAATCTTGTGATAACAGCCATCCAAAAACTTGTGCTTAAGCCAAATAGTGTGTTAAACACAACACTGAATTCAAATCATAATCAATATCAATATGGATAATTAACTCAAATATTATATTTTATATCTTACAAGAAATCAACCAAATCAGGGGTAGGTGTGCTTACACAACAATAATTCCGATAACTATGGTGTATTTTCGACCATATCGATCAGCCACTATTCCCCAAGCCACAGATGTCAGTCCTCTGCCAAGCATAAATGAAGAGCCTAAAATATACTACCTTCGGTCCAAAATGTAAGACTTGGTTTGTAATGTAGTTTGCATTACAAACCAGGTCTTACATTTAGGACCAGAGGAATATTTTAAATAAGATTAGTATTTTAAGAGTTTATAAATCCTCTAAATATAAGACATCAATGGAATTGAAGAACTAAAGGAACCATACCCAGATAACCAGCATAGGAGCCAATGTCTGCCTCCGTTTTTGCAACACCAAAATCTCTTACCTGCGATTAATTTTTTTTTAATGAATAATTCATGTAATATACTTCAGCATAAAGTAAGAATATAGTTCATGACAAAATTTTTATTTCTTGAGCTATTTCTTAAAGAAAACATAAGGTAAAGCAATAATTTTTCACAGTCAAAGTGACCAATTAGATCATTTGCAAGTCTGAATTCAGATTTCGTGAAGCAGTCTCTTCTAAGGAGGCAAGTTCAACTTATACCACATTTATCTTTTAAGTCAAAAGCTACCATTTAGGATTATTCAAAATTTCAGATCCATACAAGATCCATCTCAGTAAGCCTTTCATATAAATTTCAAGAAATTGACTTCTAGTCTAAGTCAACAATAGTAGACTAGTAGGTGTCTGCAAAAAAAAAAAAGATTCACTGCTTGTATAAAATGTTTTCTCCCCTTCCATTACAAAGGAAATAAAGGAGAGAGTGGTATTATGTGTTCTTATAGTTCATTATTTGGTTTTTCAAAAAAAAAAAAAAGGTACAAAGGTTAAATGCTAAGGTTTCTCCAATTAGAAATCAACAAAATGGAACCAACTCACAACAATATATGTATTTGAAAACAAGATGTAACAATGAACTAGATATATTTTCTTGCGTATTTGCATAAAGTGTGAAGCATGAATTGCACTATGCAGAATTTGTGAATAACGTAATTAGTAAATTTCAATATATTAGAAAATATTAACCTCAAGAAAATTAATCAAATCAACGGTTAGATTCTGTTCTCATCTTGATGCAAGTGGCAGCCGCCTTCAAAACTTAATGTGCACATTAAAAATAAAACATGAAAAATTGAAATTGAAATTATAATTCTAGAAAAAGGACCAAACTCACCATGAAATAAAGGAATGGAAATATACATGTTATAGGCAGCGCTGTACAATGCACACGGTAAAAAAAAACAAATCAGATGCATAAAAATATAAAGGGAAAATGACAGTCAGGTCCCAAGGACTATAAAAACTAACAAAAAAGTCCCAACAGAAATTCACATAGACTTTTTTGATATTATTTGTATTAACAACAGAAAAAACTATATTTACAATAGGAAGCGCTATATTTACAACAAAATTTAAAAACATTGCCATTTACAACAGAAAACGCTATATTCACAATAGGAAGTGCTATATTTACAACAAATTTAAAAGCCTGGCTATTTACAACAGAAAAAGCTATATTCACAATAGGGAGTGCTATATTTACAACAAAATTTAAAAACCTGGCAATTTACAACCGAAAAAGCTATATTTACAACATGAAGTACTATATTTACAACAAATTTTAAAGTCTGTTATTCACAACAGAAAAAACTATATTTACAACAAATTTTGTTGTAAATATAACACTTCCTATTATAAATATAGTTTTTTTTTTTTTTGTTAATACAAATAAATCAAAAGGTCCCAAGAGACTTTTTTGATATGTGGATTTCTGTTGTGACTTTTTTACTATTTTTTATGGTCATTGGGACCTAACCGTCATTTTCCCAAATAGAAAGGGAAATAAAATTAGCCGTAAAGAAACGTCTTTTTTGGGGAAAAAAACAGGGTGAAAAGTGTCTTTGGGGGCAATTACTAGAAATGGTTGGATATGTCTTTTTTAGCAAAACAAAAATGTACTTTAAGGGGCAACACTATTATTCATACCAAAGTCAATCATATTCCCAACCATTTCTAACACTATTATTCATACCAAAGTCAATCATATTCCCAACCATTTCTAGTAATGGTCCCCAGTCATAAACTCAAAATCACTATTATTTCATAATATGCATGTGTGTGTGTGTGTCAAAATCGATTTCAAACTAATACTCGTATTATCGACCTTTCAATTTCATAATTGATTTTGGGGTGTATATTTAATTTCAAAAGCATGAATAATGAAGGAAGAAGCACTCCAAAACAACATTATAATTAACAAAATGAATGAACTAATTATGGGAAAGCAAGAAATGCTTACTGGCGCACATAGTTAACATCCAAATGTAGAGAAGATACTTAAAGGGTGATTCTTGGTTCAATTGTTTGGCTCGATCCACCTTACAGCCTGGGCAGTTCTCGTAATACACATTCTTCTTCACCAATAATGGCTCTCTTCTACTACCTCTGCCATCTTCTTCGTTATCGCCCGCCATGTTTGTTTTCCGTGTGATTCTCCTTCCTATTTTTCATTTTGAGTTTTCCCATTCAGAAAATAAAAATCGATCAGAAAGACAAGAGGAAGGGAAGATTCAATCGATCAGATCAGAACGTGAGATGAAGAGTTGAATGAGAAACTTACAGAGAGTTGTTGGAGAAAATGCGAAGTTGATGACGATGAAGCTGATGAGAGCGTACTGGAGTGAACAATCAAATATATGAAAGTGAGTGAATAATTGATTGGGGGAAATAATAAAAAATTGGAGAGTTGAAATACGATACTCTTTGAAAACCAAATAATAATGGAAGACGCTTCTCGTACCACTCGTTCTTCTCTCACAGTCGCCCTTTCATACAAAGATGTTGGCTTAGCGCCACCAGACTTGACTACAAATTAGAGATCTCAAAAACTCTTTTGGTCGTATTTTCTCTAACTTGTAACTTAATGCAATTTTCCCTAGTTATTATGAGTTTATGACATGTATTTTTAAAACATCTTACTTGTCTTTCTTAATTCCTAGTCTCCCGGTATATATACTTTGGTATCTAAGGGTCTTATATCCCTTGGATCGTAAGTATACCTCTGAGTGCGATCATTGACCTTGATTTCTTTAAATGTTGTGTCGGACCTCAGTTCGTCACAGTGTCTGGAGCTTATCAAGGTTTTTCGATGGCATCAGGTAGGTTGGCACAAGTGATCAAAGGTTCCGTATCTCAAAGCAGCATTTCCTTTCACAGGCATAGGCGAATGCTAAAAGAAAAGCATACGCAGAAGCATAAAAAAAAGATTTACCCTCTACCAGAATAAGATCTCTAGGTTTACCAAATACTTCTCAACCTAATGTCTTGTGGCGAGCAGCTCTTGTTCTCTTGTATTACGTACTGTTGATTGAGTATCAACAAAGATAAATTATGAAAGGATTGATAAATATAAAAATTATGTCTTATATACTAGAATATCATGACTATTATTGGATAGAAAACTCCTTAACGTGTAAAATCAATATGAATACTTCGAGAAAAAATTATAAATTTGGGAGACAATTGGGTTGGGGTTTTATATTTAGGACTAAATTCAATTTCCAACTAACTTTTATATTTCCTCTTGTTCTTAATGTAAAATCTAGTTGACTATTTTAGAGAGATTAATGAAATTAAATAAATTACTTAATCATCACATATGTTGTGTATCATTCAGAATAGTAAATCGCGCACTATAGTGGCGCAGAACAGGACCTTGCCGCCACAAAAGCTCCTTCACGGAGCATTTTGTGATCGCGGCTGAAGCGTGAGTAGCAGAGCATTTGTGTCGCACATTGTCGCAGCTGTTTCGAACAATTTAGGTTTCGAATACATTTCTTCTTGAACATCGAACTCCTGCCATTTTCGGCCAGCCAAAAAAGCCATCGTTCCCCTCCTGCCATCGTCGGCGGTCGGCCACGTGCCATTTTCGGCGGTCGGCGGTTTTGGCCAGCCCTTGCGTTCCCCTCCTGCCATCGTCAGCCTCTGCCATTTTCGGCCAAGCCCTCCTTCATATAAGATATTTTTCGGGCAGCCCTTCCCATGTTCTAGACTTGCTTGCTACTGTAAAAATGGCCTTTAAAGGACTTGGATTATCTTTTCATTGAAGAATAAAGATAATTTTTGCTCATATTTATGGCCTTTAAAAACTTATTTAATGTTGAATGTTCTATTTATGGTGCTTAGAGACTTAGATGATCTATTCTTTTTATACGTTGAATGTTTTGATTATGGCCTTTAGATACTAATTTAAAGATGTTTGTATCTTTAGTTTATGACATGGATGATCTATTGTTTATTATATTTTTATTTTTGAGCATTTATGTATGTATCTCTATCTTCGGTATAGCGGTCATCCCGCTATGCGCTATATCGTTATTTGGGCCAGCCGTTTTCGCCGCTATCCAAGATTGACTACTCTGGTATCATTAAATTATATATTAATTTATAATTCAAACAAATTAGTTTTTTTAAAAAACAATAAATATATATGCATTAAAATAATTTATTTAGTTTCCTTACTATAAAAAAAAAGTTAATTGGATTATAAGAATAGGATGTAGCATTGAGTCCGGGAGGTAGTATTAATTATAGCACAGAATTTTCAAAAAATCTTTTATTTGGAATGTTGATGTGTACTCTCACATCCATGAAAATTTTGTGGTATCAGTTGCATATAGAAAAATATTTCATGCGTACATTTAAACCTTAACTAAAAGAGGGAAAAAATGGAAGGTGCTCATTGTTAAGAGAAAATACTTGAAGTCAGAATTACACTAAAAATCATTTTAAGATGCTAGGTGTTAGTACAAGAGTAAAATTGCACCAATATTTTTAAATATTAAGGAATATTGAAAAAAAAATTAGAGTACTTAATCACTGAACCTGAATGTAGTTTAACTAGAGCTGTCAAAATGGGCTGGACCCTATGGGCTAGCCCATTAAGCCCCATGTTTGGCCCCCATATGATGGGGCCATTTTTGGCCCTAACCCAAAATAAGCCCCCACTCTTTGGGGTTATGTTGGGGCCAACCCGCGGGCCACCAATCAACCCCATTTCCAACATTCAGAATACTGACTGAGGATACTGACTGATACTTAAAAAATACTTCAGGATACTGACTGGTACTGAAAATATACTTAATGATCTTGAAAAATTATTTTAATATGTTGAAAAAATATTTCAAGGTACTGACTGGTACTTAAAAAATACTTCAGGATACTGACTGGTACTAAAAATATACTTAATGATCTTGAAAAATTATTTCAGGATACTAACTGATACTTAAAAATACTTCAGATACCGACGATACTTAAAAATACTTCGGGATACCGATTGAGGATACTTGACGGTACTTAAAAATACTTTAGGATACGATCGGTACTTAAAAATACTTCAGGATACTTGACCGGTACTTGAAAATATACTTAATGATCTTGAAAAATTATTTCGGGATACCGACTGTACTTAAAAAATACTTCGAGATACTGACGGCACTTAAAAATACTTCAGGATCTTGACCGGTATCGAAAATATACTTAATGATCTTGAAAAATTATTTTAAGATGTTGAAAAATATTTCAAGGTATCGACCGGTACTTAAAAAATACTTCGGATACTTGACTGTATCGAAAATATACTTAATGATCTTGAAAAATTATTTCGTGGTACCGACGGTACTTAAAAATACTTCAGGATACTAACTGAGGATACTGACTGGTACTTAAAAAATACTTTAGGATACTGATTGGTACTGAAAATATACTTAATGATCTCGAAAAATTATTTTAAGATGTTGAAAAAATATTTCAAGGTACTGACTGGTACTTAAAAAATACTTCAGGATACTGACTGGTACTGAAAATATACTTAATGATCTTGAAAAATTATTTTAGGATACTGACTGATACTTAAAAAATACTTCAGGATACTGATTGAGGATACTGACTGGTACTTAAAAAATACTTCAGGATACTGACTGGTCGAAAATATATTTAATGATCTTGAAAAATTATTTTAGGATACTAACAGTACTTCATGATCTTGAAAATTTATTTTAGAATGTTAAAAATATTTCGGATACCGATCGATATTGGAAAAATACTTGGGATGCGACGGAGGATCTTGGCGGCATCGAAAAAATACTTAATAATGTTGAAAAATTATTTCAGATCTAAAATAATTTTTCAAGATCATTAAGTATTTTTTCAGTACCAGCCAGTATCCTCAGTCAGCATCTTGAAGTATTTTTTTAGTACCAGTCAGTACCCTGAAATATTTTTTCAACATCCTAAAATAATTTTTCAAGATCATTAAGTATTTTTTCAGTACCGGCCAGTATCATGAAGTTGATTATTCAAGCCTATGTTGATTATTCTAAAATGACTATTGGCCCGCGGGCCGGCCCTAACCCTGAGGGTTATATAATTTTTTGGCCCGTGCGAGTTTTTTAAGATGCGGGCTTTTTGGCCCTGTGGGCTTTTTGGCCCTAGCCCGCACGGGCTAGGACCTAACGGGCCAGGGTGACCCGTTTTACGCGGGCTAGGGCCTAACGGGCCGGGGTGACCCGTTTTGACAGCTCTAAGTTTAACACAAATTAAAATAAAATTGCCCTTGAGAATCATTTGAAGGGATAAAGTGGATTTGACGATTGAGGGGAAAACTTCAATGCACCTCCTTCTTTTTCATTTAATATCAAACAACCCTTAAAATTTTCTGAAATTTTATTGCAACACTATGACTAAATTGAGATTAAATTTTTTGGTGAAAAAACAATTATACCGATACTTTAAAAGTTAAATATGATTATTTATAAGTTAAATATGCTTATTTACAAGGAAAATAAATAAAATTACAAAACCATCTTGACCAGTGGCGGATCTTAATGTACCATGACCCTCCAAAAAAATTGATTCAGATTTTTTTAATTTTTTTTAAATATAAGGTAAAATTTAATGTATTTTTGCAAAGGCAAATATTTATTCCAAGGCCATGGCCCCCTCAAAAAAAATTTGTTCATAATTTTTTTTAATTACTTTATGAGTATACATTTAACCTCTCCAAATATTTATCCCAAGATCCGCCACTGATCTTGACTATATATATATGTTATTTATAAGGAGCATATTCATAAGAACATATGTTATTTACAAGATAGATGTGAGAATTTAAAGTCAAATATGTGTATTTATATGACACGTGGAAATTTATAAGATCATCTCAATTATGTACAAGATTATGTACAAGACAATGACATAAATATTTTTCTTAATAAATAAAAAAAATTAATTTCAGTTTAATCTTAGGGGTGTAATGAAGTTTCAAAAAAAAATCTGAAGCTTTTTTATATTAATTGGCTATAGCGGCGTTCAGTGAAATTTTCCCCACAAAATGACTGAGCCGCAGAGCTTTGCTGTTTTGTTAATGAAAGTGATTAGAAGATAATTAAATTTGAAAATGAATTATTAAAGTGATATTGTAGATTTGGTCAAAAACAAAAAAGGCGATAAAGTAGATACTGACCATTTACTTATGGACAAACATATTGATTAAGTACTTAAAATAAATGACCACCAAGCGCTTAAGTCAACTGGTAATAAGAGGTTATCTTAGCTTAACCACAGGTCTTGAGTTCGAGACGTGGGAATGCAGCAGACGTGGGTGGTAGAGGCTTCCCCCCGAAAAGGGGCTACTCGGTCTCGGTCCGGATTAGTCTGGGGCCGTTGATGTGTCTAAAAGATGACATGCCCTGAGATATCAGATGCTCTAAGCAAAAAAAAAAAAAAAAATACTTAAAATAAATATCTTTGATCTCGTCCGTATTTAATTTCTATTAAAGTCAACTTTTTGGTTAAGCGTCAACATCTACTCGATCACACACGATCTTGATCAATCTACTATATCTTATTAATCATTTTCAATCATGTTTAATTAAAATTAATTATCTCTCAATTAGCTTCATTAATTAAGCAACTAGCTACTATATTATATATTTTGTTTTGTTTTCCTAAAATATCAAAAGTCAATTCGCTCCGGCAAAAAGAGAGAGAGAGAGAGAAATACTTATATATTTCAAGAACGCCATCCGTACTCGACTAATTAAAATGCAACAACTATTCTTATTTTAATTCTACATGTCAGATGAGTGATCTTGAGAAATTCAAATTTTATGATAAACATAAACCTTTTAATTTAGAAAAGCAAAAAATGCAATTCCCTCCCATCATCCCAAAAATCATAAAATTTGAATTTCTTCAAATGATTCACCTACCATGTAGGATTAGAATAAGATGAGTTGTTGCGTTTTAATTAGTTAGAGTATAGATAAAGTGACGCTCCTAAAGTATACAAGTATTTCTTTAAAAAAAAAAGGCTACTTGCTCAGGAAGGCACTAACGCCTTTATAACTAGGTATGGATGATTTTAGCTTTTTGAATATGTTTGTTATGACTTTCTTTTTTCAATTGGGCTTTAAAAAAAAAAAAAACTTAAGCCATAAACCAAAATTTCTTAGTGACTGTTTAAATAACAATTGCAGACTTCAAAAACAGTTTTTCAATCGTGATTTAAGATATACAAGGTAAGTATGTGAGATCAATTTTATCTCGATTTATGTAAATGGGTTGAGTTTCTCTCCTAATCTTTTTTTCATTATCCCTCATCATCTTTAAATCATATCCATCTAATCAATCACAATATTACTTTAACATCTCTCTCATCTTCCCAATCAATGGCCCAGATGGGTTAAGGAGAAGAAAAGGAGAAAAGAGATTATGAGAAAATCCTCTCCCCATTGCATTATTATCTGTTAAATATAAAAACTATGAATATAATTAAAAGTAAAGTGAAATTATAAGGAATGACGTGTTAATTTATACTCTTGTTCAAAATATAAGAGTCAAATGTGTAAGGGGTATGGTTTTTTTTTTTTTATCTAAGACATAATTTGGTTTTATCCTATCATTTAATATATATATATATATATATATATATATATATATATATATATATATATATATATATATTATTTTACCCCTAATTAATTATATATCTCTTATCTCTCTCTTTTACTCATTCTCCACCATCTTATTTTTCACACACCCTCTCCATAAATAAGGGTGCTTTAGGAAAGTAATTTTTTTTTTTTTACTTTTAACCAACTTTCTAAACTAAGTAAATTAGGTATTTGCAAGGAGGGAGTGTGTGTCTATATATATATATATATTATGGGTTAAGGTGTAAAAATACACATGAGATTTTCACAAAAGTACACCAACACCAAAGGTTTTTTTAAGCGTAAAAGTAAGTATGAACATTACCCATTCACCTCGATTTCACTCCAACACAAGACCCTTTCCCCTTTACCTTTCTTTCTATTTTTCTGCTTGGTTTCTTTCTCCATTCTTGGAGAGGGGTATCAGGAGGCAGGAGAGCAGAGAGATAGAGAGAGAGAGAGAATATCTAATTATGTGTATATATATTGCTCCTATTAATTTGCCAGAAGCATCACCTTCACACAAATATCTCAAGACTGATGATTTCTTCATCACTACAAGCTTAAACTACATGTTTATGCCTATCATTGTGACCGCTCTGAAGCCGTTTTCTTCTTCTCAGCCAGGAATGGTTTGAACATCATGAGAAGCCCCAGCAGTTCTACTAGGTTCAGCGCAAAAAACACCAAATGTGTACCTGTAAGTTCAATGACCCCAAGTTGGTGGGCCGTACAGAATTGCAGCTCCTGAGCTACTGATATGAAGTCAAGACATGGGGGAATTTCCATGTGCATTTTTTCTCCAGTTATTAATTATAAAATATGAATCCAGATCCTATGACAGTGTTGAGGTGTATAAAATGCTTTGTTTTATATTTTCATGCATGAACTTCATCACAAACATAGAAAAAGCAATGCACCGAAATATTTTTCACCCTTCTTTCAAGTTTTGAAACAGTATATGAAGCAGAATACAGCACAAAAAGATTAGCTGAGCATCATACCTGGAAGGAAGGAAGTATTTAATCGCTTTTGAGACCAGGTTAATCTGCATTGACCAAGGTCATCATAATTAGTGAACTGATAAGTTCTAAAGTATAACACGTTATGGGGGACAAAAAGCGAAACAGGGGAAATAAAAATCAAATATACACGTACACTGCACCACCACCAGCAGGGCCAACTGCTTTGAAAAGTGACATAGCAGTCATAGCAATACCATTAGCTGCTCCTCTTTGGTGTTGTTTCTGTTTTTCCCAATCAAACACGCCATTTTATTAGCCCAACTCAATCATGATAACCTCATAACTTCAGTAAGGAAAGGAAAAAAGTAAAATGAAACAATGAACCGAACTTAAAAAGAATTTACCACTGCTCTGTTTTGCAAAAGGAATAAACCCGTATCGATTATTGTCTAGCAAATAAAAATTCACAATTAGGAATATCATTATGCAGATATACATTTCGGGAAGGAGATAGTAAATTACTCTTCTGGTTCTATTTATAGGGCCAAGAGAAGAAAATTTGTGATCCTATTTATAGGTTAGAGAGAAATTTTTCATATGAATGTTCAATCTTACTCTTTTCTGATTGTATTGACTTTGTTTTCATTGAGTATAATGTATATTAAATAACAGTAAAGTTGGAAAGTTGTTGAATTTTATGGAGGAGTTAATGAAGTTTAAGGTTTTTCTTGGTCTATATAAAAATGCTTGAAGTACTTTATAAATAGGATCAGAGGAGTATATATATGAGCAACTACAATGTTACTATTGTGGTTGGTAAAATCAAGGAACAGATACACTTACAGGGAAACATAACATAAAGACAGAAGCAATAGTTATCACTAGGTGCAGTGCGAAGCCAGACAACATGGCTATGAAAGGGTAACTTTGCAAGAGAGGTGTGGATAAAGCCTGCACAGGGTACTCAAGTAATAGTACAGATTTAAGAAACAAACTGACAATGAAAACGCTGAATGATACTAATTTATTATTGCATGAAAGTGAAAGCCAACCGCTGCGATGCGAGCAAGATTAATGGGTCCAAATGCTTTCTCCAAAGGTGGATAAAGGAAGATTTGGTTGAGCAAAAGAGCAAATCCTAACCAGTTAAGCAAAGTTCAGAGCTAATCAGCATAATAACTGAAATTTACTCAACAAGATTGGGTTACAGAATATGAGAAGTTAGTGTATATGACCCCCATAAATGCCGTTATGTTCATGCAAAGTTTTTGTGATGGAAGGTTAGGAAGGAAGTCCGATTTATAACACTATTATTTATATCTGGAAATTCGTAGCGGTCAAGGATATTATACCTGATATTGAAAGAACATCACCAACATCATCAGTTGTAAAGTTCAAACCCCCCAGCTCTAAAGGACTCACAACCCATAATGAGAAAACCTGCGCAAAGTAAAGTTCAAACCCCCCAGCTCTAAAGTGCTAACTTATAGCCTCATAGAAGAAAGGCAAGAACCTCATTTTGCTCCGCAAAAGATAAAACTTTGTTGTTATTATGTGAAATGCATCGAACTATTTGTCCAAATATTAAGTAAAGAGCATACCTCAGTTTAGGCAACATCATGCAGTGAGAAAACACAATAAACAATGATGGATGACATCAAGGGCCAATTCAGGAGGATGTTTTCATCTTTCTGAACTGTCTTTTTTGTGGTTTCGTTTTCTAAAGCTTCCGCATCCTTTTTGGACTCATTGCTAACATTGTGTTTGTGCAATGTTTCCTGCACAACTTATAAATAAAATGTCTATGATCAAAAGGTAGCCTTTCTCTTGGTGACACTGAAGGTCGCCTTTCTGTCAAAAAAGAAACAACTTATAAAACCCCACACACACACACAATTCTAGTGTTCCACTTCTAGTATATTATATGTCTAAATTATGCTCTGAAAGCAAATAACAATGAAGATAGATTTCCAGGCTTCAACAAGTATGAGACTCCAAGCTCAAAAACAGAACCTCATCAATTTCACTAATTCTCTTAAAATCAGAACCATAATAGAAGGTGTATGGATAAACATACCGGGAGCCAGATGCAAGAAACTAATACAGCAAGTGCAAAGGCTGATATTAGAAAGCAGGGCAAGAAGTAAGGAAACCTGTAGGCCATTTGTTTTGGACAAACGAGTATCAGGATATCAAAAACAGGGGAGTCAAAGTTACTATTTCTATTTAAAAATTCGGAGAAGCATACTCACTTGTCCAAAAAGGAACCTTTTGGAAATAGGTGCGGGTACTTCTCTGCTGGCTGCAATACCAAAATTCCCAAGTTATTAGGACAATTGATAACTGTGCTCCTGGCCATGTTTCCCCTTTAATAAGATGGAGACTAACTATTGATAATGACGAAAGATAAGTGCATCAAAAGGAAAGGAATAAAGCAAAGTACCAGAGCCAAATAGCCTCCTAATGCAGGACCAATGACTAAAGCTATGCCCCAAGCTGAACTGAACTGAAACCACATCACACAACGAAATTATCATAAAGAAAAAAGGAACTTATAAGAACTAATAGTAGACCAAAGTAAATTAGGCTTACTGTCGCAAGTCCTTTAGCTTGGTGTTCTTCTCGGAAAATTTCAGTGGCATAAGCCTAGTGGCAGAGAATGTTGTTATACAACAGAACAGACTCTTGTAAAGAAAAAATAAACAGATGGTCTGACTTCAAGTATACAAATTCAAATTTCTGATTCAGTTCTGCTGACATCAAATGAAAATTTAAAGAGTGAATTGATATTTTAGACCTCAAAAGATACACTTCACCTCACTTTGGTCTCCCAAAGATTGAATGTCCTATTGCAGTCTTACAAAGAGCTTCATCTTCAATATCATCCCACATTAAGCTCTTTTTAGAAAACAAAGCAAGTGGTTGATATAGCTTATAGCTTACTGTGAAGTAAATATTGGCTAGTACTATACTTACAACAAGCTCGTTATATCTATTATGTTAAATTCTCCAATCATACATAGTTATGTGTCTTATTTTGTTCATGTGGGTTTATAATTGAATAATAACATTAGCACTTGTGATTGGAGAACTTGATACAATAATGGGTATAAGAAACTTAACCTAAGTATTTTCCATATTGCCATTATATGCCTAATTACCATCAACCTTGAGTTAGCAGCAAAAGAGTAAGGTCTTATGTCATGGGCATATTTTAGAAGACGACTAGGCATTTAATGATCACATAATTTCTTCACAAAGCCATGTCCCCCTTTCTGTCAGTTATATGTTAACATGCTTAATGTGAAAATGATACTGAAGGCAAATTATCTTTTGAAGAAGTAAGATGCAACATTAGAACTTTGGAGGACCATAAAGAGACAAAGTATATCTTTCATTGACGGAAAAAAGAAATCAATTCACTCGATTTAAAATTGTTATATGGTACATCTATAAATGGTACCTTGATCGTTCCAAGAGAACCATTTAAGCTTCCAAGGAGAAATCTTGTGATAATAGCCATCCAAAAACTTGTGCTTAGGCCAAATAGTGTGTTAAACACAACACTGAACTCAAATCATAATCAATATCAATATGGATAATTAACTCAAATATTATATTTTCTTATTCTCTATTATATTTTATTGCTTAAAAGAAATCAACCAAATCAGGGGTAGGTGTACTCACACGACAATGATTCCTATAACTTGGTTCAATTGTTTGGTTCGATCCACCTTACAGCCTGGGCAGTTCTCATAATACACATTCTTCTTCACCAACAATGGCTCTCTTCTACTACCTCTCATAACCTCTGCCTGCATCTTCTTCGTTATCGCCCGCCATGTTGTGATTCTCCTTCCTATTTTACGTTTTGAGTTCAGAAAATCAAAATCAGAAAGACAAGAGGAAGGGAAGATTCAATCGATCAGATCAGAACGTCAGATGAAGAGTTGAATGAGAGAAACTTAGAGAGAGTCGTTGGAGAAAATGTGAATTGTTGATGACGATGAAGCTGATGAGAGGGTATTGGAGTGAACAAGAAAATATATGAAAGTGAGTGAATAATTGATTGGGGGGGGATAATAATGGATGGAGAGTTGAAATACGATACTGTTTGAAAACCAAATAATAATGGAAGACACTTGTCGAACAACTCGTTCTTCTCTCACTGTCGCCCTTTCATACAAAGACGTTCGCTTCGCGCCACACCAAATCCACCTTTGCTACTGCTCCCTCCAGGCTCCAATCAACAAGTCATGTATTTAATCTTTTTTATAAAGTATTGGTTTATTTTTAAAGCCCGTTAATTATTTTCTTAAGCATGTCCATAATTAACAAAGGTGATAGGTAAGAGTAATAATTAATATAATATTAGAATTTAGTGTAATTAGTAGGAATAATATTGAAAGTTACTTAAATTTTTTTTAAAAAAATTTATTGGCTTTAACTATTTTTATTAGTTTGTGAGGATTGTTTGTACCTTATAATAAGGATCAGAGGGAATATTTAGTTATTAAGGAAAAGTTGAACTAAAGCCCTAAGCTAGAGAACATACAACCTAAAGATCCCTTAAAATTATCAAATTACAATAAATTCTTATAGGAAATGGGTGATATTAATTGTAAATATGAAAATACCATGTTGCCCTTTCTTAAGGCCTATCACAGTCTGATGGCTCCCTCTTCATCCTTCACATTGTCTCACCAGCTCACATCATTTCCCCCACCGCCACCGACAATAGCGGCAACAGCAACCATGGCCTCCTCTAGGTGAGTGACGGCGACCACTTCGTCTTCTAGGTGATATTAATTGTAAATATACTTGTTCGCAAGATAAATAAATGAAACTACGAGACCATCTTGACCATACATACCATACACACACACATATATATATTATTACAAGGAGCATATGCACAGGAATATATTTTACTAACAAAATACATGTGAGAATTTAATTAAAGTCAAATATGTGTATTTATAAGACACATGGAAATTTACAAAGATAATCTCAATCATGTATAAGATAAGGGCATAAATGTATTTTTAATAAAAAAGCTTAATTTCAGTTTAATTCTAAGGGTGTAATGAAGTTTTGGAAAGTTTTGGGGCTTTTTGTTATTAATTAGCTATTGAGGGGTGGAGTGAACTTTTCCCCAAAAAATGACCGAGCAGCAGAGTTTTGCTGTTTTGTTAATGAAAGTGATTAGACGATAATTAAATTTGCAAATGAATTATTGAAGTGATAATGTAGATTTGATCAAAAACAAAAAAGCGATAAAGTAGATAGTGACCTTTTACCGAAAAATGGAAAGTTGCACGTATGGACAAACATGTTGATTAAATACATTAGCTTGGATATGTTTGCTCTTGGTAGGACAGAAAGCTAGATAGATATGTTTGGGTGACTTTAATGACATCACATTCCACTAAGAAAAGCAAGGAGGTAACTCAAGAGCTATCAGGAAAATACTAAACTTCCAAAAATTCATATTTGATTGCTCTCTTATTGCTTTGGGTTATAATGGAACATGTTTCACCTGGTGCAACCAAAGAGAAGGGGAAGCAACCATAAGAGAAATGATTAATCGAGCTATAGGAAATGAATCATTCTGTCATAATTTTCTTTTTGCTCACATTTTTCATATTGAGCCTCTAGAGTTTGACCATCATCTCATGTTTGTTAATTTTAAACATGTCTCCACTAATAAAATTAGACCTTTCAAGTTTGAGGATTATTGGACTTCCCATAATGATTTTTTGTAGGTTGTTCATGATAGTTGAGACATGGGAGACATCCAGCACAACAGTACAATAAACAAATTTGCTCTTACTTTGAATAACTGTAGAAAATATTTAATTAAGTGGAGCAAACAAAACTTCCCTAACCGAAAGAAAACTATTGAGCTTTTGAAATCATATCTGATTTCTATTCGACAGGGGTACCAAAATGCTGCGAGCAAAAAGGAAGAAGCTGACCTCCTGAAACGCATTGAGGAGCTAATGGACCAAGAAGATAACTACTGGTGACAGCGATCACGCATCCTATGGCTACAATCAGGAGACAAAAACTCAATTTTTTCACCTTTCTACTCTCATCTGAAGGAGAATAAATGCTATCTTGAGCATCAAAGATGGAAATGGCATGTGGACCAGCGACAAATATATTATTAATAATTTGTTTACTACCTTTTTCACTAATCTCTTCTCCTTTTCAGGGCCTAGACAACTCTCGAATGTTGTTAACTCAGTGGACCCCAAAATTGATGATGTCCCAAATGAGCTTCTACTTCGCCCTATTACACAAGAGGAGGTCCGAATAGCAACATTCAAATTGGGGGGCTCCAAAGCCCCTAGCCCAGACGGCTTCTCAGGTAAATTCCACCAATTTTCATGGGAGGAGGTTGGTGATAGAATGGTTAGTATGGTCAAGGATTTCTTTGAGCATGATCTTGCCCTTGAAAATATCAATGGAACAAATATCACTCTCATTCCAAAGGTAGATAAGCCAGAATCGAGTCTCACACTTTCATCCTATTGACCTTTGTAATTTCTCATATAAAATTATTTCTAAAGTTCTGGTCAATAGAATGAAAGAGTGTCTTGACAAATGCATTTCTCCAAACCAGTGCCTTTGTCACTGGTCGTTTAATACAAGATAACATTATCATAGCCCATGAAGTGTTTCATTACTTAAAATGAAGGAAAATGGTAATAAGTTTGAATTCGCCTTAAAAATGGACATGAGCAAAGCCTATGATAGGGTTGGATGGAACTTCTTGAAGAGTGTATTGTTAAACTTTGGCTTTTCTCAAAAATGGGTTAACCTTGTTATGAAATGTGTGGAATCTGTACATCTTAACCTATGTATCGCAGGTGAAAAAATAGCTTCAATTATTCCAGGTAGAGGCTCTGCCAAGGGGACCCCCTTTCACCTTATCTGAAGGTAGAAATTTCATCAAGGAGAACTTGTCTTTGGAAAATAGGCAATGGGAGGTCTGTATGCATATGGCAAGATAAGTGGATCCTTGCACTACCCTCCTGCAGATTAATTACGGAGGATGAGGCCCTAAAAAATTCCAATCAAAAAGTGGCAACCCTACTCTCTAGTGAAAGAGGTAGGCGGGACTTAACTCCGATAAGGCCCGCTATCGATGACCTAACAAGTGACGCCATATTAACTATCCCAATTCCTAGGACTCTTACCGAGTACAGGTTGTGGTGAACTTTATCTAAAATTGGCATTTATTCTGTTAAATTGGGATATTATTTCTCACCACTACTCCCGATACAATAACTCAAGCTGCAGGAACATCATCCCAAATGTCAAACGAAATTTGGAAAGCCACCTGGAAAATCAAGGCGATTCCAAAAGTGGTCAATTTCCTTTGGTGAATCCTATCAGATGCCATTGCCACCAACACGCCCTAGTCTGACGAAAGAGAGGAACTATTGACTTATGCCCTGCACGCCAATCGGTGAGTGAAACAATAGAGCATCTATTCTTGCATTGTCCCCGGGTAAGGTGCGTATAGTTCGGATGCAGATTATCTCTCAAATATGATTTGAGTACCATCCAAAGCTTCAGGATATGGTGGCTGGAACTCATGCAACCCCAAAGCCAGCTTACTAATTTTGATAGAGCGCACATCAGCTAGCTCCTCTGGTATATCTGGAAGTGTCGAAATGAGAAAACCTTCAATAATACAGAGCCTGATCCTGCTATGGTAATGGAGAAGGCCTCACAATCCTTGCTCGCCTACTGGACGTCATGCCAAACCGTAAGTAATGTTGATACCGTTAGCGCCCCCACACCAAATGCTTCCTAGGTGCCGCCTCCTGAGAATGGTCTCAAAGTTAATCTAGATGGGGCTTTTCAAGAGCACACGAAAACTACTACAATAGGTATCATCTATCGCGACCGACGAGGTGATATGAAGTGGGCTTTCATTGACAAGGTTAAATCCATCTCCGCCTTCATGACTAAGGCCCTAGCGTTAAAGAGGGCTTTGATTATAGGTCAAGATCTAGGGAACAAGAACGTGTTGTTCGAAACTGACTGCCAAAATCTTGTGCGCTGCCTGGAAAAAAACAAGCTTGATCTTTGCGAGTGGCAATCCCACAGTATTCTCTATGACATCCTTGGTATGCTTCAGTCTAAGCCCTTCTTTGTAATCCAGTTCATCCCTCGCCAGGGAAATAAAGCAGCTGACTTGCTTGTTTCATCCACTAGTAAGGGGGTGTACCCAATCGAGTGGGTGGAACGACCCTTATCCCCTTTGTTTCCGATTCTAAAGGAAGATGCAAAGAGGTCAAGGATTTTGATGAGTCATCCCTCAGTACATCTCAGACCAGAAGACCTTGGCTGATCGACCTGGCAATATTATGGAGAGTGGAATTCGTCTTTACCTAATTTCGTTTTCATTCAATTTGTTTTCCCCTTTCTTCAGTTTATTTTGTTTAAGCTAGCTTGCTCATCGCTATGGCATGCAAGGCTCTCATATCTCTGTATCAGCTCCCCCTTTTCAGTAATGAATAATATAGAATGGTTTCAAAAAAAAAAAAGATTAGCATGGAGAATAGCTTTTACAATTTAGGAAGTAAACATGTGAGAAGAGTTTTATTTCGACTTACAGAAAAGGGTTTCTAAAACCACGGTTTGAGAGTTACTCAAACACTCACTTAAAAAATATTGATATAACGTGATGACAACTTTATTGCGTTATTATTTGTTAAATAAACAAAAATATGAATGTGATTAAAAATAAAGTGAAATTATAAGGAATAAAATGTTAATTTATATTCTAGTTCAAAATATAAGAGTCAAATGTGTAATGGGTCTAGTTTTTTATATAAGATATAGTTTGGTTTTATCCTATCATTTAATACCTTTTTTTTTTTTCTAATTTTACCCAAGTTAACTATAATCTCTTATCTCTCTTTTGTTTTACTCATTCTCTCCCATCTCATTTTTCACACACCCCCTCTCCCACAGTCCCACTCACTCTCTCCACAAATAAGGGTGCTTTAGGAAAGTAAATTAGATTTTTATATATTTATTATCTTTAACTAATTTTTTAGACCAGGTAAATTAGTTAAATGCAAGGAGGGAGTGTGTGTGACTATGTGAGTGTGTGTGTGTGGGTTAGTCTGTATAAATACACATGAGATTTTCTTAAAAGTGCGCCAACACCAAATGTGTGTGTGTGTTAATGTGTGTAAATATACATGAGATTTTCTCAAAAGTGCGCCAACATCAAATGTTTTTAAAAAAAGTAAAAGTAACTATGAACTTCTAAAATAAGTGAAAAAATAAATATTGACCGTTTATTTGAATTTTTTAAAGGTTAAGGTGTTAAATACACATGTGATTGTCAAATATATTTGGTGTAAATATACATATTGACCGTTTATTTGAATTTTTTACGGCTACTCTTGCCCCTCAAAAAAATATTTGGTATTGGACATACTTTTAGAGAAATCTCATGTATTTTTGAAAGCCACACATAAGCATTTTTAGTCAAAATTTTCTCTCTAAACGGTCAATGTTGTTCAAATCATTTGTCGTGATATTTCTGGGCCCTTATAAAATTTTGATGAGTATTTTTACACCCAAAAATTGTTTAGGCAAGCTTATGGATGCATCTATCTGCCCTTTACTGTTGCAGTATAGATGTCACTGTTCAATATATTGTATAGGTGAACAATGGTCATGGATCAAGAATTTAGGTAAATCTCATTAATATAATGACCAAGTTGTTACAATCATAAACAACCACCAACTGATACATATAAGTGTAAGCTTCTCACTTTATGATACTCAAACACCCTTTTACAACTGTGAAACATCCTTTTACAGCTATGGATGTAGCTAATATTTTCATGGATAATGTTGTGAAATTGCATGGTTTCCCTAAAGCTATCGTCACCGATAGAGATCCAATTTTCTGTGGAAAATTCTAGAAGGAGTTATTTCGTTTATATGGCATGAACCTCCTTTATTCTTCTACTTATCATCCTCAAACAGTTGGCAAATGGAAGTTCTTAATCGTTGTTTGGAGTGCTATCTCCGATGTATGACTGGTGACTTCCTTAAACAATGGACTAAATGATTAGCACTAGCTGAATTGTGGTACAATACTATTTATCACTCTTGAAGTTGTACCTTCCCTCTGCAACTAGAGTACATTCAGTATTTCATGTTTCCTTCTAAAAAAGCATGTTGGCCAGCTGTTCCTATTACTCAATCCCTTCCACCAGTTGATGACCAAGGCCAATTTGCACTTGAACCAGAAGCGATTTTAGGTCGCAAGCTTGTACGCCGCAACAATCTTCCTATTACTCAATTGCTAATCCAGTGCAAATTGACTCAACCTGAGGATGCCACTTGGGAAGACCTTTCTATCATTCTGGCTCAATTTCCAACTACTGCCAATTTTACTAATGAAATCCTTGTGAACAAGGATTCTTTTTAGGGGGAGTAATTGATATATGTATTCTCTACTAAGGGCTATAAATAAATAGTAGGGAATAGTGTTCATTAGCTCAAAAGTTAGTTAGAAGAGAGAGAAATTAGCAATGACGTGGCATAGGCAGAAGAATATACATACTGTACTGTGACCATTGCCATTTTTTGTGAATGAATTAGTCCCTTTCTCTCTTTTATGTGCTATCACCAACTCACCCAAAAAAATAATCCATATAGACAACAACAGATGGCACTCATGGAAAACATTACTGGAGTTGATCTCACTTCAACACAAAAAAGCATATGGGTCTTGTTCTTCCCTTCTTTTCCCCCTTCACTTTTCTTTCTCCCTTTCGTCTTGGTTTCTTTCTTTATTCTGGGAGTGGGGGGGAATATATATATATTTAAAATATCACATAAACTATATTGCTCATATCAATCATCCCCTCAAGTGATGATAGCTTCATCACTTGATGCTTAAGCAACATGATCATTGTCACTGCTCTTTTCTCTCAGCCAGGAATGGTTTGAACGTCATCAGAACTCCAAGTGCTTCTACTAGGTTCAGCATAAAAAACACCAAATGAGTACCTGTAAGTTCAATGTCCCCAAGTTAGTGACCTTACCTAATTGCAGCTATGAAGCATATATAAGGGACAGCTATTCTAATACACGTAAAAAAGGCGTGAGCATTTTTTTATTTATTATTCAATAACTTTAACGCAAACATCAAATGCAACGCCCCTAAATATTATGAGGAATATAATAGAGCACAAACATATTAGCTGAGCATCATACCTGGGAGGAAAGAAGCATTTAACCTTTTCTGTGACCAACTTAATCTGCATTGACCAATATCATAATCAGTGAACTGCTGATAAGCTTCAAAATGTTACACATTATGCAAGAAGCATGTTAATCACTGTGTTCATATGCGGAAGCATGTTAGAGATTACTATAAAAACTTTCTTGGGTAGTTTCTATATGGGAAGTTCATATTTCTTCTTCAAACTAAGGCTTACCTACAACACAAGCAACATCAGCTTTGGAGAATATAAAACACCCTCCTCTTAAAATCAAACTCAGTTGTTTTAGTTATTGTGTTAGTTATCCATTTTTAATTGTTGATTGGTACTTTTGCCCCCTTTAAAACTTATTTGTGCTAGGTACTCCTAGCATAAAACTTTGTTGGCTAATCTGTACCTTAACCCTTTTTTTATGCTGCACTAACCCCTTTTTATTATAGCCTTGTTAGAAGACCAAGTTTGCTCCTTTAAAACCCTTAAGCAATAGAATGTTTGAACTGTGACACCTCAGTTAATAGATGAAAAACTCCTGCCAATTCAAACTTGTTTTCATGTGGCAAATGTAGCTTGATCCAACCAGTTAAGCTAACCCATCTTTGCTAAAGATGATCATTTATGCACAAAAGCAAAACAGGGGAAAAAGGAAAAAAAAAAATATTAAAATTACACTTACACTATACCACCTAAAGCAGGGCCACCTGCTTTGAAGAGTGACATAGTAGTCATAGTAATACCATTAGCTGCTCCCCTTTGGTGTTGTTCCTGTTTTTGGCCAATCAAACATGCATTTTATTAGCCCAACTCAATCACAACAATCTCATAACTTTTGATGTTTGCGACAAAATAACTAATGAAAACTGAACTTAAAGGATTTGTAGTAGTTTACCACTGCTCTATTTTGTAAAAGGAATAAACAGGTATCAATTATTGCCTGACAAATAAAAATAAAAAGGAATAAACTGGTGCTTGAGATAAATTTATTGAATAAAAATATAAAAATGCTCACACTTTAAAAAAGCATTCTCTTACAGGGATGCATAACATAATTGCTGAAGCCATAGTTATTACTAGGTGCAGTGTAAAGCCAGAGAGCATGGCTATGAAAGGATAACTTTGCAAAAGAGGTATGGTTGAAGCCTGCACAGTATCGTAACCCCAAAATTATAATTACAGATTAGAAGAGACCGACAATGGAAATGCCGAATCATAGTAATTATCGCACGAAAAGCCAAAGCTGACCGCTGCAATGCGAGCAAGATTAATGGTTCCACATGCTTTCTCCAAAGGTGGATAAAGGAATATTTGATAGAGTAAAAGAGAAAATCCTAACCAATTGAGCAAAGTTCAGTGCTAATCAGCATAATATCAAAGTGATATATAAATCAAAAGAATGGAAACAAGAAAACACTGTTGTATTTATGGTTTGAGTCGTGTCAGAAGAAAGTATTATTAGGAAATGAATATAAAGTAGAAGTGCCAGCTGTACTTAAGGTCCCACGTGTTAGTTAGATTGTTAGCACAGCTGTATTCTGTTAGCCATTCTGTTAGATCCATATCAGTCTATAAGTAATGTAATACACTCACAACAATATTCATAATTGAAGAATCCCTTTCCGGATATATCTTCTTCTTCTCTATTTCTGGCATGGTATCAGAGCCTATCGTCACACCGGCGAGGCTCTTGTGCTCCGGCCAAGAAAAATAATCTGAGAGACATTGAACGCGATCTATCTCCTCTATCCTGGATTGATAGACTGCAAAACAATGTCCACAACTCTCTTTTCCGGTGTCCAACGATCTTGGCACAAATAGTCGTGGTTTTACAAATAAAAAGATCACTGTAAAACTTGATGATTCAAACTACCTGATCTGGAAGCAGCAGGTATACTTCATGGCAAAGCAACATCGCCTGTTCTCATATCTCGATGGATCAATCGGTATTCCTGCTAGAAAGACACGTGATGCTGAAACGAGTCGAGAGATTGACAATCCCGAGTTCGAGGCATATGAGCAACTTGATTCAGCGCTTGCATCTTGGTTGCTTTCGTCGGTAACGTCTTCCGTCCTTCCTGATTTAGTTGGCCTTGAAACCTCTGCACAAATTTGGAAAAAATTAAATCGGTTGTACTCTGACAAATCCGATTCCAAGATCTTACACTATAAGAACTTGTTAACTAATCAAAAGAAAGGTGAGCTTGGCATGCGTGACTATCTCGCCAACTTAAAGTCAATATGTGATCATCTAGCTCTCCTTGGTGAACCTGTATCCGATGCAACCAGAATTTCTCATGTCCTGAATGGTCTCACCATGGAATTTGAGTCTGTGATTGCAATCATAAACTCTGCTAAACAGACTTTTGATCTTGACACTGTGACCACGATGCTACTCGATTCAGAGGCCCGACAGAAAACGTTTATAAATAATTCTGTGACACAAGCTCACTACACTCTGGCAGATCATCCTCAAGATACTTCAATGGTGTTCAATACACAATCATCAGGCTATCCTGGACGTGGCCAATATTATGGACCATCACCTCGCCCTCAGATCAACAGCTTTAGAGGACGTGGTCGTGGTCGTGGATCTTTTTTTCAGTCGAAGCCTTCATGTCAGATCTGTCACAAGCTTGGCCATCTAGCTGATGTATGCTATTTCAGGTATGAGTCTTCAAATCCTGCTAGATCTACAGCACAAGCTCACTATACTGATGTAGGCGCTTCCCCTATTCCCTTGCCATCGGATAATGCTCAATACTATGATGCTGGTCAGTATTATAACTGGCAGCCACCATACACAGAGAATTTTGATCCACAATATTCTTCTCCCATCTCCACGCAAAGCATCAATTCAGCAGGGAAGTCAACTTCTAACCATACTGTTCCACATGTTTCGACTGGTCCATCTAACTCCACTGGCTCACATAATGTGCCTGCACCAACTGAATCTGGCATGGCTCAAGCTTTTGTTGCTTCACCTGAAATCATCACCGATGAAGCTTGGTACCTTGATTCGGGTGCTACTCACCATATATCCAACTCAGCAAACTCTCTTCAGTCTGCAGTATCCCCAAAAGGTAAGCGTACAGTTATTGTAGGTGGTGGATCTAGACTTCCAGTTGCGTACATTGGTAATACACATCTGAGATCCTCATCCTCACCCACATTAACTTTAAATAAAGTGTTGTGTGTACCTACTATGCAAAAGAATTTGATTTCAATTGCCCAAGCAACAAAAGATAATGGTGTTTCAATTGAGTTTTTCCCTCACTACTGTTTGGTGAAGGATCTCGCGACCAAGAAGGTCATCATGAGTGGAACTGAGACCTTTGGTATGTACAAACTTCTTGCGGGTTCATGTCACAACTCTGCAAGATCATCAACTTTGGATCAACACTGCCTGCCTCGACAACTAAATCACGAATCCAGCTGTTACACAACTACTATTGACACCTTCAATCTGTGGCATAAACGTCTCGGCCATCCTCATCAACACACTGTCAAATCTGTATTGAAGTCCATTGATGTTCCTGTTGGAAAGTTACATTCAGATCTGTCTTGTGCTGCATGTAAAATGGGAAAAAGTCATAGATTGCCTTTTGTAGCCTCTTCTACCGTGTACACAATGCCTCTTCAATTAATAATCATGGACTTATGGGGACCAGCTCCCTTTTCATCGAATGGTTTTGTTTATTATGTTGCCTTTGTGGATGCATATAGTCGATTCACCTGGACCTTTTTACTACACAAAAAATCTGAGGCTCTCACTAAGTTTAAAGAATTCAAAGCTATGGTGGAAAATCGTTTTAACAAAAAAATTCAACAAGTACAAAGTGACAACGGTGGAGAATTTATAGTGTTTACTCCTTTCTTAGTCAGTTGTGGTATTCAACATCGTTTCTCTTGTCCACACACCTCTGAACAAAACGGATTGGTGGAAAGAAGACACAGGTCAATAGTTGAGACTGGATTAACCTTGCTAGCCACTGCTTCTTTACCATTGTTTTATTGGGGAGATGCCTTCTTATCAGCAACTTTTCTGCTAAACCGCCTCCCTACATCTGTCCTTCAAGGGTCCACGCCTCATGATAAGTTGTAGGCATTCACCTCACCCAAAAGAAGTACATACATAATCTTCTCTCTAAAACAAAGATGGTTGAAGCACATGCCTATGCTTCTCCAATGGCAGTTAACACTCAGCTGTTCCCTGGTGACAGCAAGCCATTTTCAGAACAAAAGCTCTACAGAAGCATCGTTGGTTCCCTGCAATATCTTTTGCGTAGAGGGAATATTAGGAAATGAATATAAAGTAGAAGTGCCAGCTGTACTTAAGGTCCCACGTGTTAGTTAGATTGTTAGCACAGCTGTATTCCGTTAGCCATTCTGTTAGATCCATATCAGTCTATAAGTAATGTAATACACTCACAACAATATTCATAATTGAAGAATCCCTTTCCGGATATATCTTCTTCTTCTCTATTTCTGGCATGGTATCAAAGCCAGGTTACATTACTTATAGACTGATATGGATCTAACAGAATGGCTAACAGAATACAGCTGTGCTAACAATCTAACTAACACGTGGGACCTTAAGTACAGCTGGCACTTCTACTTTATATTCATTTCCTAATATTCCCTCTACGCAAAAGAAAAAAAATAACGTCACGTTAGCTTTCCATTGTGCACTTCGTCCTGAGCCAAGACGTGAAGTTTATCCCGACAGAAGGCAAACATGCCATACACCTGTGGTTTAGTTAGGATGTCAGCCACCTGATAGTCCGACGGCACATGAGCTACTGTAACAATCCCAGCAGCAACCTTTTCTCTAATGAAGTGGACATCAAGCTCCACATGCTTGGTTTTTGAGTGCAAGACAGGATTTGATGCCAAGGCCACGGTTCCTGTATTATCACACCAAATCACTGGTGTATTTACTATCTTAATGTTCATCTCTTTCACAAGGGACAGAACCCACATCGTATCTTGTATTGAATCCGCAACGCTTCTGTACTCAGCCTCGATTCTTTGAACGAGACACCACTGTTGCTTTCTCGGAAATCCATAATATAGGATTAGCACCAAGAAAATGCGGTACCCGCTAGTGGAGCGTTTGTTTTCGGGAAGAACAATAATTTCTTGATTGATTTGCTTTTGTTTTTCTTTGCAGTGGTACCACCCCAATCAGAGTCCGAATAGATTTGGAGGTTGAACTGATGAATTGGTTTGATTAGCAAACCATGAGTGCTGGTGCCGTTAAGATATCTAAGGAGTCTCTTAACACATTCCCATTGTTTCATAGTGGGCTCTTGTAAGAATTGGCTTAACTTGTTGACCGTGAACGCAATATCAGGCTGGTGTAGCAAAGATATTGCAGGGAACCAACGATGCTTTTGTAGAGCTTTTGTTCTGAAAATGGCTTGTTTGTCACGAGGAACAAATGAGTGTTAACTGCCATTGGAGAAGCATAGGCATGTGCTTCAACCATCTTTGTTTTAGAGAGAAGATTATGTATGTACTTCTTTTGGGTGAGGTGAATGCCATTTTCAGACCTGTTGAACTCAATACCTAAGAAGAATGAGAGCTCACCTAGATCTTTTAAGGAGAAGGTAGTGCTCATTTGGTGAATGAGCTCTTGAATGAGGGATCTGCCTTAGACGCAAGAAACCCAAGTGTGGTCAAATAGACACTGAGTTTAGTGAACCATGCTCTAGGAGCCTGTTTTAACCCATACAAAGCTTTGTTTAGTTTACACACTAGAGCATTTCCATGAGCATCATACTCTATGAAGCCAGGAGGCTGTTCCATGAAGACTTCCTCACTCAATTCTCCATTAAGGAAGGCGTTATTGAAATCAATCTGGTGCAGCTGCCATTTATTTGTGACAACAAGTGTTAGAAGAAGGCGAATGGTTGTAGCCTTGACCACAGGACTGAAAGTCTCATAGTAGTCTGCACCCGGTTCTTGTGAGTACCCCTTAGCAACCAAGCGCCCTTTATATCTGGAAATGGAACCATCAGCATGTGTTTTCAGCCTGCAAAGCCATCTGCACCCTATTACTTTCCATGCGGATTAGCTAAGGCTTCTTCAATATTTTTGGGAATAGGAGTATCCTCTGCAACTGTAAAGATCTTAGGCTTGAATATACCTGATTTGCCCCTAGTGACCATGGAGTGATTGTTGTGGGAAGGTGGGGAAGTGTCACGAATGGTTGGTGATGAAGAGATAGGGGTGGTGACAGAATGTGATGGTGAGTTGGGAACAGCTTGTGGTGAGATGGAAGCAGCTGAGGGGGTGTTGTGAGGTACAGAATGTATGGTATGTGGGGGACAGAAGCTAGGAACGGGATCAGAAGTGGGAGTAGAATCAGATAGGGAGGTGGCATGACGAATATTAAATTGGGATTGAGTTGGAAATGAGAATTCATGAAACTGAACATGTCTTGTAATATAGACACGCCCAGTCATTCGGTTAAGACACTTGTATCCTCTATGGGTTGTGCAATAGCCGAGAAAAATACAAGTTCTTATAGTGTAAGATCTTGGAATCGGATTTGTCAGAGTACAACCGATTTAATTTTTTCCAAATTTGTGCAGAGGTTTCAAGGCCAACTAAATCAGGAAGGACGGAAGATGTTACCGACGAAAGCAACCAAGATGCAAGCGCTGAATCAAGTTGCTCATATGCCTCGAACTCAGGATTGTCAATCTCTCGACTCGTTTCAAGATCACGTGTCTTTCTAGCAGAATACCGATTGATCCATCGAGATATGAGAACAGGCGATGTTGCTTTGCCATGAAGTATACCTGCTGCTTCCAGATCAGGTAGTTTGAATCATCAAGTTTTACAGTGATCTTTTTATTTGTAAAACCACGACTATTGGTGCCAGGATCGTTGGACACCGGAAAAGCAGTAGCTGTGGACATTGTTTTGCAGTCTATCAATCCAGGATAGAGGAGATAGATCGCGTTCAATGTCTCTCAGATTATTTTTCTTGGCCGGAGCACAAGAGCCTCGCCGGTGTGACGATAGGCTCTGATACCATGCCAGAAATAGAGAAGAAGAAGATATATCCAAAAAGGGACAGAATGGCTAACAGAATACAGCTGTGCTAACAATCTAACTAACACGTGGGACCTTAAGTACAGCTGGCACTTCTACTTTATATTCATTTCCTAATATTCCCTCTACGCAAAAGAAAAAAAAATAACGTCACGTTAGCTTTCCATTGTGCACTTCGTCCTGAGCCAAGACGTGAAGTTTATCCCGACAGAAGGCAAACATGCCATACACCTGTGGTTTAGTTAGGATGTCAGCCACCTGATAGTCCGACGGCACATGAGCTACTGTAACAATCCCAGCAGCAACCTTTTCTCTAATGAAGTGGACATCAAGCTCCACATGCTTGGTTTTTGAGTGCAAGACAGGATTTGATGCCAAGGCCACGGTTCCTGTATTATCACACCAAATCACTGGTGTATTTACTATCTTAATGTTCATCTCTTTCACAAGGGACAGAACCCACATCGTATCTTGTATTGAATCCGCAACGCTTCTGTACTCAGCCTCAGTTGCTGAACGAGACACCACCTGTTGCTTTCTGGAAATCCATAATATAGGATTAGCACCAAGAAAATGCGGTACACGCTAGTGGAGCGTTTGTTTCGGGAAGAACAATAATTTCTTCGATTGATTTGCTTTTGTTTTTCTTTGCGGTGGTACCACCCCAATCGGAGTCCGAATAGATTTGGAGGTTGAAGCGATGAATTGGTTTGATTAGCAAACCATGAGTGCTGGTGCCGTTAAGATATCTAAGGAGTCTCTTAACACATTCCCATTGTTTCATAGTGGGCTCTTGTAAGAATTGGCTTAACTTGTTGACCGTGAACGCAATATCGGGCCCGGTGTAGCAAAGGTATTGCGGGGAACCAACGATGCTTCGTAGAGCTTTTGTTCGAAAATGGCTTCTTGTCACTGAGGAACAGTGAGTGTTAATCGCCATTGGAGAAGCATAGGCATGTGCTTCAACCATCTTTGTTTTAGAGAGAAGATTATGTATGTACTTCTTTGGGTGAGGTGAATGCCATTTTCAGACCTGTTGAACTCAATACCTAAGAAGAATGAGAGCTCACCTAGATCTTTTAAGGAGAAGGTAGTGCTCATTTGGTGAATGAGCTCTTGAATGCTGTTCTCATCAGAACCAGTAATGACCAAATCGTCAACATACACTAACAAATATGTAGCATGCTCACCAGATATTTTTGTAAACATGCAGGGATCTGCCTTAGACGCAAGAAACCCAAGTGTGGTCAAATAGACACTGAGTTTAGTGAACCATGCTCTAGGAGCCTGTTTTAACCCATACAAAGCTTTGTTTAGTTTACACACTAGAGCATTTCCATGAGCATCATACTCTATGAAGCCAAGAAGGCGAATGGTTGTAGCCTTGACCACAGGACTGAAAGTCTCATAGTAGTCTGCACCCGGTTCTTGTGAGTACCCCTTAGCAACCAACCAATCTGAAGAAATTATTGTTCTTCCTGAAAACAAACGCTCCACTAGCGGGTACTGCATTTTTTCTTGGTGCTAATCCTATATTATGGATTTCCAGAAAGCAACAGGTGGTGTCTCGTTCAGCAACTGAGGCTGAGTACAGAAGCGTTGCGGATTCAATACAAGATACAATGTGGGTTCTGTCCCTTGTGAAAGAGATGAACATTAAGATAGTAAATACACCAGTGATTTGGTGTGATAATACAGGAACCGTGGCCTTGGCATCAAATCCTGTCTTGCACTCAAAAACCAAGCATGTGGAGCTTGATGTCCACTTCATTAGAGAAAAGGTTGCTGCTGGGATTGTTACAGTAGCTCATGTGCCGTCTGACTATCGTGTGGTCGACATCCTAACTAAACCACAGTGTATGGCATGTTTGCCTTCTCGTCGGGATAAACTTCACGTCTTGGCTCGGGACGAAGTGCACAATGGAAAGCTAACGTGACGTTATTTTTTTTCTTTTGCGTAGAGGGAATATTAGGAAATGAATATAAAGTAGAAGTGCCAGCTGTACTTAAGGTCCCACGTGTTAGTTAGATTGTTAGCACAGCTGTATTCTGTTAGCCATTCTGTTAGATCCATATCAGTCTATAAGTAATGTAATACACTCACAACAATATTCATAATTGAAGAATCCCTTTCCGGATATATCTTCTTCTTCTCTATTTCTGGCAAGTATTACATCAAAAAACCATTGTGTTTAACATGTGATTGTGTTAGTAAAAGTGTCAAATGGATTATTCTCAAGTGACCACCGCCTGTACTAGGCTTCTCAACCAAAATCCAAGTTAAGGTAATCTTCTAAAAGTGTCTCAATCTTACCAATGTATGGAAATTAAAATAACTGAATTGTACTCAACAAATTCATAGCCATCAGTGATATACCTGATATTGAAAGAACATCACCAACATCATCAGTTGTAAAGTTTAAGCCCCCCAGCTCTGAAGGACTCACAGCCCATAACGAGAAAACCTGCAGAAAGTAAAACATTTCTGAATCCTTAAAGAAGAAAGGCAAGAACCTATGTTGCTCCAAAACAGACGGGATCGTTAAAAATTCAATGCTCCATGAATTGTTTATTAAAAAATGATGTCAAGCAGTATAATTTAATAATTAATCACAACAATGTTGAAGAGGAAGTTTCACTAAGTTGCTACTCCCTCCCGTCCTTAATATAAGACATATTTGAGGAGTTGATATTGGTCCCAAATATAAGACATATTTTCCATATTTATCAATTTTTTTTTCCAAATTTACCCCTATTAATGCTCCGTTAACAATAATCAAGGAGGAAAGAGAATGAGGAAATTAAAGAAGATGACTAAGATGTTTTAGTAAATATATGTCATATGAACCAACCTAACTAACTTTATTAATCTAACCAAATTAGATAAATATGTCTTACATTAAGAACCAAAGGGAGTATTATATCAATGATGTTATGTAGTCATGAAGGGATAACAAACACCAAAAATTGGGGTAGAAGAGATGAGAATGATAACACGAATGTGTAGTCATATAAACAAATGGTAGTAGAAAGAGAGCCACTAGAGGCACCAATTACGAGTGTTTCATTCCTTAACCACGTGAAAAGGTGCCTCTAGCATGGCACCTATCACTAGAGTCACCTATTAAGGAAAAAATGGTAGAAAATTTATTAATGTGATTTAAATATGTGCAAAGAAGCCCATTAGAGGTGCTAATTAGGAGGGTTGATCCAATGATTGTTAGTCCAATGATGAGATTTAGAGGGATACTAAGAAAGACGTATTTAAGTAAGTTATTGTTAGCATTATAAAGGAAAAGAGTAAAAACAAAAAATTACTAATTCACTGGACACCCATTACAACTATCAAATCCCTATTTATAACCCTAATATGCATATTTCCCAAACTACCCCTTTCCTTAGTATTCCCACGTATCAATATTCCCCCTAACAAGAATATCCTTACCCTCAAGGATCAGTAAGCTAGAAAAAAAAATATAGGATAAGACCTTTTTTCTTTTCTTTTTTTTTTTTGAAAGGCCATAAGCTACTAGGACTTGGGGGGAAAATTAATAGAAAACAACATTAATGGTCATCAAAATCCAAGCTTGCTGCAATATTTCTTCAGTCCCGAAGCCCACTACTATCACACTCCCACACAGGTTTGTCACAAAAACCAATAAGCAGGAAGCCCACAATTGTTTAACCAGTCCAGACTTCCCCATCATATTCATTTGCAAAAGGCAGTTGAGTTGTTGAACCATGACACAATGGCCCACTTGAGATTTGTTGGTTGTCATGTGCAAAATACTTGGAGCACACTTGAGACAAATCAACAATCCCTAAGCTACCAATGTGAGTTGGCATAGATGGTAAGGGATCCCGGACTAGGCCCTTGGGTCGTGGGTTCGATCCCCTCTGCCGTCGCTGGGACTCCTTTGGTAGGCGATCTCGTAAGTCCCCAGTAAGTGTTCATAGAGCCGGGGCCGTGCCTCCTGGCGCAGTGGTGGGTGATGTCGAACCCCTCCAAAACTTTTTTTTAGCAAAAAAAAAAAAAAACAGTCCCTAAGCCTAAATCCACTAAACCAATATGGATATCCTAGGTGGAGATCAGATCCACCCCTATTCGAGCATCATCCCTGCACCCATGCTCGGGCAAATACAATTCCAGCAGCACCAAGAGAGATCCAAATCCAATTTCATACGATCTGTCTTCACCATTTGCCTTACCCGACCCAAGAGGGAAGTCGACATCGTTCTCGTTTAGCTGTTCACGGCTTCCACCGCTGATCATCGTGTCGCTTTTAGCCTTGTGACCGAAACCCCTCTGATTGATGGCCGATGCACCCCACTCTCGTCCCTTCACCAGTAAAATCGACAACAAATAGGAATTAAAAAAAAAGTGGAGGATGCGAGCATCATATTGTTAGAGTATTCTTCCCTTTCCTTTGGTATCACAAGCATTCTCGTGTCAAATCTCGTGCCTCCTCCAAGCGAGTGATAGACATGAAAACCAGAATCATCATCGTCGTAGAATGTCCCAATAGGATCAGCATTGTGCGCATCGCAGGGAGCCTCCACAATGTTAAAGTTGATTCAATTGCCGCATCGGCCTTTCTTGGTCACAGCAAAAGGATAGAACAAGGCTGAAAACCTAGAATCCAAAACTGAAGAAAACATCGACGCACCAAGATTACTAGTTCAAGCAGCAGACGAAGAATAAATCATTGAAGTAGTGTGAGACATGCGTACAAAGAGGAATGGAGGTGCGTTCTTGTGTAGAGCTTGGATAGTGGCAAAATTCCTTGTTAAGTAGCGTGAAAGCATTGATGATTGTGCTATCAGCTTCTCCTTGCCATATCCATGTTTTTCTTCTTCAGCTACTGCCTCAACAATTTGAACATGACGACAGCTACTCCATTTCTAAATGACTTCTAGTTTGAAACATCCTCCTCTACTTTCAGAGAATTAACCTCCTCTATCTCAGCAACCGCAACAGCAACAGTGAGGTCCAGAATCTCACTAGCCTCCTTTACTTTCAGAGAATTGACCTCCTCTATCTCAGCAATCGCAACAGCAACGGTGAGGTCCAAAATCTCACTAGATTCTTCCTCGATTCTTTCATGTTTCTCTTCAGCTATTACGTTGTTGTAGGAATCAGTTTCTTGTTCAAGCAGATTGTTTCTACATTCATCTTCATCTTTCTCATTCGATTCTTGTTGCGTCCATCGCTCCTGAAGATAAGCACAGTTAATGGTAGAGGAAAGGATGGTTGGATCAAAAGACATAGCGCATCTCAAATCTTTGAGTGAAGGCCGTCGATGAATAAATTAATGGCGGTTGGCTCATCGACTAGGGCGTAAGGTATGAGCGCTTCAAATCGTTGTGCGTACTCCTTCACTGTCAACACCTAATGCAACCAAAAGCGCTTGAAAAGGGTTTTATGGCAATGAGACCCTTCGGCAACGGTGACGATGGCTAGAAGGTAGGCTCTGATACCTTTGTTAGCATTATAAAGGAAAAGAGAGTAAAAACAATAAATTACTAATTCCCTGGACACCCATTACAACCATCAAATCCCTATTTATAACCCTAATAAGCATATTTCCCAAACTACCCTTTTCCTTAGTATTCCCACGTATCAGTTATAGAACAGGATTTCATGGTGAATGATATATCTAAACAATTAGTCATTGATAGAGCCTAATGGTTTCATGTGATCTAGGCATCCGACTTCACCAAATTGGATAAATCTTGTTATTATTTTATTGATCAACTATATGTTAAAACAAATTCAATAAATACAAGTGCGGATGGCAAGATAGAAAGCTAGATAGGCCACAACATAACAAACATATAATATGAAATGCAATTAAACTGCTTGTCCTAATATTAAGTAAGAAGCATACCTCTGAATAAGTAATATCACGCAGTGAGAAAACACAATAAACAATTATTGATGACATGAGGGGCCAATTCAAGAAAAGGTTTTCATCTTTCTGAACTGTTTTCTCTGTGATTTCATTTTCTAAAGCTTCCGCATCCTTATTGGACTCATCGCTAACATGGTGTTTGTGCAATGTTTCCTGCATATTATATAAAGAACAAGTCTCATATCATAAGGTAGCCTTTCTGTCAAAAAGAAGCAGCCCAAAACACTATATATATATATATATATATATATATAATTCTAGGATTCCACTTTTGGTATATCATATATAATTCACCAACTAGAGAACAAGGTGCATTGTTTATGGCTTGCGAAGAGCAAGTTTTGGGAGAGTTGTTAATTACCGGGAGCCAGATGCAGGCAACTAATACAGCAAGTGCAAAGGCTGATATCACAAAGCAGGGCAAGAAGTATGGAAACCTGTGGCCCATTTGTTTGGGACAAACAAATATCGGCATACCATAATAGAAAATGAATAATGAAATTAAGTAAAACCAAAAATTGCCAAAGTTATTGTTATTTACAATTACTAGTGTACTTACTTATCAAATAAGGAACCTTTTGGAAATATATGTGGATATTTCTCTACTGGCTGCAATAACAAAATTCTTAAATTGTTAGATGAACAAGAGATAAGTGAGCTCAAGGGCATGTTCCCACACCACATGCAATGTAAAGTTCTAAGATAAAAACAGATTTACAGTTGTAACAATAATTTTGGCAGAGTTACCTGAGCCAAATAGCCTCCCAATGCTGGACCAATGACTAAAGCTATGCCCCAAGCTGAACTATACTGAAAGCAGATCACACAATCAAATTATCATAAAGAACAAGTAATTCTAAGAAGTAACAATGGACCAAAATAAATTAGGAGGCTTACGGTTGCTAGTCCTTTAGCTTGGTGTTCTTCTGGAAGAATTTCAGTAGCATAAGCCTAGTGCCACACACAGAAGAGAATGTTGTTACATGCCACAGAGTCTGGTAAAGAACAAATAAGCAAATGGACTGACTTCAAGTATACAAATTCAAACTTGTGAGTGATTGAGGTATAAATTGTTATTATGTGGTGTATCAATAAACGGTACCATGATTATGCCAAGTGAACCATTTAAGCCTCCAAGAAGAAATCTTGTGGTAACAGCCATCCAAAAACTTGTGCATAAGCCAAATAGTGTGTTGAACACAATCCTGAAATCAAACCATAATCAATATCAATATTGATAACCTTATTGACGTAGTACTATTAAAAGGAAGAGAGAGGGAAATGAACTTAGGAGTTAGGAGAGAGGTACTCCCTCTGGTCTTTATTATAAGGCACTAACCACCAATATTTTTTGGTCCTTATTATAAGGCACCAACTTACTTTAACTAATTCATTTATTACTATTTTTCCATTATGCCCTCATTTTTAACTAACTAATTTAAACCTACATCATTAAAGTAGGGGTAAAGTTGGAAACATTTATTACTTTTAGACGTCATTAATGACTTAACCTCCATTCATTGGTCTGCGAGAAAATGGTAGTTGGTGCCTTATAATAATGACCAGAGAGAGTAAAAACTAACAAGATGAACCTATTTCAACTAGTGTAAAAAATAAACTGACATACAACTACTGAGAGGACTATTTATAGGAATCCCATTGCAAGAAATAAAATAAAATAACATACAATCAAAAAAAAATATCCAATATCCACTAAATAACCATCATCCCAGGTATTTATATTTCCTTGAGTATGCCTAGAGTAAGGGCCCATTTGGATCGAAGAAAATGTAGGAATGGAAATGAAAAGAATGGAATGGAATGGAAAATATTTTGCCTCGATGCGTTTGGTTTGAATGGAAAAGAAAATGGGTTGATAGAAAATAAAGTAGAAAAATGAGGCAAAATATCATTTTGCCCCTAAAAATAAAATATTATTTTAAACCACACAAAACCATGCAGTTCAAGTATGCACTTCTCTTCCTCCCTCCTTCCCCAAGGCGTCGTTGCCTCCAACGGGTCGTCGAATCTCTTCCACCTCCGTCACCTCATCACGATGGATCTACGGCGGGCGGCAAAGAGTCCATTGTCAGCGGCTTCTTCCTCCTCCGTTGTGATCACTGATGGATCTGCACCATCAGCGGCTTCTTCCTCCTCTTTCTATGATATTTTTTGGTGTCACTCTCTTCCTCTCCCCCAGCGTTGAAAAGGGTAAGTTGGTCTTATCCCATTTTCTTCATCCGCCGAAAAATGGGTTCCCACCAAAATAGGTGGGAACCGATTTTCCCATGTTTAAAGGAAAATGACCCACCGTCAGAAAACGTTTTCTTATGAAAATGTGAACCAAATAGCCGCACCCGACGGAAAATGCCTATTTTCCGTTTCCTTCCCCCAATTTTTCTTGAACCAAACGGGCCCTAAAATTTCAAGAATTCTATTTCTCCAAATATTCTCTTCTTTTCCTCTACTATTTCTTACTCATCTAACTCTGTTTATAAAGTAGTTCCAATTCCAACATGGTTTATCGGGAAAAAAAAAAACTCAAACCTCGTTAACTTTTCAACTTTACCTCTATTTAATACAAACGAATAAGTGAGAATCGATAAGCCAGAAAACAATAAGTTAGGGGTTAAATTGTAAATTCGTATAATACTTTTAAGAGATGATTCATACTAAGGACAAACATACACACATTCTCTCTCTCTCTCTCTCTCTCTCTCTCGCCCTATATAAATCGGAAGAGGATCCCCTCTCCTCATCTTTTTTCTCATTTTCTCTCATCAGCCCATTTGGGCCGTTGATTAGGAAGATGGGAGAAAAGTTAAAATAGTATTGTGATTGATTGGACGGATATGATTTAATGATGATGATGGATAATGAGAAAATGATTATGAGAGAAACTCAACCCAAATCAGGGGTAGGTAGGTCTACTTACAGTGAAATAGTTCCTAAAAGTATAGTATATTTTCGACCATATCGATCAGCCACAATTCCCCAAATTACAGATGTCAATCCTCTGCCGACCATAAATGCAGAACCTACAACATATTTAATATGGAGATGAGTATTTCAAGAGCTTAAAAATCTCTCTGATAGGCATCAATGGAAGTAGAAAGCACTAAAAGGAACCTTACCCACATAACCAGCATAGGAACCAATGTCTGCCTCTGTTTCTGCAATACCAAAATCTCTTACCTGCCAAGTAAATTTTTATGAATGGTTCATCTAATATGGCTGCAGTATTCAAGATGCTCTTAAACAACTGATGAGCATATTAAAAAAGAGAGTAGGCATATCTCACTTTGCTCTTTTGATTATATTAGGAGAAAATAAAACATATTACAATATCAAAAAACAAAGGGAAAATAACATAAAAATACTACTTGAATTTTAAAATCCAGTTGACAACAATAGTAATGGGATTAATAAGAATAATAAAGCAATTGACAATTCGTTTTATTGGAAAATCACGTATTTGAGATTTTAAAATTCGAATTGTATTTTCTTAGGATTTTTCCAAAAAGAAATCCACCGTCTTAGGTATTTTTAAAAAATTGCACAATTAGTCCTTTAATTTTATACATTGGTCTCACAATTTTATAAAGTGTCTTTTTAATATCTTCCAGCGGTAACATGGTTAGTAATTAAATTAATAGAAAATGTCGACATTGAAATTTTAAATATTTACAAGACATTTATAAACATTGACATATCAAGTTTAATTTCTTAAAATAACAATGACTAACACAAAAAGTTTATCATTTCAAACTAACAATGTCAGAGTTCGAGAACTAAAAAAAATAAAATACTTTATAAAATTAAGGAACTAAACTGAAATCTTATATAATGTTAGAGGACCAAAGTGTCTTTTTACCAAGAAGCGTGAGAAACCAGAAAAATGAAAAATCAACTCACCATGAAATAAATGAATGGAAAGATGCAAGATATAGGCAGCGCTGTAGAGAGCACAAGAAAAATAAATCAGATGCTTATTATAAATTTATTTTTAGATTATATTTTGGCTTTCGTGCTGAGTAGAAGAATTAGAAAACATTATTATAATATTTCAACAAAAGTTAGGAAGGCTATCTTGAACAAAGATACAATATTATTTTATTTAATCCTAATTTTATTTAAGGTATACTGGGTACCTTCATATTATTTTTTTCTTGTGCATCTAGCACCCTTAATATTATTTTTCAGTTATATCCAACAGCCTAATTTTATTATAGTTTAGGGTGCTTGATGCACTATAAATAAGACTAGCTAGTAAACCACCAAGCGCTTAGGTCAACTGGTAAGGGGTTGTTCTAGCTTAACCACGGGTCTTGAGTTCGAGACGTGGGAATGCAGCAGGCGTGGGTGGTAGAGGCTTCCCGAAAGGGGCCAACCCGGTCTCGGTCCGGATTAGTCTGGGGCCGTTGATGTGCCTTAAAGGTGGCCTGCCCTAGGATATCGGACGCTCTAAGCAAAAAAAAAAATAAGACTAGCTAGTAGCACCCAAAAAAAGGGTTACAGTGTAAATTTGTTCTATTAGTTTTCACTGAAAAACAATATTGTTCTTAAAAGTTTTTTTTAAGTTCAATGTCATCCCGAAAGTTTCAAAGCATAGTAATTTTACCCCATACCGTTAAAAAACTAATATTGACTATCAAAAAATTGACGTTATGATAAGAAGCAACATCATCTCTCCATTTTAAAACTTATGAGGCAATATTGATTATTGGCGAAAACTTTCATAGCAAATTTATACCTTAACAAAAAAAAAAAATTCCCCATAAACAATATTAGGTAGATGATGCAATTGAGAAATAACGTCATATTGTTTGATGCTACTCGAAAAAAAAAGAAAAAAAAAAAAAAGACTTTTTAGTTTTTATCCCTGGTAGTTTTTTTTTTTTTAAAAAAAAAGACTCAGTAAATAACCCTAGTTCTTAGGTGTCATTACTTGAAATGGAAACGTGGAATGTGGATCTTTAAGATACCAAAATACTTGCAGGTGTATGGATCAGAGGACGTGTGGATCATCGTTGTTCCTTTACATGACGAGCAATATTTTAAAACATGTACGGTACGTGGAATTAAAGAGGTTGCTAACGGCAGGTTTTGGTTCTTATATAATTTAATCGGTTGCCAGTCTATGATATAATAATTTTTTATTATGTAAAAAAAATTATTATATGCATATATTATCCTGCATATAAAAATAAATTCATAACAAGTTTAAGAGTGAAGGTGCATATTTAATAACCAACTATTTTTCTATGGACACCAAGATAATTAATTATTTTCATGTGTAAAAATAGATGTAAACAATTTATATATGAGTAGATATATATAACCACACTAACTTCAATTACTTTTTGAACTATGAGCTGCATCAGCCTTCTCATTCTTTATTATTTTAATACTCCTTCCAGTCCTTTCTAATTTCTATAAACAAATTTTATTCTTATTGCACAAAACGAAATAACGGTCCAGATTAGTTAAAAACAATAAATGTGTAAAAAAAAAATGTCATGTTTTTTCCCAAATATGCTCCTATTTATGCAATGAGCATAGGAGGCAAAATGAGTAACAAATATGAGAAAGTATGAGTACAAAATATGAGACAGAATGTGTAAAAATAATTAAATCAAAGAGAACTAGTGAGTGGAGAACAATTCATATAAAGATATGTATTTATAAGATCGAAAAGAAAAAAGTAGTTTAAATTTTGAGACACAATGAGAAAGTTGCTTATAAAAAAGATTAGCCTCAAGAGAAAGAAAGCTGCTTATAAAAAAACGAAGGGAATGTATTTTTAAAAGGATTAATGTGCAAATTTAATATTGAACTATTTCTCTATGGGCACCCAATACAATTCTTTTTCGTAAGAGTATTTACAAGACAATTATGAGCATTTACATTAATGCCATTACTTTATTTTTTCCATAAGAGTATTTACAAAACAAATATAAAGATTTAAAAGAATACAGTGAGTTTAAAAAAAATTATTGCATCCTATTGAGTCAAAATAAAATTAAGTTTTGTCAATGAAAAGAAAAATATAGGCATTTACAAAACAAATATGTGAATGACCAAAAAAATTAAATCCATTTATTTGTCCTGTAAATATTTTTATTTATCTTGTAAATGCTCTTATGAAAAAAAAATAAAGTGAGGGTATTAATGTAAATGCCCATATTGTCTTGTTAATGCTCTTGTCAAAAATAATTGTATGTATTGAGTGCTCATAAAGAAATAGTTTATTGCTAAATTTGCATCTCAACCCTTTCAAAAATATATTAAGATAATATAGAGTGATAACACTGATGAGGCGCACAGTACAAAAAATAACGGAAGTTAACTTGAGTTAACGGCGTTGCTATATATGCTCCCGAATAGATTGATTATGTCTACTTTTACATCCGAAAATAATTAGTTGTGTTGGGTGTTCATAGAAAAACAGTTGGTTGCTACATTTGCACATTAACTAGTATAAGTTTAATTGTATGAACATAGGATTTTTTTAGATGATTAATTCTTAAGAAAATTAACCTAGCTACAAGCTCTTTTATAATGGAACCCGGTTCGGTGCTTGTCCTACAGACAAGCAGGGAGAGCTTGTCCGTACGGACAAGCTCTAGATCGTCCAGATCTCATTTTTTTTACTTTTTTATTTTTTATCTAAAATAATTTTAATGGGTAGAGAATCTAAAATAAAGATAATCTCTCAACTAATATTTTTTGAAAAAAATGATTTTTTCATATAGAAAAAAGAAATAAAAACAAAAAATAATTAAAAAAAGATCTGGACCGTCCAGATCTCATCTGGACGGCCCAGAAGAGCCAAGCTCTTCCTGCCTGTCCTTTGGACAGGCAGGGAAACTGATTCCTTTTATAATTTCACCTGGAGAGTAGTGCAAATTACTCTCTCTCTCTATATATATATATATATCATCTTGTGCAAGATGATCAAAAAGTCCTTATAGTTTCGCTGGCTAGAAGAGTTTTCAGCAATTTTTCCATTTGGCTCAAAATCATTTTGTTTTCTAAAATCCGTTTTGATTCTGGTCATTATAGTTCTGGTTTTCTTGTTTTTTTTTTTTTTTTTTTGGCAACGGTTCTAGTTAGTTCTAGTTTTCAGCTCAATGGCAGCTCAGCTCCGGTTTAAGTTTTTATCGTCTGAACCAAGCCCCTAACATGTCGAAGCTGATCTGATTATTTAATCATAGATTTGGAGGTGGAAAATGATGAAAGGTATGATTGATTCTACTTGTATTCTTTAGTTATCAGGTCCATCATATAAGATCCATTTTAATAAAGAAATTAAACTACAAAGTGATCGAGTTCTCTATTAAAGAGGAGATCGCATTCATTCAAAAAATAAAATAAAAGAACAAGACTTACTGGTGCACATAGTAAGCATCCAAATGTTGAGAAGATGCTTGAATGGTGAAGCTTGGTTCAGTTGTTTAGCTCGGTCCACTTCACAGCCTGGGCAGTTCTTATAGTACCTATTCTTCAGCAATGGCTCTTTGTTATCATTATCGCCCCCCATTTTTGCTGATTCTCCTTCTTCTTCTTCCTAAATATTTGAAAATCAGAAGAAGAATAATGGGGTTTTTTTTTTGGTAGAAATAAAAAAGAATCTACACAGAAAGGAAGAAGAACCAATCAATGAGAACGTGATCGAGAAGACAACTAAAAAGGAGAAACTTACACACCAGGGAGTGAGAGAGAGAATTAATGGAGTTTGTTTTGTTGGGGAAAACAATCATTGGGGAATGATTGAGGAAGGCTCATGGAGGGTTGCTCCTGTTTATAATTTAGAAAAAGAAATTAAGGGAGGTCGATGCTTCTCGACCAAATTCATCTAAACAAAATTAACAGCAATAAATCCTGCACGTGACCTTACAGATTTAAATCACACACTTTTTAATATTCAACACCCATGAATTATATGAGCAAACGGTTAAAAATATCTTTTATTTTCTTAAAAAATTTATTAATTCAAGAAAAATCACTCAAAAATTCTTTTTTACCAAAAACTCAGGTTCATATTTGTTATTTTCACAATATAGTATATATAATACAGAATCTAACGTGAAGTTATGTTTTGATTTTATATGAATACCAAATTAAATTTTATATCATTATATGTAATTAACCCTTTTTAACTCAAGTGGGCTTTATATTACTCCGTCTGATTCTAAATATTGCACTACAAACTCTGTCTTATATTTATCTCTTATATTTAAAACAAAGTTTGAAATTGTTCTGGTCTAATCTTACTGTCACTGAATCATCCTCCACGTACCTAGTTAAGAAGACTTCAGTATCCTCCACGTACCTAGTTATATGAAGACCTCACCTGTACTTATATACTGAATCATCCTCCACGTGCCTGCATGAGCATGTTGTGTTTTTTTTTTTTTATATATACTTCAAGAGTATCATCTCATATTCTCATGTATGTATTTTGACTAATTAAAATATAATAATTCATCTTATTTTAATCCTACATGATTAATGAGTAATTTGAAGAAATTCAAATTTTATGATTTTTGAGATGAAGGGAGGGAATTGTGTTTTTTGTTTTCTAAATTAAGAAGTTTATGTCAATCTAAAATTTGAATTTCTCCATATGACTCATATGTTATGTAAAATTAAAATAAGATGAGTTGTTACATTTTAATTAGTCATAAATACGAGATAAGGTGACGCTCCTAAAGTATCTAAGTATTTCTCCTTTTTTTTCCTGAGCAAATTGACTTTTGATATTTTAGGAAAATAAAATAAAATATATAATATAGTAGCTAGTTTCTTAATTAATGAAGCTAATTAAAAGATAATTAATTTTTAATTAAACCTGATTGAAAATGATTAATAAGATGTGGAATGTATGTCGAGTAGATGTTGACGGCTTACCAAAAAGTTGACGTTGATAGAAATTAAATACGGACATATGATGCAATTTGACCATGTTAAGTTTGTGGTAGAACTTGCTTTTTTTATGTGATTTATGGTGTATGAGATGAACATGTAAAATTAGTTTTATCTTAATTTTCGTAAACGTACTTCTTCAATCCTAACTCAAATAGGCCAATAATGACAATAGGATAAGATCAAAACTATTTATTTTCTCAAGACAATTTGTTAGAAGAAATATATAAGGTTTATTATAAGTCGAGTAGCATAAATTATTAATATATTTTCTTAAGATTATCTCTATTTAAGATCAAAACCCAGTTTTTTTTTTTGTTCAACATCAAAACCCAGTGTTTGAACTATAAAGAAAAATAAATATAATATCCCCGCATATTCAAATATAAATTTTTATTTTTAATTAAAAATATAAGTGAAATTCAAAAACATTTAGATTATTTAATTGTTTTAAATTTTTAACTGTTCTTATATATTGTGAATAATTGATTATTCTAAAAAAAAAAATGCAATCTTTGAGCTTTAATAAAAAATAATTTTAAAAATTATTGCCATAATTTGTATATATAACAAGCCAACTTTTAGTTACCTTATTATCAGAATCAATGAGAGAGAGTCGTTAAATTTGTTTAAAAAAATATTTACTCATATTTAAAGTAATGGACTACTCCCCAATGCAAAATATAGGACTAGAAAAAATAATTGATCCATAATATAAATCACTTAAAAATCTATTAACTATATTTTTTTCAATATTACCCCTATTATTGGTGGTATAGGCTGAATATGAAGAAAAATGAGAGCGAGATCACATATTTGAACATGGAAAAGCAGGAAAAATAAATTCAATTTCAGATAAATTTAATGAACTAATTGTTTTTCCTTAACTTGAAGTAAAAGTGATTTATATTTTGAATCGGGTACGTCTTAAAAGTGAAATAGAAAAATGTTAACAAATTTTAAATAGGGTCAATCTTAAAATAAATATGAGTAAATATATTTTTTTTTTATAATAAGTCACTTTCAACTAATTCTCACATACTAAGAAATGATAATTAAATCGTAATTTTTTTTTTCTTTCCCTTATATTTACAAAGTATTACTAAATGGACCTTGGATTAAGTAGATGAGATAGACGGGTTTGTTTGGGATACCGATAGGTAATCAGATTTATGAAAAAGTCCGATTATATAAAAATCAAATTGTGAAATGTGATTTACATTTGGATTAGTGATTGTCGCGGGTAATGAACGGAAGTGTTTTTGTTGATTTGTGCACACATACATAAATGAAGTGGATGTAGCTTATGGAGTGGAGACCGGAGAGAGTTTGTATACATAAAGCACTGCCTCTTTGTACGTGTAACGTGTTATGGGCAAGTAGTTAAAATCGAGATTTTACGTAAAATTTGGAAGAGGGATAAAAATCGTAAAACGTAAAATCGTAACGTAGTAAAAACGTAAAAAAAAAAAAAATCATAAAAACATAAAAAGCGTTTAGAAAATTGGTAAAATCGTTTTAATGAAAAAAAATCGTAAAAACATAAAATTACAGTACAGTGATAAATTGAAATTTTAGCTACCATGATTATGGGAACATATACCGAAAAGACAGCCAAAGTCAAATGGCACATAGTTATGGGAACATACCCCGGAAAGACAGCCAAAGTCAAGGGGCACATACTGGTAATGACTTGTCCGGTTGACTTGCACGAACGTGGTATTAATTGTTTGTACGGTGATTCACTGATCCTGCTACAATAGCGATTTCTGCAAAACCTGGTTTCTCCCGTAGTTCCACTAATTATTTTACCAATTGAGTACTATTTATTTTAAATACTCCAAGTGTTTTTTTTCTTGGTCATGTTTATAAGATACGTTGATAAATTATGTGAATATATAATTTTACCATTTATTTATTATTATATAAGTATATTGTTATTTTTTGAAAAGAATGTAGTTAAATAGAGGTAAAATTAGAAAGTTGTTAACTTTTAAGGCAAAGCTGATGGAGTTTAAAAATTTTCTTAATCTATGCTACACATGTTGAAAGTATCTTATAAATAAGATAAATAGGTATATTCTTAATTATGGAGATGGTAGGCGAGAGAGGAGGAGTGAGAAAAAGAGACGAGGGTTAACGTTCTCCCAACACTCAAATATTAAATTAGAAGAATTCTTTTTTTTTTCTTACTTAAACTTATGCTAGCCATAAACTCAATTAAACTCACGAGTTTATACGCCTAGTTTACTGCTTTTTTGTTTTTACCTTACAAAATTGTGTCACTCGCTTTTAAACTCGTGTTAGTTTATTCATTTTGATCATGTTCAATAACTTTATATATGAACTTCATATAAATTTTTTTGTTAGATATGATAAATTATAAATGTTGATGACATTAATTTCAATTATTCATATTTAAAATAAATCTAAATTCAATTATTGTCATTTTTGTTATTTTATTGCATACTTTACACTTATTTATTAATAAAGATAAATTCTTATGAGTTTACGATATAAGTTTATATCCTTATGAAGAGTTTGATAATCTTACACACAGCTAAAAGTAGAGTGAAAAGAAAAGAGTCCTCATTTTAGCAGAAAATTGATTGCTCAACTAGCTAGAAGAATACAATGGGCCATCAAATAAAATAGCTAGTGGCCTCATGTTAATTTAAAGGCATGCTCATCAATGCAACTCATATGATCAGCCTGCAAGACGAGGGACATACACAATAACCAAAAAGGAAAAAAGAAAAAGAATGACAACTCAGAACAATAAAAAGAGAGCAATAAAAAAAATTTAAAAGTATCATAAAAAATAAGTATGAATTATCGGAATAGTTTCTTTCAAAAAAAAAAATAGAGTGAAAAGAAAAAAAAAAAAAAATCCTCTCCATTATAGCAGAAAAGAGAAAATTGATTGCTCAACTAGAAGAACATAATGGACCATCAAATAAAATAGCTAGCGGCCTCATATTAATTTAAAGGCATGCTCATCGTTGCATGAGCCCGTTTGGAATAGCGGTGGGAGAAGTGGCTTTTGTTCCTAATGGACTTTTCTTGATGTGATTTGTGTTTGGGACAACAATAGTAGAAGTAGCTTTTGTTTGTGATGAAAACTTGTTTGGCATAGCTTTTAAAAAGATAGATGAGATGCAAAATGACTGAAAAGTGCATGAATCAAATTCTCACACACACACGTGTTGTATAAAATGTGATAATTTAGGATAAAAAAATAAAAATAAAAATAAATTTGCTAAATAAAATTACCATTAAAAAAAACTACCCTTAAAAAAGGTACTTTTTAACTAACCTTAAAAAAGTTTAAAGGTACTTTTTAATCAACAGAATTTTAAAGTTTAAAGATACTTTTTTATCATTTTTTTAATTTTTCAACTACCCTTAAAAAAAAATCCAGACAATTGTCAGTGCAATTGAACTATTTGCAATTAAAAAACTTGCATTTATAGAGGGATGAAGATCAGATGGGATCAAAAAAATGTGCAATTAAACTGACGAGAAAAGACAAAAGAGGAGAGGAGCACAAACTGGGGGGGTCATTTTACAAAGGGGGCCCACATATGCAATTGATGGAGAAGCCATGATGGGATTATAAGTGGGAGTTGTGGCTTCAAAAATATCAGCATCAAACCAATAAGCCCATCAAAAAAGAAACTCTCTCAAACACTGATTTTCCTCTTGATTGACTTATTATCCCATCTGATGGACTTATAAGTCCATCAGATGGTGATCCAAACAGGCCCTGAATGATCAACCAGCAAGACGAAAGACATACACAATAACCAAAGAAAAAGAATGACAACTCAACAAGAAAAAGAAAGAAAACATGTTGTGGGCAGAGCCAAAATCAAAAACTAGTGAGAGAGGCTCATCCTCTCTAGAATTCCCTTCATCAATGGCGATGATCCCGGTTACAAAGAAGTCTACGATGTTACCTTCTTCCTTTGAGGAAGATGATTTACTTCTTCGAAGCTCTAAGAAGATAAAGAATGGAGAAAGTCCTATCAATGCAGCTGAGTGGCCCAAGTTGGGTAGCTCTGGTTCGAAGCAATGGACCAAAGGTCAGACGTTCACAGAAAAACTTCAAGGTATTAATGAAAATGGTAATGGTGTTGATCCCCTGCACGGTGATAAGGCATTATTAGATGACTCGATATCAGATTCCGATGAAGACGATTCTGAACCTCTGTGCAAGATTCAGGAGGATCCTGGAAGAAACTTCCCAACGTTCTCCTTTTCAGAAAAGATGAAGAAGCAAGCGACTGTATAAAGCTTGGCATAATTCAGTTATTGTTAAGCTCCTGGGAAGAGACATCGGTTACAAACTTCTGTTATCTATATTACAGACATTATGGGCTAAACGTGGTGTTGTTAGCTTGATTAATATAGGAAATGGATTTTTTGTTGTGAGGTTCACCAATCAAGAAGACTATTCCAATGCTTTAACAGGTGGACCATGGATGTTGTTTGATCATTACTTAATTGTAGGGCGCCATGGGTTCCCCAATTCCAACCATGGAAAACTACAATAGATAAAGTGGCGGTGCTGGTCCGAATGCCAAAAGTGTTTCTGGAGTATTATGACAAAGGGGCGTTAACCTGGATTGGAAATAGGATTGGAGATATTATCAAAATCGATTTCAACACGTCCTGTCAATTGCGAGGCCGGTATGCACGAATCTGTGTGCTAGTTGATTTAAGTGAGCAACTGATGTCGGGATTTTCTTTAGATGGAGAAGATTATTATGTTGAATATGAGGGACTCCATTGGTTGTGCACTAACTGTGGTGTATATGGACACAAGGCAGAGACATGAAAAACAGGGGGTGTTTACGATAAAACAAGGGCTAAAGAGGTGGTTAAGGAAACAAAGGAGAATTCGGGGCTACGACAATATGGATGTGGAGCGAGTAATCGAAATGATCAAGATATTTGGAAGGTGGTTCAAAACCGAGGAGGCAGAAACAGAATGGTAAGGAAAAAGCTGCCGGTGGGTTAAGCAACACGAATAAGGGGTCTAGGTTTGACATTCTTGCTGATGAGGAGGATGGTGTGAGTAGAGATTTTCCAGCAGAGCAGACGATAGTACAAAAAGAAGTTAAGGATAAGGCTGTGGCAGAAGTAGTGGGGGAACCGAGCAGTGATACCCTGGTGAGACGTAGCAAGGAGAAAAAAGTAGGGGCGGAATAAAGAACAGTTGAAAAGCAAGAATGTAGAGAGAGACAACACAATTGTGGTGGCTGGAAAGCAGGAGGTAAGAAAAGAAAAGAGAACTAGAGATGTGGCGAAAAAGGGAGAGGAATTACGTGAGGAACAGATGAGAGAGGAAGCAATGGTAGTGGAAGGGCACGAAAATAGTATGGCTGAGCCACTGTTATATCGAGAAGAGGAGTTGGAATTTTTCTCCAGTGCCTCCCATGATCCTGGAGACTTAATTGGTGGTGCTGGGCCTGTTGGGAAATTCTAGGCTGGCCCAGATGATGATTTAGAGTGTGTTGCTGAGACTCCAAGTGACCTGATGGTTACTAAAGTTGGGCCGCGAGCTGAGGTTGGGCCGCGAGCTGAGGTTGGGCCGAGAGCATTTTCAGCTTGAATTCCTGGTTGGGTCTTTACTTATATATTGGATATTATTAAATAAAATGCATATCCTATATTGGAACTGTAGGGGTGCGTGTGGGAGGAAATTTAATCAAAATATCCGCCTAATATGTCGACGTGGCAACCCAAGTCTCATCGTCCTTTCCGAAACGAAGTGCACAACAGCTGGAAGGTTTAATTGTTTTGCTTCATTGGGTTTTGATAGTTTTGATTTTATACCGAGTGTTGGAAGATCAGGAGGCCTTGTTGCCGCTTGGAAGACCGATCGGATCAAACTCACCGTCTTTAGGAAGGAAAGGAAGTTCTTTCACTTCAGGTGTGTGGTTCCTGGAAGCAAGGATTTTATTCTCACAGCAATTTATGCTTCACCCAACTCTGGTTTGAAGCAAGAACTATGGGAGAATTTGAGGAGCTTTGCGGATTCAACTAATGAACCGTGGCTGTCATGGGAGACTTCAACGACATCGGTGCATCAATGGAAAGAATTGGTGGAGCTGGTGAGAATGTAAGTCAAATTAGGGATTTTGCAGACCAACTGGGAAGGTGTGCTCTAACGGATTTGGGCGCGAAAGGACCAAGATTCACATGGAAATGTCCAAAAGTAGGGGGTAGGCAGCGGCTATTTGAACGGCTTGACAGAGTTGTGGCAAATGAAGCGTTCTTATTGGAATTGTCGGATTGGTCTATACAGGTATTACCTCGAACCCAATTCTCTGATCACAACCCTATATGTCTGAAGAGTATGCAAAACACTGTTGCTCCAATGATGAATCGTCCCTTTCGCTATGAAGCAATGTGGGTGGGTCATGAGGCTTTCCAGGATTTTTTATCTGAATCTTGGCAGGGCAATGAGGAAATCAATTGGTCCTTAGATAATTTGCAAAAGTTATTGGGACCCTGGAATAAAGAGGTTTTCGATATGGTTGAACGCAAGAAACAGGTTACTCTGTCTAGATTGGAGGGTATCCAAAAGTCTAGTGCCTACCCCAACTCCAGCTTCTTATGTAACTTGGAAAAAGATCTTCAGGAAGAATTGGAGAGGCTCATGAAACTGGAAGAAATAAAATGGTTTCAAAAGTCCAAAGCAGAATGGGTTACGAAAGGGGATCGAAATACACGTTATTACCATTTGAAGACAAAATTGCGTCGGCGGAGGAATAGAATCACTATGCTAAAAAATGATTCTGGAAGATGGGTGGATAATGATGTTGAATTAAAGCAATTGGTTATTACCTATTTTAAGGGTATTTTCTCTGCGTCCCCGTCACATCCTGTGCCTTGGCAGACAAGGACTAAATTTCCTACTATTGATCAAGCTCTTTTGGGAAGTATGGCTAATGTCCCTAGAGATGAGGAAATCAAATCTGCAATGTTCTCCGTGGGTTGTTTCAAAGCCCCAAGTGTTGATGGTTTCCCTCCTCTTTTATATAAAAGAAATTGGAGTACAGTTGGCCCTTCTATCGTCAATTTTGTGAAACAAGCCTTCCAAGGTAATATTTCTTTGGCTGATTCAAATAGAACACTTATCTCTTTGATCCCTCAAAAGGAGAATGTTGAATATGTGTCCCATTTTAGGCCAATTTCACTTTGTACTGTGCATTATAAATGTATTTCTAAGGTGATAGCATTGAGACTGAGAGAAGTAATGAATGAATTAGTTTCTCCTTTTCAAGCAAGCTTTATAAAAGGGAGGCAAATTCATGATAATATTATAGTAGGTCAAGAAATTCTGCATACTATGAGCAAGAATAGAAGTAAGAAGGGGCTTATGGCAATAAAGATTGACTTGGAAAAGGCATTTGATAGGATTAGTTGGGAGTTCTTAAAACAAGTTTTGATAGATGTCGGATTTGATAATAATTTTATTAATCTTGTCATCAACTGTGTAACATCTATGGCATATAGTGTGTTGTGGAATGGGGAACAAACTGATTTCTTTTCTCCTAGTAGAGGTCTAAGACAAGGGGATCCAATCTCTCCTTTATTATTTGTCTTATGTATGGATAGGCTTTCGCATTTAATATGTGATTATGTTGATGATGGTAAACAGAAAAAGAAATATCTGGCCGAGTGTTTGCAAGGTAAACTAATCGACCAACCAAAATACAATAGCTAGAACCATCAGCTAAAGGAACACTAGAATCCTTAGTCAGTTTCAATTTTTCAAACATAGGAGTAACAACATGCTTACTCTCAAGGAAACCAAAATTAGACAAGATATCCAAGGCCAATTTCCGTTGACAAAGAGAAATGCCCTTAGTACTTGAGCAATTTCCAAACCGAGAAAATATTTAGCATCACTCAAATCCTTAATTTTGAAACAGAATCCGAAAAGACTTGATGTTATTAATTTCATCCGATCAATACCACTAAGGATAATATCATTCACATAAACAAGCAAGACAGTGAATGAATGATATGTATTTTTGATGAATAAAGAGCTATCAGCAGCAGAAGGATGATATCCACAAGAAATAAGAGCCTTAGAAAGCCTAAAAAACCACTGCCTACTAGCTTGCTTAAGGTCATAAAGAGAATGTTGCAGTTTACACACTTGAGTAGGGAAAGAAACAACCAAACCTGGAGGAGGCAGCATATAGACTTCTTCATCAAGATCCCCATGAAGAAAAACATTATTAATATCAAGTTGTTTTAAATGCCAGTTATGGGCAGCAGCAAGAGCAAGTAATAAATGAACAATAGTAAGTTTAGCTACCAGAGAAAATGTATCATTATAATCAATGCCCTCTACTTGAGTATAACCTTGAGCAACCAAGCGTCTTTTATAACGATTTAAGTTACCATCAGAATTGTATTTCTTACTAAAAACCCATTTACACCTAATAGGTCGTTTGCCGAAAGGTAAATCAGTTAACACCCATGTATGATTTTGTTGCAAGGCATCAAGTTCAACTTCTATAGCTTTTCTCCAACCCTCATGCTTAATGGCTTTAGAATAAGTTTTGGGAGACGATGAGGAGATGAAAGATGAGTATAAGAAAGAACATGAGAAGGAGGATGATAACTACTTGCCTCCACTGAATCCGGTATGGTGATGTGCAATGAAGAGCAAAATGATAATCATGCAAATAAGTGGGTAAACGCCTAGACCTGGTAGATCTCCTAAGCAATGGTGAAAGGGGAAGAGAGGAAGATTGGGAAGGATCAATTGATGGAGAAGAAGGAGGACCAGCAGAGGAAACTACTGGATAATCAAGAATGGGAAGTTCCTGAGGTAATGGAATTGAATTGGATAAAAGAGTATATTCAAAATTACAAAAAGGAAAAAGAGATTCATAAAATTGAACATTGCGAGAGACAGAAATATGGCCACTGTGTAAATCTAAGGTAAGATAACCTTTGGTGCCATGTTACAAGAGTCTTATTATTTCAAGCTCATATTTTCAAGGTTTATTGGTCATATGCCATTTCACATGCTATATACCTTATTAATCGTTTGCCTACAGTTTTGGATCATAAATCTCCTTTTGAGCTCTGATACCATATTACTGAAGCAAGAAGAGAAAATGAATCTGAATATTATTTCTTGAACATTTCCCGTAGGTACAAGTGCTTATATAGATAAAATAGCTCACTAGTTATGTACAATTGAATTTAAACACGGTTATAACAAACTAACTGAGCTTCACTACTTTATAACTAACTAAATCAACTATTTATATCTAACTATAAGCAAAGTATTCCCATTATCAGTCACATGAATTTAAGATCCTTGCCCAATATTCTGCCAAAGATTACATTTTCTTAACAAAAGTAGCTCTTCTTTTCTTTTGATCAAATCAGTCATGTAGAATAATAATAATAATTCGTCATGTACTTTAACCAAAGAACTCGAATAACAGATACTTAAAAGCCAGAGTGGTCTGCCACAGCCATAAAAATATTGAATTCCGTTGTGTATATGATTTACCACAACTAGGAATGCTAAAAATTGATTCAAAACTCTTTGTGGGTTAACTGAATGTAAAAGCAACAACAAGCAATAGATTCAATATACTAGCAAAAGAGCGATATGTAACATTTACACTTGACAGAATACAAAATATGCCACCATCAATAAATATTTTTCATCATCATCAGCTTTCATTACAACTTACAAGTCCAGCAGAAAATGAAGCTGCAGGCCCTTTTGCATAATCAAATCAGATATATATGACATTGTAAATATGATGACCTTATCTCTACTTGTTGAAGTATTTTCTCTTATCACAACATAAACATATATACAACCCACTGGCCACAACTTGAGACTAAATGTTTGGTGAAATAGTCAAGTCCATTGTGACCCCATCATTTTCAGGCAAATTTCTAACCTCACTAAGAATCCTAGTAATTTCCTTTGTCAGTTCTCTGCGAGCAAAGTCAGATCGCTCCTTTGTAATTGAAGATTCAGCAAACAAAGTTTCAGCAAGGGACTGGTATTCCTGAAACCATTCATCCTCAATACTTTGATTATTATTATTATTATGATCATTATCAAGAAGTAAAGAGGACTCATGTTGCCACCATCTACTTAAGTAATACTTATCAGGGAGCTGAAAGTAATTCTTTATCGCGAATACACGGAGAGCATGTCTGCACAATATCCCTGAGGATTCAAATTCCTTGCAAGAGCAATGGATTTGTTCATCTTCAGCTAGCCATATCACAAGACGCTCGCCATCCAAGCTTTTGAAGTGGCGTACAATATATGATCCGTTGGACATTTCCGACGCAGCATATTGCATTGTTAGTAATAATTCTTGTTGCAAGGCATTAAAAGCAAAAGGTGTGTATATACTCCGGGCATGCTCTTCAATAGGTATGCAACTTTTGAGGCGCATATATGGAGTTTCTTGACGAGCATGATGAAGAACATTTGCAGAAATGCCAACCTGCGATAACAAGGAAGGTCGTTACAAAAACAGCAAGTTAGTACAAGTACACAAAACAAAGTTCTAACGTATAAATACCTGCTCAAAAAAGCTGCGTAGACATGTTTGTGTGCTAAAGATGCCTTTCAAAAAACTGTCTAATGACTTTGAGTAAGCTGCTGTTGCCGTCTGAGCCAGAAAGAAACCTCTAACATAAGACAATGCCCAAGATGCCCGCAAAGAGTAGAGAAGATCAATATGCTTGTCTGATCCAAGACCGAAGGTAGATATCATTTGGTTCCATCGAAGTTCAAATTCCTCAGAATTCTCAATGTGATATAATGCATCAAACTCAGATTTAAATTCTTCATAGCGAGGCCCAAGAGGAATAGAAAACCAGCAAGGTACCTTGGGCATTATACACCATATAGAGATTACATGTTTAGTGCCTGGCAATTCGCTTCTTATGGCATCTCTAAGGCTAGTGTCAATATTGGTTAAAATTGTTTGTGGGCATCTTCCTCTCATGAGTCGGACAAAACTCTGTATTGAGGGACAATCGTCGTAAGAGAATATATATGAAAGCAAAATTAATATCTTAAAGAGGATGCAAGTAGTAAACCTGTAGTGCCCAAGAGAAGGACCGAGGCGTTTCATCCTGCAATAGAACACAACCAAAGAAAATGGTTCTACCATAGTTGTCAATACCAAACCATGCTCCAAAGACCAATCCATAT